>JBBGZY010001731.1:765000-1100000 GCA_037952925.1 Lithobates clamitans
AAAAAATTAAAAAAATCTTGTTTTTTGTGATCTGCACCAGATCCCGATTTAGGCAGCCATGGCTAAAGCTGGCCATACACATATAGATTAAAAGAGACGTATGAGTTCTTAAATTTAACAAACATACATACTCGCCTAAATAAATGAAACCAATGTGCCACGCTGTACACTGTAAACAAAAGTCCCTTCTATGAAATAAAATATATATCCAATACAAAATATTAATCAATAAAGTCAATAATGCATACTATTAAAGTGCTGACATGCTAGTGATATAAATACAATTAATGCTTAATCTTTTAGGTGTTGAAAATACACGATTCATCAAAGAAAGTCCTTATGAGATATTCAATATAGTTTGAATCCTTGTGATGGTGCTCAAAACTTATCCAAAGTGATAGCAACCCCCCCTCCCCCCCGTGTGGATCTGCTCACCTCGGGGTGTGTGCCCGCACACTTAAGTTTGGTCTAATCACGCAGTAGAACCACCCCTGGGCTCTATATTATATGGACAATGCAGGATCCTGGGCTGTTCAGTGATGTTATCCTCGGTGCATATATGAAAGATTAGGCTGGATAGTGCTTTATCGTTTAAAACGAATTTTATTAAAAAAAATAATCATCCAGGGTACGCACACATTTTGGGCGCTTGCAGCCAGGGGGCATTTGATTTAAATGAAGTCAATTTAAATTGTGATTTAAATCGCTAGCAAAAAGGCTTGATTCTCTTCTGGATTGTAAGCTCTAACGAGCAGGGCCCTCTGATCCCTCCTGTATTGTAATTGTACTGTCTCCCCTGATGTTGTAAAGCACTGCGCAAACTGTTGGCGCTATATAAATTCTGTATAATAATTGAAATCATAATTTTTAAAGAGCAACTTTTATCTCTGACCCGCTGTTGACTCACCGACAGTCCCATTCACTTTAATGGGATGGCTGGTGATGCGGCAGTGACACAAGGTGAGGGACGTGGCGGTAGCAGGTGAGTGGATGCCCTCTAACAGGCGCTGCCATGATGGATTTGAAAGGACAGGTGCTCTTTAAATGTAAGGACTCATTCTTGCTGGTAGTTAGAATCTTTAATATTTGCAAACAAAATGAAGGGTTCCTATTTAGAATAAGCTGTCAGGTTAGTAAAACAGAGATATCAGAACTAATTCAATCAGACAGTTTGTAGTGTACATAGATTTGCAAAACAATGGGATAAAAGAATATTCCTAAACGTTGTTTTATCTCATGGTTACTGTGAAATTGTGTGAATACATCAATGCAGTGCATGTTATCTCAGCTTGCTGAGATTGGATTCATTAAATGAGTTTACCAAAAATGTAAATATTGCAGAATATACAGCCTCATGCTACATAACTAAGCTCCATTTCATGCTGAATAAACTAAATTATTAATGTATCTTAAATAGAAAACTATCTTTTAGATAGATTTTTAATTTCAAAAGCATTTTATTAAAATAAATTTGATAAAAAAAATAGATTTTTAAATAAAAAAAATCTGAATATTTTATTAAAAAATAAAAACTCATGTATATCCAATCTTCTTGCAGCGCACTGCTCTATATAAGAGAGAAATAATACAATGAGGTTGTATGTCTGTATAATCTTCCGCAGCTGTTCGGGTTAGAAGGAAGATAGAGAATGGCAACCATATACAGGCCCGTCACAATATTCAACGTAATAAAGTAAGTATCCTGTAATGTTATGCTGATTAGTTAGTTATAATTAACTAGGCTGAAGAAAACCCCATGTCTATAAAATACAGGCTTTCACAAACTACAGCAGAGGAAGGAAGAACAAAACCCTCTGAATAGTAGCTGGAAGCCATGTTTCCTCATTGTGGGGGGGGGGGGGGGGGGCGCTGGGGAAGCTACATTTAACATGAAATTGCCCCTTGTTAACCTACCGTTCTTTAGTAATTGTTCCTTTCCTGGAGAACTGGGGATGGGCGGTGATGGCAGAATCTGGTGCTAGCACTTATTCCAGGGGGATGAGGATAGTGATAAGGACATGGGCTCTTTGTGCCCAATCTATTTACTTCCCAAACACAAACTTTAATGTACTATGTATAGATAGTATAGATGAGCCCCTAAGTCGCAGGGGGGCGGGGGGGCGTGTCTGGATGTGAGTGGAGAAGGACGTGTGTGAGAGGAGCTCCATAAATCCTTCACCTATCCGAAGCCATCCATGCTCAATAGCCGTTATTACAACTTTTTTTGTGCACTTACCTGTCCCTCTGCATCCTCCGCTGTTGCCTGGGGGTTTATTGGCGGTGATTGAGAGGTTATGGGTCAACTGGTCAACTGGTCAAGTGCGCCCTCAAACCTTTTCCTTGAGCTGGAGCTGAACTCAGACACCAAGAAGGCCTCTTCAATCGATTGGAGTGATATAAACGACACCACACAATGCGTTGGATATCGATAATATGTCTTTATATTTTTCTCACCTGTTATATATGGTAACAATTCATTATACATCATTAGGGGCAAACCAAGGGGCGGTCCCTTAGCTTATCCAATCACAAGAGTACAAGTATCACAAGTTACATGGTATATGACATATATGTAAAGACAATGATATTTCTGCTAAATGACGTGCTTAAAAAGTACCTAACAAAAAAATACCCAAAGTTTCCTTATCAAAATATATTTATCTTAGCTTAATTCCGAGAAAAGGGAGTAATGTAGAAATAACCTTTAAAGATACTTTCGATAAGGTGCCTTTTGGCATTAGGCCCAGACTTGCGGTGGGATGTTCTAACTTAATCCCGTACATGTTCTAAAGAATCTGCCACCGCAAGTTTCTATTTTGCAGACAGCTCGCTCAATAAAATTTCCACTTAAACATTGTCAAAGCCTTGCATAAAAAAGCGTTTCACCTATCTTGTATAACAAAAAAAATGTTCAGGCCTATTATCAAAAATATATATATAGTGAACCAAAGTGCAGCCATTTTCCTTACAATCCCTCCTTTGATCAGGGAGGATTTCATTCTCCCTGATCATTAATTTCCTAATGTTTGGAGTACCAGGTATGTTCTGTGTAGAACATAGCTGTGGCTTCCTCTGGCTCAATGTAGAGGGGGTCAATGTAGAACATGGCCATAGTTTCCTTGAGCTCAGAGTTCGGTTTAATTTTTGCTGAAATGTTAGGGACTTTACTAGTAATGTAGAATAGGAATTTAATAGTGGCATAAATGGCGATACCCATGAGTACTATCATGATCAGTATCATGCCTGCCTTTTTAAAGAAACCCATTACACTATCCCAAAATGATCCGAACCACCCCCCAATTCCTGAGAGTGGGTTCCAAGAGTCTCCCAATCTCCTCATTTGTGTCTGCAACTTTGCTCTTTCCTCCTGGTGTCCTTTAATTATATCATAATAATCTGGTACCTCTAAATCTTCACTGGGTTTCGTTAAGTTGTTCATATATGTGCAACATAGGCTTTTATCCCCTGTCACATCACATAGCCCTGTCAGTACCATCATCATCCTCTCTTGACGCTGCTTGATTATTTCTTGTTCAAACAGGATTTTCCTCAATTCCTCATTGATGAAGCCCACATCAGCTGATGTTTTATTCATCCAGGAATCTACTAGTTCCCCAAACTCATCTACCTTTGTTAGTGCATTGTACATGCCTGCCCCTCCCATGGAAGCGAATACCTTGTCCCACCAGGTTGTGACCTCTCTTTTGTGCCTCCCGAACTCTAAATGACCATGTGCTGGTATCATCTCAACAGGGGAGTCCCCTGGAGTAGCACCCATGAAAGGGATCATTTCTACCAGGGTGCACCATCCTGAGGTCTTTCTATCGAGGTAGTATGGGATGGTAGTGTGGCACCAAAGACCGTAGCACACCATCCATCCCTGGGGCATATGAGGGGCGGGTACATCCCCAGATGAATGTAGTTTGAACCTTAATCCCACTAGGCACATCCAGTCCCCTATGGAGGGTGCCTCATCCTCCCGCTCCTCCATCCATGAACTATTCATATGTGTGCTGATGAGCCAAGATTCTGTGACCGAGCAATTCCCTTTCATACAATTTGAAATACTGTAGGAGGACATGTTCCCAATGCGTTCATCAGGGTCTGTTATGTTGTGTGTGAGAAGTCCCTCTAAATCTAATGTCCCATTGGCTTTGAGCCCCAAATCCACCAGAGTGAAATTTACTACTGTGTCTCTGCAAAATCTACCATTATACAAGTCTTTACCTGCTCCATTAAGAAAACAAAATTGTGGACTCCTTGTGTACCCTGTAAAGAGAAGGGGTTTACTATTGGTTGTGATGCTCTCAGGGGGAATGGGTTGAGTGATGTTTAGCAGCTGTTCTAGGGTCACTGGCCTTCCAACCATCGGAACTGAGTGTCGGCCAGTTCCCATATGGGAACAAACCCAGCATTCTGAGTAATTCTGCTTTCTTGCAAAAGCATGCATCATTATGAAATGATGAGGAATTGAGTCTGGTACTGAATAGGTTTCAGGATCTAGCTGTGCCCCATTATTAATACTTCTAAAGTCTGGTCTTAGGAGTTCCCTTCTGGATTCTAGAAATTGGAATTCTGATTTGGGGGCCTTTTTCATACTGGTATCATTTAATGGTGCAAAGGGAGCGTAGTTTGATCTCTTATTTTGAATAACTTGGCTGATCCCTATGTCTCTGAGTTTGGCCTTTTTGAACTTGGACACCAGGCTCTGACTTGGTTTATGATTGGGATTCATACACCAAGTTCTTTCTACTCCCTTTTATTTGGTTGTAAAGACAATGGCTGCTATGTGACAATTCCCATCCCTCCTTTGAATATGATACCCCGTAACGGCTTGAGATTGGGCTTTGGACATCTGTCCGGCTATCTGAGTGCAGCAAGGATAGATAGAATTTTCCATAAAACCTCGCTTGGTACGAGTATGGTTAGTATAATTAGAGGGGAGCTGGAAATCACAACTATTAGTCATCCAACATACAAAGGTGGTTAACAGAATAATCTTAAGAGTAATCAGGGCGGCAAAGACTAAAATTATTTGAGTGGTACATTTCCAAGGTTGTTCAGGTGGGTCTTGGGAACCTGGGGGAAATACCTGAACATCTACTACTCGAATGTCATTAGGTCTAAGGTCTCTGGGGCTCCGGAGTCCTCTAGGGAGGGTGTTGCAGGGGGTTTGCTTAAGGTCTCTAGGGCTCCCGAGTCCTCTGGGGTGGGTGTTGCAGAGGGTTTGCTTGAGGTCTCTAGGGATTGGGGGAAGGTTGGGGGGCCTTTGGGGGGAATTGGGGGGCTTTCGGGTGGTGATAGTAGAGGGCTTGGGCAGGGGTTTGAGTTCAATGTCTCTTTCTTTTGTGGTCCTTGGCTTGCTTCTAGGCTTGGTTTCTTTTTCTTTCGTGGTCCTTGGCTTGCTTCCAGGCTTGGTGCTTTCTTTATCCTTGATGCGTGGATCCATTGTGGTCCTTGGTCTGTGAGGATGGCAGTTCGGGTTGCTTTGAGTACTTCAAATGGTCCTTGGTAGATGGGCCCTGGTACCTTCCTTGCTGCAAGCTGCTTTATCAAGACTTTGTCACCGGGTATGAAGGGGTGTGTAGGTTCTGTGGAAAGAGGAGGAAAAGTGACAGCTACCTTGTCGTAGTTTTCAGTAAGGCTACTTACCAGATGTTTCACGTGCTTTTCCTGTAAGGAATAAAGATTAACCTCCTCTCCCTCAATTGCTTTCTTTTGTGCCGGCCTTCCCATTAGTATTTCATATGGGGAAAAGCCTGTCCTGCTGTGGGGGGTGGTTCTTATCTGGAAGAGGACCCCTGGCAGGTATTTTAGCCAGTCCTTCATGGTACCGTTAGTAGCTTTTTTTAGTTTGTCTTTGATTGTTCTATTCATTCTTTCCACTACCCCTGAACTCTGTGGGTGGTATGGGATGTGTAGCTTTCACTGTATCCCTAATACCCTTGTCAATTCTTTCACCACTTTTGAGGTAAATGCCGGGCCTTGATCAGAGTATATGGTGGCAGGGAGTCCGTATCGACTGATCCAATGATTGATCAGACACCGGGCTGCAATGCCTGCGGTTTCCCCGGTAACGGGTATTGCCTCGGGCCAAGCTGAAAATTTGTCCACCAACACGCACAAATATTTGAGATTACCTCTCTGCCTGGGCATGTGTGTGAAGTCTATCTGTAAGTCCTGTAGCGGGCCTAATGGTGGTGGCAAATGTCCGTGTTTCCCATGTTGGGGGCCCTGAACATTGTTCTGAGCACAGGTTAGACAGGAGGAGACAAGCTGTTGTACCAATTCATATGCCTTGTGTGTGCTAAAACAGTCTTCATACTTTTTTAAGAGTGGTCTAGGTCCTATATGTCCTGGGCCGTGGAGATAAGACAGCAATAGGGGCGCTGCTGCTCTAGGTATCCCTATGATTCCCTCCTTGTTTGTCCAGAGACCTGTAGGGTCTCTGGTCAAACCTGAATCGCTCCAGTAGTCCAGGTCATCAGCCGATGCCTGTTTTTGCAGAAGTGCAGATGTGTGTTGGAACGAGGGGGTGCTAAAGTCATTCTGAAATAATAGGAGCTTTGTGTCATGTGGTTGTGGCTGTCTTTCTGCTGCAGCTTTTGCTACTCTGTCTGCTAGAGTGTTTCCCTGTGACTCTAGGGATCCGTCTGTGGCATGTCCCTTAATTTTGACAATGTTTAATTTATGTGGCTGTTGTATTGCATTAATGAGGTCATACACGTAACCACTGTTGTTTATTTTTTTGTTATCTGCGGTGCGGAATCCGCGCCTAAACCAGATCATGCCGAAGTCGTGCGCGACTCCAAATGCGTACCTGCTGTCTGTGTAAATGTTTACCTTTTTTCCTTTGTGTATTAGACATGCCCTAGTGAGTGCAAACAGCTCGGCTTGTTTTGCGGAGGTTGCGCCAGTAAGGTAACCATCTTCTAGAATGAGATCCGGCAGCATTACCACCGCATAGCCTGTTTTGTATTGATTGTCTGCTGAATGTGTGCAGCTACCATCTACAAAGACGTTAGGGTAATCTGAATTAGGCATATCAGTGAGATCTCTTCGAGGTGCTGTGACAGTGAGAAGTTCTTGTGTACAGTCATGGCAGTCTTGGGGAGTGACTGGGAGTTTTAGTAAAGCGTGTAAGAGTTTGATTGCTGGTGTTACTTCGGCACAGCACAGTGCGTGTTTGTAAGAATGATTTCATACCCTGATGAACGTTGCGTAGTTATGTGTTGGGTGTTCATGTTTTGTAACAAATGGAGGACACTGTGTGAAGTGTATAGGGTGGTTGGAGTCCCTAAAGTGATCTTTTGTGCTTCTTTTACGGTCATTGCACAGGCTGCCAGCGCTTGCAAGCAGCCCGGCATCCCTTGGACTGTCAGTGGCAGTTTTTTTGAGATGTAGGCTACGGGGCGGTAGTGGGTACCATGCATTTGGGCTAAAACTGCAGCAAAGGCATGGCCCCTGACCACACAGTATAGGGCATAGGGCTTTTCATAATTTGGCAAGCCGAGGGCCGGAGCCGAGGCCAGTGATTTCAAAAGAATTTGAAAGGCTTCAGTCATTTCTGGGGTGTATGTGACCGGTTTCGGTGCCTGTGCTGTTGTTGCCTGCCTTAGCAGAGAGTCATAGTAGGAACAGTCAGGTATCCACTGCCTGCAGTATACTATTGAACCTAGGAAGGACAATAGAGACACTTTGTCTTTTGGTGGGCCGAGACAAATGAGGGCTTCGACCTGTTTTGGAGACACCATCCGTGTTCCCTCTGCAATGACGCACCCCAGGTACTCTACCTGCTCTTGGGCCCACTGAATCTTCTTTCTAGACGCAAGATGGCCCTTGAGTGCTAGGTGCGACATCAGACTCTCGGAATCAACCTCACATTGTGCCCTACTTTCACTACATATCAGTAGATCATCAACATACTGCAAGAGTGTGGATTTCATTGGGGGGACCCAGTCATCTAAGGTGGCTTTAAGCACCATTGAGAAGGCGGCCGGACTGTCCACATAACCTTGCGGAAGCCTGGTCCAGGTTAGCTGCTGGCCAATGGCCTGTTTGGTGGACCATGTGAAAGAGAAAATGTTTTGGAAGTCCTCATGCACTTCTATACTGAAAAATGCATTTGACAGGTCTAGTACCGTGTATAAGGAGGATCGTGCAGGAATATTGATGAATATCCCTGTAATGTCTGCCACTAGTGGGGGTAAGGGTTGTATACTTTTGTTGACTACCCTTAGATCCTGCACCATCCTCCATTCCCCGTTAGCCTTCCTTACTGGATTAACTGGTGTGTTCCATGGACTAATTATAGGCCTTAGAATACCTAATCTTAGGTATTCTTCTATCAGGGGCTGAAGTCCCATGATCTTTTCTTTTGGCAAAGGGTATTGTTTCTGAAATGTGGGTACCGTGTCTGGTTTGAAGGTGGGTGCATATGGTGTACAAGGTATGTGTCCTACATCAGTTTTGGACTTTGCCCAGATGGGATGTGTTTCTATGTAAGTGGGAACTGACATGAAGTAACACAGAAAATCTTGTCTCTTTGGCATCTGTAAATCACAGTGAGGGAATTTGGCAACAATCCCTCCTTCTGTTGTGAAAGTTATATTCAGTTTCAATTTTTACATTAGGTCCCTGCCCATTAGGCATAGGGGACATTGTGGTAGTATTGCAAACTTAGATTTGGTTAACACTCTGTTCTCCAAGTCACAGACCTCTAGGAGAGGTGTGATTTTGTGTACCACATCAGTTCCATTAATCCCTATAGAGAAACCCTCCGTACAATCTTCACATAAAAATTTCTCATTGTTTAGGCAACTCGTGGTGGCCCTGGTATCGAGTAACATGGTGACCTCTTGACCCTTTATTTTGAGGGTCACTTGTGGTAAGATTTTCCAATGATCTGAAAACATGTGAAGTACCAGGGCTGGAACCTGCTCTGGGCATCCCTATTGTCTAAAAGGGTTATTGTTTGAATGTCCAGAGTTACCTGGCCAATTCATTTGGACCCTCTGTGGGGCATTGGTGTTTGTTTGGTTAGGTTGGTCATTTCTAGTATTTGGTCTAGTCTGACTATGTGTTCTGTCTGGAGTGTATCCTCTACCCCGTCCCCTCTGAGGTGGGCCATTACCGCGTCTGGGTCTGTATCCTCTCCTATGTGGACAGTCTGATTTCCAATGTGATGGATCCCCACAATTGAAGCAACCCTGGTCAGTCTGTTGAATAGTATCTCTGTTGTGGTAGTGTTGTCTGTATGCATAGGTGGGCATTGGGAGGGAAGTACATATTGGTGTGATCTCTTGTGTGGTGTCTTGTTTTGTTCCAGAGTCTTCTACTATAGTAAAAAGTCCCCCACTATAGTAAAAAGTCCCCCTTTTGAATTAAAGACACCAGATGCTGCCCTTGTTTGTATGTCTTCCATAAATGTTTTTGCTGTCTGTGTCCCCCATTTAGTTTTATAATTTGGGCCGACTTGGGCCGACTTGGGATCCCCATTGTTCATTACCGTACTGACAAATAAAGGATCACTTTCTATTCCACAGGATGTATAAATCTTATACAATCGTATGACAGGAATGGAAAGATTCCCCCGGCAACTGTTTACACAAGATTAGATCATTGATTGGCGTTTCAGGTCTATAAGCCTTCCTCCAGGCAGCCAACAGTAATGCCCAAAATTGTTCCCAATCCTCTCCTGTTTGGTAAAAGTTACTGCTTTCCACCCAGTCCTCTATTTTTATTTCTTTGATTATAATTTGTAGATCTTCGGAAGACATTCTACCCCCTAAACAATATCGTTTTAAAAAATTGACTGCCTGTCTAGGGTCCTTACTGGGCTTGGGACATGTGTCTTTTATTTCTTTAATTGTTCCTAAGGGAAGAGGAATCTGTACTTGAGTATTGCCCATGGTGATGAGTGGAAACATACCACTATTTTCGGGGGTTTGGGTCAAAGACTCAGCTAGAAGGGCACTAGTGGAGGACGATGTCGTGTCTGCTTCCTCGAGTGCTTGTTGTGTTTCTGTGACTTTTAATGGTTTTGATGTATGACTGTCCTCGTCCTCCGAAGACTCTAATGCTTTTGTCAAATCACTGTCACTCCCTTCTGCCCCATGTTTTCTCATTACCTCCTGAAATTTCTGTCTTGCCGCTCGAGTAACCATTTGACCTTCTGTGTCTATTTCCCGTAATATCTTCTCTGAGTCTTTTATTAATTCACTTATTTTGTTCTTTCTGTTCTTTCTTTGTTTCTTATTTTCTACCTTTGTTCTAGCTATTTCTAGGTGTTTGTCTACTGTTTCGGATAGTTTATCCATGGTTTTAACATATTCTTTAATTGCTAGTCTCTTATTTTCTTGTGCTTCTAACCAATGAGTACCCTTGTCCTCTGCTATCGCCAGTAACCCCCCTAATGTTAGTTCTAGGGAGGGATATAATTTCTTTTTCTGTTTATCTGTTTTATTTGTTTCTATGGGGGTCTCATAATTCACTAGTTTAATTGTTTCTATGGGGGTGTCTTTGTGGGTGGGGGTTTCAGCGTTCTCTGGGTCAATTGCTTCTCTGGGGGTTTCAGGTTTATTAGGTTCCTCCTTGGGTTGGTCAATTTTGGGAAACACATAAGGAGGTGGGGCGGAATAGGAGTCATAAAAAGGATTACAAGACTTTGGAGCGTCTACAGGTGGATCAGGTGCCGTGGGAACACGTAAGGGGTTTTTGTATATAGTCTGTGGAAATTTCTTTTTATAGTCCTTCAGTGCTTTAGACCATATTTTATAACACTCTTTCATATAATCATTGTTAGAAGGAAACGGTGGATAATTATACTGTTTGTGTTGCCCACACATTTTAGTAACTTCTTTCCAATCATTCTGGCTACAAGGGCCATAGGGAGTTAATCCTGAAATTTGCAGACTATGTGCCCGTTTTAGTACATGTGCCCAAAATGGATCAGTATAATATTTTCCACAGTTTCCAGACACGAAATCTATTGGGGTGGGTTGTTCTGACTTACCACCAGAACTTGCCTTTTTCAATTGATTTCCCATTATTTATACAAATCTCTCTGATCACAGACCAACAATGAATTAGGACAAACAGTATAAGATTGCTTAAAGAAATGTTCAATTAGACTTCTGACACCACCTACTGTCAGATTTGGTCTTAAAGCAACCTGATTATGAATGTTAAACCTCAGAGTCCAAACCTTTGGATCTCCTCCTTCAAAATAAGGTCCCTTTCCAATTCTATGAACGTAACCACCTGGGCAAGTTGCTTTCAAGATTGCCTTAGATCCTTCATACACAAACAACAATCCAAGACTACAATTATCGCAGCGTCCTGCGTGAAACCTCTCACTTTTGGTGGCCACCTTAAGTTTATCAGACATAACTCAATACAACATAATACAACATAGACGTTCTTGATGTCCAGTCCTATTTCTTAGTAAAATATTCACAATATTCTACCAGTCCTGGCCAAACTAGCGGGGACACTTATACAATAACTTTCCTATTATATTTTGACAAGCTACTTGACCTTACCAGATCCGACCTTACATATTCTGAAGTCCGGTCAAGCACAAGAAAACAACCTTGCAAAAGAAATTTAAAGAGACCTTACCTTTTGGCTTTGGCCAAAACTCTTTTGGCTCTGACTTGACCACCGGACTTCAGAATATATACCCCACTTCTGGTACCATCTAAGAGGTTATGGGTCAACTGGTCAAGTGCACCCTCAAACCTTTTCCTTGAGCTCGAGCTGAACTCAGACACCAAGAAGGCCTCTTCAATCGATTGGCGTGATATAAACGACACCACACAATGCGTTGGATATCGATAATATGTCTTTATATTTTTCTCACCTGTTATATATGGTAACAATTCATTATACATCATTAGGGGCAAACCAAGGGGCGGTCCCTTAGCTTATCCAATCACAAGAGTACAAGTATCACAAGTTACATGGTATATGACATATATGTAAAGACAATGATATTTCTGCTAAATGACGTGCTTAAAAAGTACCTAACAAAAAAATACCCAAAGTTTCCTTATCAAAATATATTTATCTTAGCTTAATTCCGAGAAAAGGGAGTAATGTAGAAATAACCTTTAAAGATACTTTCGATAAGGTGCCTTTTGGCATTAGGCCCAGACTTGCGGTGGGATGTTCTAACTTAATCCCGTACATGTTCTAAAGAATCTGCCACCGCAAGTTTCTATTTTGCAGACAGCTCGCTCAATAAAATTTCCACTTAAACATTGTCAAAGCCTTGCATAAAAAAGCGTTTCACCTATCTTGTATAACAAAAAAAATGTTCAGGCCTATTATCAAAAATATATATATAGTGAACCAAGTGAACCAAAGTGCAGCCATTTTCCTTACAGTGATCCGGCCGGATAGACGGGGATTCTTACAGGTCCGCCGCCATCAATCCGGCCTCTATCCTCCTGTGCAGTGCTGCAGCTGGCCTGGGAATGAGGTAAGGGACCTCCACCATCATCCAGTAAACCCTCCTGTGTGTCTGGCGGGGTCCGGGAGTCTGTGGGGCCGCTGTGATCCGCCCGTGGAGGCCGTCGCCTAGTGCGGCCTAGTAAAGCCTGCCACGCACCGGACTTTCCTGTGCCGCCGACCCGCGGAGGAGCGCCGTGGTCGCCGTGGCCTGCAATCCGGATCGTAGATGCTGCTGTCCCTGGCTATACCATCAGCTTAAAAGCCATAATAGTTGACAGAGGCTGCTTGTGAGACCAGGCCACAAAATCCAGGGGCCCTGCACCATTCTGATTCTAACCCGGCTCTCTGTACAAATCTCCTGCACTGCTTGCTTTGTTGTCTGTCCATTAGATGCCATCCAGAAGATCAACAAAGAAACAGTCACCTCCTAAGATACAGAGTCCGGCAGGGACACGTGCAGGGTTAGGTCGGTCCTCAGGTGCAGACAGAATCGCGGCCATGTTGACGGCGCTGCAGCTTCTCGGAGATATGGAGCACGGCGTTGGAGACCAGCCGCGGCACTCGGGTGCGGGGGCCGCGGCACTCGGGTGCGGGGGCCGCGGCACTCGGGTGCGGGGCAGGTAGAAGCTACCGACTCCACTGCAGCTATCCTGGCGGCCGTTGAGGAGAGTAAAACTATGGTCATGGGAAGAATAGACACATTGGCCATGGAGTGTGGCCTTATTCGACAAGACATGGACAAGTTTAGAGGCCGAGTCACTGCCGCAGAGAACCGCATTTCAGACTTAGAAGATAATACGGCTACTACCTCGCGGAATGTTGCTGACCTGCAGCGCACAGTAAAGACTCTGATGGCGTGGTCCGAAGATGCCGAAAATGTGGTGGAATAATGTGCGCGTGGTGGGTCTTCCTGAGGGCGCAGAGGGCTCACAACCAGCCAGCTTTGCTGAAAAATTCTTTAAAGATATCCTGGACTTGCAGCAAGTCTCCTAAACGTACATTGTGGAGCGTGCTCACAGGGTCCCAACAGGCCCGAGACCACAGGGCGCTTTTCCCAGACCATTCCTGGTTTGGTTTCTCAACTACCGAGACAGGGATCTCATCCTTGCTGAAGCCCGGAAGAAACCACAGCTCCGGTTTGAAAATACCACTCTGCATTTCTTTCCGGATTTTTCCCCGGAGCTACAGAGGCGCCGTCGCACGTTTGTGGAGGTCCGAAAGAGGCTACGGGAAAAGGGGCTTAAGTATAGTATGCTGTACCCCTGTAAGCTCCGAGTGGAACACTGGGGCTCTATGAAATTTTTTTGAGGCCCCTCGGATGTCTCGGAGTGGCAGGAAACCCTGGGTTGAGGTGAATCAATGCCTTTATTTCATATTTGTTTTCTCTTATTTCTTAAATTTTTTTAATGTTTTCTCAAATCTGGCGCAAAAAAGATTGTATGCACTTAGGCGGTTATATAAGCTTTAAATAAACTCTCACTCATTACGGCTTTAAGGCATTGTATGAGCGGAACTGGGCTCCTTGATCCGTATCCCACGGGGTTCCATGAAGACACAAGAAGTCTTCTACACTTGCTGAACAGTTCGGCACACGGGCTTCCAGATTTTTTTTTTGTTCTCCCCCTTTTTGGGAGTTTTTTTGGGACTAAGCCACATACCAGTGGTTGTTGTGTTTTTTCTTTTTATCGGTTCTGGTATAATGGCAGAAGGGGATAGTTATACCACAGTTCACCACTCACAAGGGGGAATATGTATAATTTGTATGTGGTTTGGGTATGGTGTATCTGAAAATACTTGCAGAATGATCAAGGCACTGCACTTAGGCTCCTGCTACTTCATATTCGGTTTAAGGGTTAATGGCTAAGTCTGTAAAAATTGTCTCCTGGAATGTGAGAGGACTGAATAACAAGTATAAAAAAGCATTCATATTTCAGTTCCTTAAACAGTCCAAGCCGCATATCACCTTCCTGCAAGAGACCCATCTAGATGGTAGTAGGGTCCTGGCTATGCGCAGACCCTGGGTCCAAAAATCTTTTAATGCGACTTTTTCCACGTTTGCCAGAGGCGTTTCAATTCTTATCAGCAAGGCCCTGCCATGTACTATACATCAGGTGTTCTCGGATCCAGGGGGTAGATATGTAGCTGACCTATTGGATGTTTATCACTACAAAATGTTACTAGTGAATGTATACCTGCCTCCTCCTGTAAATGTCCAAATTTTATATGACTTATTTACCAGATTGGCTCCCTTTGCTCACCTCCCTCTTATATTAATGGGTGATTTCAATGCCATTTTGGATGCGTTAGACTCCTCCAATGCAGGGAGAGTGGGTTCTGGTGATCTTATATCCTGGGCCGCAGTGACTGGGTTGACAGAGCTGTGGCGGGCTAGAAATCCATCTCGCAGAGCCTATTCTCATGTCTCACTGACCCACCGCTCGTCGGCCAGGATAGACATGGCGTTTGGGAACAAAGCCTTGTTACCATTTGTAAAGGACATAGCCTACCTGGCAGGGGGTTTATCTGATCATTGCCCTCTGTCCCTTGACCTCAGTCTGTCAGCTGGAAGGGGGGCTGGGGGTTGGCGGCTGTCCCCAGGATGGCTGCAAAATGAGCAGGTGCCGTATTTATCGGCGTATAACACGCACCGGCGTATAACACGCACCCCAAGTTTAGGAGGGAATTTTAAGGAAAAAAAACTTTTAGGAGGGAAGTTTAGGGGAAAAAAACTTACATTTAAATGCCCATCATTGCAGCCTTCTCAGTGCAGCCTTGCCCCAGTGCAGCCATGTTAGTGCAGCCTTGTCAGTGCAGCCTTATCCCAGTGCAGCCTTGCCCCAGTGCAGCCTTGCAGCTCACAGTTTGAAAATGGTGCCGCTCCCCTGCGATCCTGTGATCCCCTGCGATCCTGAGCTTCGAAATCGCTGACCGCGATTTGAAAATGGCGCCGCCAGCGCCGAAATACACAGAGCCGGTCCTCGGCTCTTCTCGGCGGCTCTCGTTCCCTTTCGGCTCCACACGTAGTCCCGCCTGGGATGGGCGTGACTGTGAGCGGAGCTATCCGAACCTAGCCGATTACACTCGGCTAGGTTCGGGTGGCGCTCGAGTGAAGCTCCGGGACCGGACAGCCTTCCTGCGGATTTTTATAAAAACTATGTTGACGAACTAGCCCCCAGACTGAATACCCTTTTAGCCAAATGTTTAGAAATGAACAGTCTTCCGGCCTCTATGCTGGATGCCTATATGGTACTATTACTGAAACCGGGTAAAGATCCATTAGATTGTTCTTCATACAGGCCTATCTCCCTCTTAAACACGGACCTGAAGATCCTGACGAAGGTATTGGCCAACAGACTGGTCGGGGTGATCCCCTCCCTGGTCAATATTGACCATGCCCGGTAAATCCACTGACACTAATTTAAGAAGGATGTATACCCACCTCCAGTTACCGGGGTCTGAGGATGGAACCAGAATTATTGTTTCGATCGACATAGAAAAGGCGTTCGACTCAATTGATTGGTCGTATATGCTCCGGGTGCTGGAGATGATGGGGTTCGGCAGCACGTTTAGGAGGTGGATAACGTTGTTATATTGCAACCCTAGAGTAGCAATTAGATTGGGTCAGGATGTTTCCCCCTTCTTCTCGGTGGGCAGGGGCACCAGGCAGGGGTGCCCTCTATCCCCATTTTTATTTGCGCTTATGATGGAACTCTTAGCAGTAGCACTTAGAATGTCCAGTGATGTCAGGGCGATTAGAGTGGGGTCCATTAAGGAATGTCTAGCATTATATGCGGATGACATGCTCTTGTTTCTGGAGGATCCTAGATCATCATTGCAGGCGGTTCTAAAAATTTTCAATGATTTCACAGTTTTTTCAGGTCTTCAGGTGAATTGGAGCAAATCCTCCATTTTGCCATTAGATACTAGGGCCAGTAAAGAGGCTGACCAAAGTCTGCCGCTGAAGTGGGTTTCTTCCATTACATATTTAGGAGTTAAAATTACAGCGGACAGTGCTGATTATGTGACTCTTAATCTACTGCCTTTATTGTCCTTTTTTAAGCAGAGGGCGCAGGCCTGGCAAAGGCTTCCTCTGTCACTGATAGGGAGGATAAGTTTACTCAAAATGAAAATTCTTCCAGTTATACTTTATTTCTTGAGACACGCTCTGGTACGGCCTCCCAAATCCTTTTTTAAAAAACTAGAGGGCATTACCAGTTCATTCATATGGGCCCCCAAACAACCAATCATAGGACTTAAGGTGCTGCAGGAGCCTTGGGGGCGGGGGGTTTGGCCCTGCCTGACTGGAAGAAATATTACCTAGCTGGTCAGTTGGTGTTTGTCCATAAATGGTTGACATGTGATGACGGAGATTCAGAAACTGTGGTGGAGGCGGCTCAATTGGGGTCATAAGAGACCCTCCGTTTGGCCATTCATGGGGGGGTTGGATCGGAACTTCCTTTGACTTTGGCCATGAAGGCCACTCTTAAGGCTTGGGGGGAGGCAGTGGTGTTGGCGTGTCCGAGCTACTTGGGTTTCTCACCTCAGACTCCCTGTGGGGGAATCCCAAGTTGTCTCACTTCTACTCCTTTCAGGACCCCATGGTGTGGGTGGTCAAGGGAATTAAATTACTAAAGGACATCACCCAAGATGGCATACTTCTGACTTTTGACCAGCTGAAGACTAAGCATGACCTCCCTAACTCATATATCTTCAGGTTCATACAGCTTCGACACGCGTTTCAGGCCCAATTTTGAGATAGGGCGGTTGAGTCCGTTCCATCGGCTTTAGAAGACATGCTTATGGTAGAAGACCTCCCTAAAACTTTCAGTCACATATAAAGAACTGTTTAAGAATAGACCGGCAGCAATGGCTAAATGCAGAGAGCGTTGGGAGAGTGAGGTGATATGGATGGGGAGGACTGGGATGACGTATGGGTGCACCCCTTTAAACATTTAGTCTCTGCGAGAGACAGACTCATTCATTTTAAATTTTTACATTTTACAAATTTATTTTACACCAGCCAGATTGGCAGTAATCTACCCATCAGTCTCTTCGGCTTGTTGGAGGCGTGACTTTTTACCGGCAGATGCCAAACATATTTTCTGGGATTGCCCACACATCATGACTTTTTGGGAAGGAGTAATAAAATGTATAGAAGAAATTTTAAAAATACCTATTCCATTATCCATTAGGGTATGTTTGTTGGGCCTAGTGGAGGAGGTGGTTCCATCCAGAGCTCTTAGAACGTTACTGAACATTCTATTCTTCTATGGAAGAAAAGCCATATTATTGAAATGGAAGAGTTCCGCTCCCCCGAGTTTTCCATTTTGGAAGGGGCTGGTGAATTCCATGATGCCCTATTATAAGGCAACGTACCAATCTAGAGGGTGCGGAAAAAAGTTTGATAAGGTTTGGCAGGCCTGGTTTGGATCGGAGGTAACCGCTGGTTAGTTCTGCCCTAGGTCTTTTATGCGGTAAATCAATAGTCATGGGATTTTGATATAATCAAGTACATGAGGAGGGGTGGTAATTACGGGTAGTTGTGTCCTTTGGATCATAAATTAGCTAATCTTCAATTACGGTGCAGAGCATAAAACACACATACATAGATTTACATGGTCTTATTTCAGATGGTCCTCCAGTGGTAAAATAAATTGAAGTAATTTTCCTTGATTGTGGTGAACTGTGGTATGGGATGTTGGGGGGAGGGGGGGGGAGTTTGGTACACGAAGGTACCTGTGTTAGGTTGTTCCAAAGTTAGATTCAAGTTGACCTTGTGGGTCCAAGAATGGCCGGTGTTGCGCCGGATCATTCCACTGTTTTTTGTATGTTTGTATGTATAAAATTTAATAAACAGAATTTTCAAAAAAAAAAGTCCCAGGGGGGCCTTATGCAGCTGCATAGTTTTCATAAATAAGCCTGCTCCTGAATTTCTACCCCCCCCTCCTGTATTTGGGACCTAAAGATCTTTACTTTTCCAAATACTGTCTGATTAGTAACTCTTTGTAAACATGCTTTAACTACTTACGTCATTATACGTCGGAACCTTGAAGAGGGATATCGTTGTTATGGCAGCAGCTAGCTGGCATAACCCCGGTATCTTCTTTTGCGGTGGATTCGCCGCAAGATTGCTTTTATTGGCGGCGGGAGAGGGCCCCCCCCCTCCCACCGCGCTCCGGTGCTCTCAGCCACTTACCGGAGTCACCGGCAGTAGCGAAGGTGATCGGATCCTGTCCCCTCTGTGGTATGGAGCTGAGTGAGGGGAAGATGGGCCCCCCACCCGGCTCCATACCATTGCAGGGTGGAAGCAACGTCAAAACGTCACTTCCGCCCATACACTAAGATGCAAAAAAAAAAATTTCAAACGACAATTTTTTTTTTTTGCATCTTAGTGTAAATATGAGATCTAAGGTCTTTTTGAACCCAGATCTCATATTTAAGAGGTCCGGTCATGCTTTTTTTCTATTACAAGGTTTACATTCCTTGTAATAGGAATAAAAGTGACACCATATTTTTTTTTTTTTTTAAAGAACAGTGTAAAAAAAAAAAAGTAAAATAAGAAAAATTTAACGCGCCCCGTCCCGCCGAGCTTGCGTTCAGAAGCGAACGCATACATGAGTAGCGCCCGCATATGAGAATTGGTGCTCAAATCATACATGTGAGGCATCGCCACGATCATTCGAGCGAGAGCAATAATTCTAGCCCTAGACCTCCTCTGTAACTCAAAGCATGCAACCTGTAAAAAAAATTAAACGTCACCTATAGAGATTTTTAAGGGTAAAAGTTTGTTGCCATTCTATGAGCGGGTGCTATTTTGAACCATGACATGTTGGGTATCAATTTACTTGGCTTAACATCATCTTTCACAATATTAAAAAAAATTGGGCTAACTTTACTGTTGTCGTATTTTTCCATTCAAAAAATAATTTTTTCCAAAAAAAGTGCGCTTGTAAGACCGCTGTGCAAATACGTGTGACAGAAAGTATTGCACCGACCACAATTTTATCCGCTATGGTGTTAGAAAAAAAATAATGTTTGGGGTTCTAATTAATTAAAAAAAAACTGATTTTAACCGCTTAAGCCCCGGACCATTTGGCTGGCCAAAGACCAGAGCACTTTTTGCGATTCGGCACTGTGTCGCTTTAACTGACAATTGCGCGGTCATGCGACGTGGCTCCTAAACAAAATGGACGTCCTTTTTTCCCCACAAATAGAGATCTCTTTTGGTGGTATTTGATCACCTCTGCGGTTTTTATTTTTTGCGCTATAAACAAAAAAAAAAAACAATTTTGAAAAAAACGCATTATTTTTTACTTTTTGCTATAATAAATATCCCCAAAAAATATATAAAAAAAACTTTTTTTCCCCTCAATTTAGGCCGATACGTATTCTTCTACATATTTTTGGTTAAAAAAAAATCACAATAAGCCTATATTGATTGGTTTGCACGAAAGTTGTAGCATCTACAAAATAGGGGATAGTTTTATGGCTTTTTTATTAATCTTTTTTTTTTACTAGTAATGGCGGCGATCAGCGATTTTTTTTTTATCATGACTGCGACATTATGGCGGACACATCGGACAATTTAGACACATTTTTGGGACCATTGGCATTAATACAGCGATCAGTGCGATTAAAAAGCATTGATTATTGTAAAAATTTCACTGACAGTGAAGGTGTTAACCACTAGGGGGCAGGGAAGGGGTTAATGTGTGTCCTATAGTGTGTTCTATCTGAAGGGGGATGGGACTGTGCAGGGAAACTACTCTGTAGGAACAGACGATCTGTCAGTTAAACCCTCAGAGAACTGGAAACTGTGTTTACACACACAGCTCCCGGTTCTCCGTGTTCCCCCCGAGCGATCGTGGGAGCCTGTCAGCTCAGGGGGCGAGTGGGGGGCGTGCGCGCGCGCCTCCGGCGGTGCACATGCACCCCCTAGTGGCCGTTTATGTTATCGACGTAACATAATGGCGATTTGCGCAGCCGAGCCACGCTGCCCCAGTACTACTGCAGTGGCTGGTCGGCAAGCTGTTAACTTGTAAACAACAAGTTTGAAAAATAGGCCCGGTCCTTAAGTGGTTAAAAATCTAACGATATTAAAGCAGAACAACTAGCAAGACAGTTCATGGATTTCGGATAGAATGGAGAAAGGGTTACAGTCTCAGTTGGATTTTTATTGCTGTCTGCAATCCTGATGGGAGGATTCCACTTACTTCCGCCAGTCATGAGCATCGGCACCCCAGCAGTGCAGCGGGCACGTGCCTGCTATCCCACTTAAAGGGACCGACGTACAGGTACGACGGTTTGCGGGATTGGGCCGACCTGCTGCAGTATAATGAAGGCAGCTGGTCGGCAAGTGGTTAACTGATTGAGGTCCAGCCACCGCAGTTAAATGTAATTTATTGGCCCCTTCCTTTCCTGAATAAACACAGTGAGTGATCAGTAACAATCACTCCTGTGTACATTCATCACTGAAGCATAGTAAACTGTGTTTACTATGCTTCAGTTTGTAAATGAGCAGGAAACCTTGGAGCACTTCCTATTCATTCATCTGTGCAGCTGAGACTACAGAGAAAGGGACTGATAAATCTATGATCTCAGTCATTTTCAGCAGGGGAAAGGGGACCCCGTCATGTAGGCTGTATGGGACCCAGTGATTTCTAACAGCAGCCCTGCCTATACTGTACACTGAATTCTCAGCCACCTATGAGGCTGACCTCTTCTTTTTTTTTTTTTTTCCATAAAAGATTTTATTCAAGCAATTGTACATACAACTTTTACAACCTGTGTTACATATGTATAATGTACAAGAAAAGAATCTTCCATGTTTCATACAAAAAAAAACAAAAACGTAATTTTACATCTTAAGTCATGGAAAATTGAACATTATGTTTTAAATTTTTTTTAACAAGTGTAATTTAGTCCCTTAGAAAGTCTTGTAATTATATTCGGTATAGTTGGATTTTGAGATAGAGATACTCATTTAAATAACATTTAGAGCATTTGACTTGGTTTAGCTTTGTTCAAGATAGAGTGTCTCTAAAGGCTTATTTGGTACCGAATGGTTAGTTATGATGTTTGTATGATTTTCCCTTTTAGTCAGCTTATGACATGATGATCATAGAAAACTTCTCGTGTGTGGTATTTAAAGAGGGGGCTTAAGTATTGAGAAACGGGAGAATATGATTAAGTGTAGTTTTAGAAAAGGGGATAGTGGGGTAGTCAGGGAGGGAGGGTGGGGGGTGAGGGCTGCTCTTCCATTGTATGCTTTTTCTTCTTCCTTCCCGCACAATGGGAGGAGGGAATGCTGTGGAATCCAGTAATGGAAAGGGATCTGAATTATTGCACTTTATGTTGGGAATAAAGATTTATAATAATCCGTTGTTTTGAAGTGGTTCCAACAGGCCCAAGTGGTTGTAAATTTTTGTATGCGCTCTTGAGCTATAATTCCCTAATTGTGGGTATGTCTGTTGTTCTCCAATGGGTTGGAATGCAGAGTCTCGCTGCATTGACCATATGCATGGCCAGGGATTTAAAGTACTCGTGTTTGGGAAGTGTGGTATGATGTAATAGATATTGGGCAGGGGTGAAGTTCAAGGTGTATGTGGAGACTTGTCCTATGATGGAGTGGACCTCCCTCCAGAAAGTCTGGATGGAGTCGCACTCCCACCAAATGTGTATCATGGAACCTACTGCTTTTTTACATCTCCAACATACATCAGGTATTGATGGAGAAAATTTATGTAATCGTGATGGGGTCCTATACCATTTAGTTATGATTTTGTAGCCATTTTTTTGTATCGCTACATTCATTGACCCTTTGTATGCGTAAGAGTATATGGTTTCCCAGTCTTCTTCCGTCAGTGTAAGTTGTAGGTCTGTGCCCCATGAGTATCGTGGGATTTCAGAAGGTTTTGTTAGATCGTTGTCATGGAGCATTGAATAGATTTGAGAGATGATATGTCTCTGAGGTGAATCGCCTGAGCAGAGGTTTTCAAATGTTGTTCATTTTCTAGTCCATATTGCGGTTGAGCGTTTAGATGTTAAATAGTGTCTTATTTGTCTGCAGGACCAGAAAGGGAACGTATTTGTATGACATTCTGATTTCAGGTCTTGATATGAACGTATGGTGCCTTTGTCAAAAAATTTGTGGGCTTTTATCTCTTTATGTGGCCATTCAGTTTGTAGGAACTTCAAGGTTTTACCAGGTGGAAATTCTGGGTTTCCTCGTATGGGGGTAAGAGGTCCTAGATGTGTGGATAAGTTATGCACTGTTATGGCCTTATTAAAGGCCATTAGAGTGGGATATATAAAGGGGTGTGTCTTGAGGGTCTGAGGCCATAGTCTTGGTGGAAGCCAGGGGAGAATATGAGTGGGGGTGTGAGTATAAAGGTGTTCTATTGTCACCCATGCTTTTTCTATATGGTGTATCTTCCAGTCCACAATCCTGATTAGATGGCATGCCATGTGGTATTTGTATAAGTCAGGGAGGCCAATTCCCCCTCTAAGTTTTGGAAGGGTTAGTCGGGTATATTTTATGCGTGGAGATTTGTTGTTCCAAAGAAAGGCTGTGCACATACTTTTGTATTTGGCAAAAAAGGAGGGGGGTAAGTGTATAGGGATTGCCTGCATGAGGTATAAGAGGCGGGGAGAACAATCATTTTTATTAAGGCTGCGCGGCCGAACCAGGAAATGTTTAAGTTGGTCCATTCTTTAAAGTTTGTTTGAAGTTTAGTTAGGGCTTTTGCGTGGTTATGATTATAAAGGTCTGATGTTTGTTCAGTAATCCGTATTCCTAGATACATAATGGCTTCTTTTTCCCAATGAAATGGGAAGTGTAATTGGGCATGGGTTACTTCTTGCGGGGTAAGAGATACATTCAGGGCATTGGATTTGGTATAGTTAATTGTTAGGTTAGACAATTCTCCGAAATGTTTTAAATCTCTCAGTAAGTTGGGTAGGGAGATTCGAGGTTCTTGGAGGGTAAGTAAAATGTCATCCGCGAAAGCGGCTACTTTAAACTCTTTATGTGCAATGGGTATTCCTTTAATATCTGAATTGTTGCGTAATTTATTTAGTAGAGGTACTAATGTCAGAACATAGATCAGTGGGGAGAGTGGGCATCCCTGGCGGGTACCATTGCTTATAGAGAAGGCGTTTGACAGGAGGCCATTGACCCTTACCCTGGCTGAGGGGTTAGTATATAGTGCGTTGATATGCGTGTACATGCGTGATTTGAGGCCTATGCCCTTGAGGACCTCCTGCATGTAATCCCAGGCCACCCTGTCAAACGCCTTCTCAGCGTCTAGGGATAGGAGAAAGCCTTTGTTTCCAGAAGTGGCTAGCCAATGTTGTATATTTAGGGTACGGATAGTGTTATCCCTGGCCTCTCTTCCCGGAATAAACCCAACTTGGTCGGGGGATATGAGACCAGGGATAATTGGTAGTAGTCTATTTGCCAGCATTTTGGCGTATTGTTTGATATCTACATTCAGTAGAGAAATCGGTCTATAGTTCGGGGCTTGTGTATGATCCTTGCCTTCCTTTGGTATGAGGGTTATATGTGCTTCTAGTAGTCTGCTTGTTGATGTGTGCGAGTCTGCGAGGGAGTTAAAGGATTTAAGCATTTCTGGAATCAAAATATCTTGGAAGCTTTTGTAATATATTAATGGAAAACCGTCTGGCCCTGGGCTCTTGCCTACGCTCATCTGTTTGATTGCTAGTTGGAGTTCCTCTGATGACAGGGGGCTTTCCATGGATTCTGCTTGTTGAGAGGTGATAGGTTTGGGGCAGAACTGTGTTAAAAATTCCTTCAGTTGGGACTTTCGGTCGTCCTGTTTTGGTTTAGGGTCAATATGTTGGTTTATGTTATACAGTTTAGAGTAATATTCTTCGAAGTGTTTGGCTATATCTGCATTTTTGGAGAGAAGCGTGCCGTGTTTATCTCGAATCATGTGGATTCTAGAGGGTGCTTTGGTTGCTTGGACTGCCCGAGCTAGCAGTCTCCCACTCTTGTTGCTGTGTTCATAGAACACTTTCTGTTGAAGAATACATCTCCTTCTGGTACACTTTCCTAAAATGTCTAGTAATGAAGAGCGGGCTTTAAGTAGTTCCTGTAGTGTGTTTTGTGATGTTGTTTGCTTATGTGTAGCCTCTAGTCGGTTTATGGTTTGGATCAAAGATCTAATTTGTTCCTGATGTCTCCTTTTGATTGTGGATGCGAGTGTAATGATTTCCCCCCTTAGTACACACTTATGTGCTTCCCATATAGTGATTGGTGCGATGTCTGGGGTGTTGTTTTCTCTGAAGTAGTTTTGTATGCGAGAGTGTAACTGGGTCAGATTGTCAGGGTCCTTAAGCAGCGCGGGGTTCAGTCGCCATGTTTTGGTAATTTCTCTTTTTTCGGGGAATGTGAGTGTTACTGAGATAGGGTGGTGGTCCGATAAAAACATTGGTTCTATAGTCGCCTGCGTGAGTAGGGGTAAATAGAAGGTATAGTCTTTATCAGATCGGTACATGGTGCGCCAGGTATCATGGAGAGTAAGGTTTTGTAATTGAAGTTTCATTTGGCGTAAGTCCCGGTATGTAAGTGTGGATGTACCTGTGGATGTGTCGAGGCTGGGATTTAATGGTACATTAAAGTCACCTCCTAATAGCAGTAAACCGGTTTGAAAATTTTGTAGAAGGTCATAGATTTTTTTGACAAAGGACACTTGGTGTTCGTTTGGGCAGTAAATGTTGGCTATGGTGATGGGTTTGGCAGCGTATGTTCCTTTTATGAATATAAATCTGCCATCCGGGTCAGCTAATGTGTCTGTCATTTGGAAGTCAGCATGTTTGGAAATGAGGATCGAGACTCCTTTTGTTTTGGATTCTTGGTTGGTGGAGTGAAAGACTTGTTTATAGATGTGGTTTGTCAATTTGGGTATGGCGTTAGTTCTGAAATGTGTCTCCTGAAGTAGGATAAAGTGTGCTTTGTGTTTTGTCAGAGCTGCAAGGACTTGTGACCTCTTTTCTGGTAGGTTTAGACCTTTAATGTTAAGGGATATGCATTTTAGTAAGATTTGCATCTTACTGGTTCTCGGCTTTGAAAGCATTTTAAGAGTCTAGAGGAAGAGGGGAAGGGTATATGTGTGGGTTGGAAGAGCAGCCCTCACTAGGATCTAGGGTAATAAGAATAGTAGGTAGGGCTATATATGAGGTAGATGACCAGAGGAGGAGGGGGTAAAGGGGTTTCAGATCGTACGTTTATCCGTTACTTCCCCACGGATTGTGGCTTGGGGTATGAGAAAGTATTGGCTTACACAGTCGTGAATAATCCACGCTCTGTGTATGGTACTTTACCGGAGGTGGTTATCGGAAAACCTAACCGCCTAGTTAAAAGGGGGTCCGGGGTGTCAGTTAGAGTCCAAAAGGACTACTGTGGTGGGACAATAAACCTGGAAGGTGATCAGAGGTGTTGGCACACGTAAGGACTAGTAAGGTACATTAATGTGTCTTCAAGTGTGTTACGATGGAGTGATAAAGAGATAGAGTTAACTATGTGGTGTAAGCCGTGATTGTAAAGAGGATATTTGTATACATATCCCTCTTTTTCCCTTTTTCTTTCTTTAGTCATATGATTGGTAAGCCCAATGATTAATCTATCCAGATCAAGTGTTACTTAGGTGAATTTTAAGATTCTGAGCCTATGATCAAGACTTCTTTAAGTGCATGTATTTGTACTCATTTAAATCTTACTAATACAAACAAACATAGCAGACAGTGCTAACTATAACCTATAAGGGTATACCCCATGTTAGATAGGAGTTCCCTGTGTCTAATTACTTCCCGTCTCGGCTCTCGGGTCCCGCCTCCCACAGTAGGGAAGAAGGTCCCTCGAAGCCAAGAAGGGCTGTTCTTTCATAGCTGTGAGGGATCAGCCCAAGACAAGGGGTCGTGCCCTCCATCACTATTGTGCATCCTAGTACTGAACGTTTCCTGTTACATTGCAGCGAGAGTTTAAAAAAAAAAAAAACATACAAGAAAAAACATATCTACTCAAGGAGTGGATTTAAATCTTTGCTATGAATTAATCATATAACTATTTCCGTTTTGGGGAATAGATTATTCGTTAAGGCTTTCAGAAACTAAACCTTTTACCTTTCCCCGTTAATTTGTGGTGATAGAGTTTTTGAGTAATTGCTCAATATGTACCGTATATACTCGAGTATAAGTCGTTCCGAGTATAAGTCGAGGCCCTAATTTACCACAAAAAAATGGGAAAAACTTATTGACCCGAGTATAAGACGAGGGTGAGAAATGCACAGCTACTGTAAGTGTAAAAGAGGGTCAACAATGCCCATTTGCAGCCTCACTGTGCCCATTTGCATGCCTCACTGTGCCCATTTGCAGCCATAGGTCCCCTGAACTTCAAACTCGGTAGTTAAGTGTTCCTAGATGCCCCCTAGCTGCAGCCAAAATTTGGGGTCTCTGAACCCAAAGTGTCCCGAAATGACATTGCTACAGATGGACACAGTTGACCGAATTTGGGGCCCTGTATCTCTGGACCACTTAGTGTTAGGAACCCCAAATTTGGTGTGCAAACCCAGTGGAACTAGCACCATAAAATATCCAAAGCTGGGATTTCTAGAACCAAGTGGCCCCGAGATACAGGACCCCAATAATCGGTTCAGAAAATGTCAAGCACTTTTCTGCAGCAGAGAATGACATTTTCCAAACCTATTTTGGGGCCCCATATCTCGGGGCCACTTGGTGCTAGGAACCCCAGCTTTGGATATGTTATGGAACCAGGTCCACTGGGTTTGCCCACTAAATTTGGGGTTCCTAGCACTAAGTGACCCTGAGATACAGGGCTCCAAAGTCGGTTCAGAAAATGTCAAGCACTTTTCTGCAGCAGAGAATGACATTTTCCGAACCGAATTTGGGGCCCTGTATCTCAGGGCCACTTAAAGCTAGGAACTCCAGCTTTGAATATGTTGTGGTACCAGGTCCACTGGGCTTGCACACCAAATTTGGGGTTTCTAGCACCAGGTCGCCCTGAGATACGGGGCCCCAAAGTCGGTTCGGAAAATGAAATTTTTTGCTGCAGAAAAGTGCTTGACTCGAGTATAAGTCGAGGGGGGCACTTTCAGCACAAAAAAAGGTGCTGAAAATTCGACTTATACTCGAGTATATACGGTAGTCTCTTCATTACTATAAAAGTTCAGTCCGAGTAAGTTGAAGAGGGGTGTCTGTGTGTAAATTGTACTGAATATTAGCATAAGGGGACTCCCCATGCCTACTGGGAGTTCCCTGTGTCTGTTTACCCCTCGATACGGTTCCCGGGCTCCGCCCCCCCACAGTAGGGAAGCGGGTCCCACGGATCCACGAGCGGTCAGTATTGCATAGTGGGGAAGGATCAGTCTGCGAGAACTGAACTGGTCCCCCCTCCACTATTGTGCAGCCTAGAACTGAATATTATCTGTTAAAGCAAGGCACATGCGAGAAAAAATAAAAACACGCTAAAAGGTAAAAAGGCAAAAAAAAAAAAAAAAAATTTATATAAGACCAGTTCCACAAAGGCAGTTAGTAAAAATCCCCCCCCCCCCCGTTATGATTGAGGCATGTAGTTCTTACCACTGTAGGGAGTCGGTTAACTGTTGAGTCAATCAAAAATTAGAACTTTTACCTTTCCCGTTAACTTGCGGCAAAAGGGTTTTGGGAAAATTATGTGGTATTTAGCCTCTGCACGTCTTTGGAAGTTCAGTCCAATGGAGTTGAAGAGATGTGTTTGTATTCGTAACACAATAAGGTTCTTTTCTGGATAGAACACAGTATCTCAGTTGATATTTTGTTTCTGAAGAGCTTCTGTCATCTTACAGATACAAAAGTTCAGGCATATACAGTATATGACTCTGGGGTATGTTGAGCACTAAATTAATCATCTCTGTGATTCCTGCGCGGGGTGTCTGCGCGGTTCATGGCATGCGGTGGTACATCTCGACGTGAGAAGCGTTCTCCCGGGGATGTAGGGTCTAGTCTTCGGCGTCTGGATCTGTGACGTTGTGCTTTTGGTGAAGCATTGTAGGAAACTGCCTTCCAAGGTTCCGATGGGAAGTAGAAGGAGTACCATTCCGGTAATTCAATTGCTGGGATATCGAGCTGTTCACAGAACATGAGGAGGTCTTCTGGTGTTTGGAGGAGTGCGGTGCGACCTCTGGTGGTGGCTGAGAGGCAAAATGGAAACTTCCACCTGTATTGTATGTTGCGTGCCCGTAACGTTTCCAGCAGGGGGCGTAGTGTGGTCTGTTTTGTAATGTTATCTGAGATAGGTCTTGGAACAATTTAATGTCTGCGCCATTGTATAAAATACGGCCTCTATCTCTCGCCTTTCTAAGAATCTCCTCTTTAAGCGGAAAGTTTACTAGACAGCATACTATGTCCCAAGGGGGTTCTGTGTCCCGGGGAGGTGGTCTTAGTGCACGATGAATTCTCTCCATATCAATAGGGGTATCTGCAGGCCGTTCAAGGAGTTCATTGAATATTGTGCATACTGTCTGCGTCAGTGCAGATGGATCTATGCCTTCAGGGACCCCCCTCACTCTTATATTATGTCTGCGTCCTCTGTTATCAAGGTCTTCCACTTGTCTGTGGAGTTCAAAGATATGTGGAAGATGCATATCATGTGCTTTTTGTACTTGCCTGATTGCAGCTGCCTGTATTTGAGATGATTCCTCCACTTCAGATAGGCGATTATGCATTGATTGGATGTCCGTTTTCAGATCTGATATGGCAGTTGTTAGGGTATGTTTTATGTCCAGTGCAACCCTCTGCAGGTCTCTTTGCAGATCCAATAAGGATGGGTTTGTGGATGTTGCGCTATAAATGTCCGCTGGCGCGATCGCAGAGTAGCTAGGCGAGGCCGGGGATGAGGCCTTGGATGCCTGTGAAGCCTGTGTCTCCTCGTGGAGGGTTGTGGCCTTTGTACGAAATATGTCCGGCATGTTATTACTTAGCTATGTCCCAGATTGTTTCTCTGTCTCCTTGGTGGAGCGGGGTGCCGAGATGCTTCTATTCGGCTTACCCATGGCTTAATCTGGCTGGCGGTGGTATTAGAAGAGGCTGAAGTCGTCCTCAGTGTGCCGGAGCTCTCTTCTCAAGCGGCCATCTCCGATCCCGTCCAAGCCACACCCTCGAGGCTGACCTCTTCTATGGAGAAAAGTACCTGATGATAAAAATGGCTTTTTGGGGGAAACTCATAAATCAGTTATGACATAAAGTCCTAAACTGATAAATATTGTAGAAGCGACAGGCTGTCTGTGATGTAGCTGAAGGTGAAACTCCTGTGTTCTATCCACTAATAAATCCTTTTCTTTTACACAGTGCCCTGTCCTATGCATCTGTGAGGGCCACAGTTCTGTAACTACAGAAGTCAGAGAGGAAAAAAGGAAGACCAAGTGAGAGAGGAGAGGGAGAAAGGATTAACAAAGTCCAAAGAAGAGACAGAGCGTAATAGGATGGCGAGAGAAGCCCGGGAGAAAGAGGAGCGAAGGAGAGAGAGGGAAAGAATTGAGAGAGAAAGGGAAATAAGAGGAAGAGAAGAGGAAAAGGCCAGGGAAGAGCGGGTTAGGGCAAAGAGAGAGAGAAGTAAATTAATCAATTCATACATCAAATACCGTATTTATCAGCGTATAACACGCACTTTTTTCCCCTTACAATCAGGGAAAATCATGGGTGCGTGTTATACGCCGATCCCTCCTGTTTGTGAGGGGTAAAACTGCCGCCGCCGAAAAAGACCGAGAAGAGCCGAGCCGAGTACACAGTACACTCGGGTCAGCTCTTCTCGGCTGCGCTCGTAGTGACGCCAGCCCGCCTTCCTGCTGTCTGAGTGGGAGAGGAGCAAGCGTCGCCAAAAAAGACCGAGCCGAGCCAAGTGTACTGTGTACTCGGCTCTTCTCGGCTGCGCTCGTAGTGACGCCGTCCCACCTCCCTGCTGTCTGAGTGGGAGAGTTGCAAGCGTCGCCGAAAAAGACCGAGCCGAGTGTGCTCGGCTAGGCTCCGCTCGCAGTCCCACCTCCTAGCCCCGCCATTGGACCGGTGATGTGTCCGTCATACGAGCTAGGCCAATGGGCGGGACTGAGAGACGAGCAATAATTCAAATTAATCAATACTGCTGCTATTTTGTTCAATGCTGCTGATGAACACTGGGCAAGGCTGAACACTGGGCAAGGCTGCAGATGGACACTGGGCAAGGCTGCAGATGGACACTGGGCAAGGCTGCAGATGGACACTGGGCAAGGTTGGGCAAGGCTGCAGATGGACACTGGGCAAAGCTGCAGATACACACTTCAAATGTAAGTTTTTTCCCTAAACTTCCCTCCTAAAAGTTTTTTCTTTAAACTTCCCTCCTAAACTTGGGGTGCGTTTTATACGCCGGGCACGTGTTATATGCCGATAAAAAAGACAGAGAAGAGCCGAGCCGAGTACACAGTACACTCGGCTCGGCTCTTCTCGGCTGCCCTCGTAGTGAAGCCGTCCCGCCTCCCTGCTGTCTGAGTGGGAGAGGAGCGAGCGTCGCCGAAAAAGACCGAGCCGAGCCAAGTGTACTGTGTACTCGGCTCGGCTCTTCTCAGCTGCACTCATAATGATGCCGTCCCGCCTCCCTGCTGTCTGAGTGGGAGAGTTGCGAGCATCGCCGAAAAAGACCGAGCTGAGTGTGCTCGGCTAGGCTCCGCTCGCAGTCCCGCCTCCTAGCCCCCGAAATTGGACCGGTGATGTGTCCATCATAGGAGCCGGGCCAATGGGCGGGACTGAGAGATGAGCGGCGCAATAATTCAAATTAATCTATACTGCTGCTATTTTGTTCAATGATGCTGATGAACACTGGGCAGGGCTGGACACTGGGCAAGGCTGCAGATGAACACTGGGCAAGGCTGGACATTGGGCAAGGCTGGACACTAAGCAAGGCTGCAGATGGACACTGGGCAAGGCTGCAGATGGACACTGGGCAAGGCTGGACACTGGGCAAGGCTGCAGATGGACACTGGGCAAGGCTGCAGATGGACACTGGGCAAGGCTGCAGATGGACACTGGGCAAGGCTGCAGATACACACTTCAAATGTAAGTTTTTTTCCTCAAACTTCCCTCCTAAAAGTTTTTTTCTTTAAACTTCCCTCCTAAACTCGGGGTGCATGTTATACGCCGGCGTGTGTTATATGCCGATAAATACGGTATATGACATATAATGGCATTTGGAAGAGGGTAGGCGTAGATAGGATATTTCTCGAAGGAGGAATATGGCTAGTTTCCGAGAGCTTGTAGTGGAAGTTATCTATAATAAATGAATAATAATAATAGTGTGTGAGTGTAAATTTTTGTTTATTAAAAAATCATACAATCAAACAGCTTATTAATAAAAACATATTTACACAAAAATAAACAACTAAACAAAACATGTTGAGAAATCAATCCTTCGGTTGCACTATTTTAAGATTGTTCCAGTACATTGCATGTAAACTCTTTTTATTAATTTTCCAAAATAAAATTTATTAATAATAATAATAATAATAATAATTTATATAAAAAATATTGTGTCACCTTGTTTGCACCTTTAAAATCCCAATTTTGCCTTTATTGCATGTTGTATATTGTAGGGATGTGGTGCCTATACTCATTTTGAATGTGAGGCAAGTATTTACCTTTTTCTTCTTAACAACTAAACAAAAACAAGCGTGCTTACTTCAGCAAGTAAAGAAAACCGTTTCCTGACAAGATAACGTAGAAAGAAAGATTTTAATGACAACAAAAAAGAGACTACAAACCCCGAACCTCAATTTAAACACAATCCAGGCTAAGAAACATTTTTTTTTTTATCTCATGAAGTTTATTAGAGCACACATCAAAGAAAAAGTTTACAACTCACAATTAACCACATCCCCGGACAATTCGGCTGCCCAATGACCGGTCCATTTTTTGCGATTCGGCACTGTGCCGCTGTAATTGACAATTGCGCGGTCATGCAACGTTATACCTAAACAAAATTAACGTCCTTTTTTCATTTCAACAGTTTTTATTAAAGAATAAAAGGTATTCCATTTTTAACAAAATAGAGTTATCAGTATAAGTACAAAAGTACAGGTACAGTGTATTACAATTACAGAGAATTACAAAGAATTATCAAAGAAAAAAAAATAAAATAAAAATAATGTAAATAAACAGAAAATTAGCAAACATATTGCCAAATTGAGAATCATCACATTACAGAAGAATTACTCGTGTAATAGTATTTAGCTAATCTTAATATTCTAGACCCGCAAAACTGATCATTAATAATAAACTGAACATAACCAACAGATACACCAATAATGACTTCCATTTATAGAGCCCACACCGTTGTAAGGTGCTGACTTCCTCACTATTGTAAGCTTATCCGGTGCGACTCCAGGCACCGAATGCCCCAACGGGAACTTACTGCAACTAGCGCCGGACTCGACCAGACCTTTTCTTTCGTTCTAAGAAGTCACAGCAGTGTACTAAGTATGGTTATACAAGAATCCCTTCACATATGAACGTCTAGTATCTAATCCAATGCATCAATACACCTTATTCTTTTGAAACCATTCTAACCATGGATTCCATATCTTGTATTTTAATTGGTAGTTACCTTGGGAGGCAGCAAACATTAATTCATAATTTCTATGCAGGTTGGCAGTTCTTATTGCTTCTATAAAGGATGACGGTTCTTTATTTTTCCACTTTCTGACAATTGTCAGTCTAGTGCTCACTAGGACTTGAAAAACTATATATTTATAAGCTGGAGGTATTTTCTCTATTCCTATTGATAGTATAGCAAATTCTGGAGTTTCAGGGATAGGGATGTTGGTGATTTTTCTAATTAGATCAAAGACACTAATCCAAAAGGACTTCAGCAGTGGGCACGCCCACAGTATATGTGTGAGCGAGCCCCTAGCCCTGCACTGTCTCCAACAAAGTGGAGATGTTTGAGGATGGAATCCGGCTATTCTTGTGGGTGTTAAGTACCAACACAAGAGGATTTTGCTTGAGAGATCCCATAGATTGACACTGTTGGTGGCTGCAAAGATAATCTTGTTTGAATCTCGCCATTGTGCTATGGAGTATGAGGACATTAATTTCATTTCCCAAGTTTTCATAGATGGAGATTTGATAAGTACTGATTTTTGGTTTAGTAAATTGTAAAAATGGGAAATGCCTTTAATAGAGGTGGTAGGGTTCGTGAAATATAGGAAGGTCCTAATTGGGTTGGAAACAGTATTTGCTGGAATAGTGGCTAACAGATGTGCTATTTGATTATAGGTGTACATGTCTTTTGATTCTAGGCCATAGTCCAATTGGATTGTTCTGAATGTTTTAATTGTTGGGCTAATTGTGATATCTTCTGTAGTAGAGATGCCTTTAAGTGATCAGTTTCGTATATTTAGGTCAGGGATTAGTAATTGTAAACTTGAGATAGTTAGTGGTATTGGTTTAGTGATTTGGTTGGGCATAGGGGATTTCAGAAATGAGGCCCATGCTTTAAGTGTGATTTTCATTGTAGGGGACATGCTATTTGATTCAGTAGGTTTGAGGGTACTTATTAACAGTAGGTCATATAAATTGTGATTAATACATTGGGCTTTCTCTAGCTCTATCCATCTAGGTGATTGGGGATGTGGAAACCATTGTCTTGTTTGAGCTAGGATAACTGCTAAGTAGTAGTCCTTCAACAGTACGTGACCCACCCCACCAGCTCTCCTAGTTTTGATCAGTTTGTGAAATGCACATCTGGCTTTTTGCTTTTGCCATAGGAATGAATTAATTACTGATTGGGATTTAGTAAAGAAGTTTTCAGGGACTGGAATCGGCAAGGCTCTAAATAAATAAATAAATTGAGGTAAAATCATCATTTTAAATGCCGCTAGTCTTCCTGACCACGTGAGTTCTATTTTGGTTATGTTGTTTAACTTTGAATAAAGGTCTTGGAGGAATGGCGTGCAATTTGCTTTGACTAGTTGCTCTGCCTTTTTGGTTAATGTTATGCCTAAGTACTTTATTCCTTTAGAGCTCCAAGCATATGGAAACCTTTCCTGAAGTCTATTCTGCGTGTGATCATCTATGCCTAGACCTAATGTTTGAGATTTACTTTCATTGACTTTGTAGTATGATACACGATTAAACAATGATAGAGATTCATGAGCCGCAGCCAGGGAAGGTTCCACCTCTGTTAGTATCAATATGACATCATCAGCGAAAAGGCTGATGGTGTGGTCAGTTCCTCCTGTTTTGAAACCTGCTATATTAGCATGAGAACGAATGTGGATAGCAAAGGGTTCCATTAATAAATTAAAGATTAAAGGGGATAGGGGACATCCTTGCCTTGTTCCATTAGATATGGAAAATGGGGATGAAAGTAAATCCGATATGTACACTCTGGCAGAAGGTTTAGAGTATAAAGCCATAATGGCCGAGAGTATGGTGCTATTAAATCCAAAAGTTTCTAGTACTTTAAGTAAGTACTGCCAGTGTATACTGTCAAAGGCCTTCTCTGCATCCAAAGTTAGGAGCAGAGAAGGCCTTTTCTTCACCCCTGCCAGGTGTATGATGTTAATTAATCTTCGGGTAGCGTTGGATGTCTGTCTATTTTTAGTAAAACCCGTTTGATCGGGATGAATCAATGTGGGTAATATGTCTACCAGTCGGGCTGCTAATAGTTTCGCATACAACTTTAGATCAGTGTTCAAGAGCGATATTGGTCTAAAGTTCGGGGGGGAATTGGGCTCCTTCCCTGGCTTAGGCAAAGTTATAATAAGTGCTTCTAACATCTCCGGAGGGAGAGAGGCAGATGGGCAGCAGCGGCACTAAAAATTCTGTTTAAATACGGTGATAAAGTGTATTTGAATTCTTTATAGTATTCTCCACTAAACCCGTCAGGACCTGGTGATTTGTTTAAAGGTAAGGTATCGATTATCTTATGGGTCTCAATTTCAGTAAACGGAGTATTGAGGGTTTCCAATTGGGTATCAGTCAGTTTTGGTATTGTAGTCGGGAAAGAAAACTGTTAATTATTTCTGGGGTTGGTTGAGGAGTCTTGGGATCATTGGGTTGTATAGGGAACTATAATAAGAACTGAACGTGTCTGCTATTTTTTGGGGATGAAATTCCTTCTGATCAGTGTTAGGATGAATAAGGTAAGGAATTTTTGCCTTGATTCTATGCCCTTTTATGGTTTGAGCTAGTAGCTTACCCGCCTTGTTCCTGTTAGCGTAATGAGGGCATGGTCGGACCAGGAGATGGGGAGTATCTGTGCGGAGTTGGTGATGCGGAGCGTGTTATTATGAACCATGAAGTAGTCTATACGCGAGTGGGTATGATGGGGGCCAAGTAGAAGGTTTAACGGCGATCGCCCGGGGGAAGAGCCGTCCAGGCATCAAAAAAAGCACGCTTTCTGGTAAGTTGGCGGAAGACCCTAGAGTCCCTTAGGGCTCAAGATTGTGAGGCTCGTGGGCTCACCACGAGGCGGTCGCAGGCCACGGAGTGGGAAAGATTAAAGTCCCCCCTGATTACGAGAAAGTCTTGAGGTGTGTGGGATAAGCACGTAAGGACCCGCACTAGGAAGCGATGTTGGCGAGCATTCGGGGCGTAAAGGCTGCAAAAGGTGATTTCTTGCGCCTGCCAGAGACCGCAGAGGATGATCTAGTGGCCCTGGGGGTTAAGGTAGGAGGCAGTGCAGTTGAACAGGGTTCCCCGCTTAAAAAGTATTGCGAGGCCCGCTCTTTTGCGTGGGCTGAAGGCTTGGTAAATTTGGGGGTAGTGTCTGGAGGCAAATGTGAAGGAGTCCCCCCTGCAGAAGTGAGTTTCTTGTATCATGAGGGCATCAGCCCTCGACTGCCTAAATTCCTAAAGTGCCAAGTGTCTTTTCCTGTTAGAGTTAAGGCCATGGACATTCAGTGACATTATCTTCGCCATTGTGTGAGATAGGGTGGGCATCGGTCATACTTAGCCGAGTCTGTCGACAGTGGATCCGGGTCTGGGAGCGAGGCAGGAAGGAGTGCAGAGCCGTCGGTCACCGAGGTCCTCGTGAAAATCCAATCTGCGGGTAATGGAAAGAGGAATGATCTAGAAAAAGAAAGAGGGGTTAGAGCAAGAAGGCACATAGCTGATAAAACAGTCATCATCAAGTAGGCCCTGTAAAATCGTAAAGTCTCAGGGCCCATACAGTTCCTTTATGACCACCCGACCAGGGTCCAGAAATCCGGATCGGGGGGGGGCACGGGGGGAAAGGAACTTTCGGGTGGTAAACCAAGGGGGGGTCGGTGATCAGGTAGTCAACCTCTTTGGAGACTTAGCCGAGACATGCCCGTAGTGTGAGTCAAGGATAGAGCAAGGGCAACCAGGGAGTGGTGCAAGGGGAGAGCGCGGGGCGGCTCAAGGAACAAGTTATCCAGCAGGATCAGGCATTTCTGTGCTTATTGGGTTTGCGGGAGGGTTCCGGTCCCCTGGGCCATTTAGAGGAAGGAACCTTCTGCCAGACCAGTGGCGGGGGGGAGGGGTGGAGTGGCCACCAGGTCCCAGTCCGGTAGCTGGGGGATGGGGATTGTCATGAAGCTTGGAATACTGGATTGTCATGAAGCTTGGAATAATGAAGTATTTCTCCTTTGATTCTATTACACAGTGGGGGTCGTCTGCCCTGTCTTAAGGCTAACCCCCTCCAGACGGCTCCATGGTCTGGAAGGAAGGCATTGTTCTGTGTTTGACCATTTGTTTATGTACTTTAATTACCCCCTGGGGCTTCTCTGTGTCATTACACATATCAGTCCACCTATTTAAGCTATAGGACCACTCTCTGCTGACCTTATTTCAAGTCCTCATTTGCATGGACAAGAGGACCTGAGTGAAGACTAAAGTGTACTTTATAATTGACCAATTGGAAAGTGGTTGTTGGGGGCGGGGTGTTCAAACTGCTGTGTATAAAATGTGTTGTGTGCATCAATAAAAGTGAGATTCCTGTTTGAACTTACATATAGCCTGCCTGGTGTTTGTTCTGAGCTATCACAACTGGATTAGAACGGCACATAGCTGTAGTTCGAATCCCGGAGCATTGGATGACCGAACTATCAGACGTTGCGATCTGCAATCTGATTCTATAGCCACAGAGGAGTGTCGGGAGAGTGGAACCGAGCGAGCAGGGGCTTGTTACAACAAACATAAAGAGATGGGCTCTGTCCATCTTTATATGTTTGTCCGGGGTTTCTCCCAGAATGTCATTAAACTGCGTCTGTAATGTGGACTGCAGGTCTTCAGTGACTTCGGGCAGGCCTCGTACGCGGATATTATTCCTGCGCCCCCTGTTGTCCAGGTCTTCGACATGGCGTTGCATATCTCGTAGCGTGAGGCGATGGTCTGAGCCCTGTATTTGGGTTTGGTGTACTGACAGTTTGGTCTCCTGTATTTCCTCCTCTGCCATCTCCACCCTGTCAGCTAGGTGTTTGAGGCCAGCATGGAGGGCCTGGATCTCGGTACGGCAGGTGGCCTTCACGTCAGCTATTAGCTGCTTGAAATCCTCTTGGTTGGAATTGCTTGTAGGTAGGACTGCCATGGGGGGTGAGCTCCTCCGTCCAAGTCTGGAGGTGGGCAGGAGGGTGGAGGCTGTGAGTAGTATCCCACTGCAGGGGTACCTTGAGCCTGGAGAGGGGGCCGTGGTGGTGGCGAGTCCCAGGGCTCAGACCACGAGGTTGCATGAAGGGCTAATGATGCGCGCTCCGGTGTGTCACTCCTTGGAGGTTGCACACGGGCTAATGCCACCTGGGCAAAAGAGGGGGGGTTGCTGCATGTCCCCTGGACAGACCGTGTTCTCTGGAGCGTGAAGGTTTTGGGCCTTAGGTGAGGCTGGGGCCTGCCAGGTGGTGAGATAAGGCCCCCCTCTTCCAGCTGTTTCTGGGGCCACCTGTGCATGTATAGGGCCCGGAAATTTTCCAAGGCATCTGAGGGGGTCGGAGAGAGAGAGCCTGTGTCACGGATGCCAGGATCTGATGCTGTTCTCAGTAGTCTGGGGAAGGCCTCCGTACACTGTGTGTACTGCTATGGAGGCTGGATCTCGGCTTTCTCGCCATGCGGTCTGGGCGGGGTATGGGGTGAGCGTTGTTGGTCACTCACCGCCTTTTGAAGCCCGGTAGGTCCTGGGGGCATCTGTGGAGAGGCAGACTGATCCTGTGGCGGCCAGTGGCTCTGCGGGGATGGCAGTGTGGAGGCCCATTGTCGGGAGGATGAGGTGTCCGGTGCCATTATGTCGCCGGGTGGTTTAAAACAGTCCCTGAAGGACGTAGATGGGTCCGGCGGTGTCTGGGATGATCCTCGGGCTGAGGGGGATCGAGTGGTGCACGGTTTGCCCATGGATGGGTGAGTTTAACCCCCGAATTTCAGCCTGTTTGCTGCGGGCTGGAGGAGAGCTCTCAGTCTAAGCTTCCTTCCAAGTCGGCTTCCGGTCACACCCCAGTCAGGACTATTTCAACAACAGCACACAACAAACTTAAAAATCATCTACAGACTTGATTAAGAATATTAAAGAAGCTGGTAATAAAGTCTGTGGTGGGTGGTCTGCATGGCCTGCCCTGACTACTGCGATTTTCACAAACCACTGAACATATTACCAGCTGCTGGCCATGGATGGACACATCACAGGCTTGATTCCTCTATGCATGCTTCTAATGCAAGTGCAATATTTGTTTTCTATTAAGTGATGCTAAACGGTCCCAGTTGTAAGATTTCGCTAGGTAATGTTTAAGAAATCTTATAGTACTGAGACCAGAGATAGCCAGGCAACTAGCACTAGATGGCAAAGCTCACAATGCCCTCCTTCTGAAGATGATAGCAGCCTCTCTTTGGCCTCAGCAATTTCACAGCCAGAACACCTGATCTGCAAATTGGCTCCAGGTTGGTGACAAAGACTATCTGGGCTGTTAGGCTGATCCAATGAGCATTTTAAAAATGAGAGTTCAATGACAGACTCCATAGTTTCTCAGTGCAGGTTTCCTTTAAGACTGGGAAGAAACTCTTCCTGAGGCAGACCAAAAGTTCAGTCATCATACTGGTGGCCCCCTGGGTAAGCAGCAGCTTTAACAGTAAACACAAACTACCAAACAAACTAACAAACTTGAGAAAAATGAAGTAACTTCCTGTTTTCTAAATGCTTCCCAAATTACACATTCTAACATCAGCAGAAAAATGGCTCCAAACTCCAATTCCTAAAAGACATCTCAGACAAATGGTGGTCTTGTGTTCATCCCGTGGCTACAGGTAGTAGAGTAGGTTAGCCAGGGAATTGTGCGAATCCTTGTGAATGCTCTGGCCAACCAGGAAGACCAGTTTGTGGGTGTACTGGCAAGGAGCTGGCACTCTAATCACTCCCTGGAAAGAGAAAGAAAAAGCAAGAGGTCATGTTTTATTATAGTCTTTAAACAATTATTTTGTGTTAAAAGGTCACCCAAAAGTGATAACTACAGTGCCTTGAAAAAGTATTCTGACCCCTTGAAAATTTTCCACATTTTGTCATGTTACAACCAAAAACATAAATGTATTTTATTGGGATTTTATGTGATAGACCAACACAATGTGGCACATAATTGTGAAGTGGAAGGAAAATGATAAATGGTTTTCAAAAGTATTCTACAAATAAATATGTCAAAAGTGTGATGTGCAATTGTATTCACCCCCGTGAATCAATACTTGGTAGAACCACCTTTGCTGCAATTACAGCTGCAAGTTTTTTTGGGGATGTCTCTACCAGCTTTGCACATCTAGAGAGTGACATTTCTGCCCATTCTTCTTTGCAAAATAGCGCAAGCTCTGTCAGATTAGATTGAGAGCGTCTGAACAGCAATTTTCAAGTCTTGCCACAGATTTTTAACTGGATTTAGGTCTGGACTTTGACTGGGCCATTCTAACACATGAATATGCTTTGATGTAAACCATTCCATTGTAGCTCTGGCTGTATGTTTAGGGTCGTTGTCCTGCTGGAAGGTGAACCTCCACCCCAGTCTCAAGTCTTTTTCAGACTCTAACAGGTTTTCTTCTAAGATTGCCCTGTATTTGGCTCCATCCATCTTCCCATTAACTCTGACCAGCTTTCCTGTCCCTGCTGAAGAAAAGCAACCCCACAACAAGATACTGCCACCATCATGTTGGGGATGGGGATGGTGTGTTCAGGATGATGTGCAGTGTTAGTTTTCCATCACACATAGTTTTGCTTTTAGGTCAAAATGTTCAATTTTGGTCTCATCTGACCAGAGCACCTTCTTCCACATGTTTGCTGTGTTCCCCACATGGCTTCTCACAAACTGCAAACGGAACTTGTTATGGCTTTCTTTCAACAATGGCTTTCTTCTTGCCACTCTTTCATAAAAAGGATAGATTTGTGGAGTGCAGGACTAATAGTTGTCCTGTGGACAGATTCTCTCACCTGGATCTCTGCAGCTCCTCCAGTGTTACCAGGGGCCTCTTGGCTGCTTCTCTGAATAATGCTTTTCTTGCCTGGCCTGTCAGTTTAGGTGGATGGCCAAGTTTTGGTAGGTTTGCAGTTGTGCCATACTCTTTCCATTTTCGGATGATAAATTGAACAGTGCTCCCTGAGATGTTCAAAGCTTGGGATATTTTTTTATAACCCAACCCTGCTTTAAACTTCTCCACAACCTTATCCCTGACCTGTATGGTGTGTTCCTTGGCCTTCATGATGCTGTTTACTAAGGTTCTCTAACAAACCTCCGAGGGCTTCACAGAACAGTTGTATTAATACTGAGATTAAATTACACACAGTTGGACTCTATTTACTAATCAGGTGACTTCTGAAGGCAATTGGTTCCACTAGATTTTATATCTGCACGCCACAGATATTTGTAAAAAACTGAAAACCATTTATCATTTTCCTTCCACTTCACAATTATGTGCCACTTTGTGTTGGTCTATCACAATAAAATACATTTACGGTTTGTACATCTTAGATGGTGTTGGTCACAGTCACCTGCTGGCTTCTTATAGCTCTTGTGGACTCAAAATGGTAAACTCTCCTTGCAATCATTTCTGGCACTTGTACCATCTACATTGGGGTAGTTCCTACCTACCTTGGGGTGCCCTAGCCAACCGTGGAGACTGGCCGCTATCATCCGTTCATAGTGATCTGTGAATGGGAAAAATCCAAGTCCGGACAGCCTTTGCGGCTGTCGGCATGTAGTTCTCAATTAACTAACACCGTGCTGTGGTAGTTCATGGATTCTTCCTATTGGTGTAAAACTGCCTGTCTGTACAATGTACGGGCAGTCATCTTAAACCAACAGTCTGCAGGAGACCTGCATGGAACCAGTGATCTGCTGATCGCTGGTGCAATGCATTCCAGGCTTCTAAAACAAAAATAGTTGAATGCAAATTTTTTTACCTGCAAAAAAAAAATGCCCCCAAAAACTTGCAGTGGGAATCTGTGGGCGACAGGTCTCTCCGGTCCCTCTGCAGCAAAGGCACAGCTTGAGCACAGCAGTCTGTATTGTGCACCAAGGGTATCTCCTTCCCTTTCCTCCTGGGCTTCCTAACCTTCTCTTCCAACCCAGCCAGGCAGCAACCAACCCTGGATGCAGATGTGTGCTCCCCAAGTCCCTTGCACCAAGAGCGTGAATTTACCTGGTCAGTCCAGTAAAAATCATTTCACCTCTCCCCCTGCTCCTTGGTGAATTTTGGGAACTGTAGTGTAAAAAGTTCACTAGCCCAATGCATGTCTACTATCTCAAACTACATTTCCTATAATTTACCACTCTCTGTATAGGAGTCTATGGGCTGGTTTGACTTTGCTCTCACCCTACGGGCCTGGGGACCATCTTTTTCCTATACAAGACAAGAAAAGCCTCTTTGCAAGAAAGGACCACCAACTCCGAGATGTCCAATAGATGCAATGGCCACCAGAAAGGCAACCTTTCACATGGGATCCCCCAATGGGATATCCTGAATCAGCTCAAAGGGAACTTTTGGAAAAACTTAAGTATCAGATTCAGGTCCCATAGAACCAGAGTGGGAAATGAACACAAGCAACCCCTTGTATAAAAAGGGGTTGCTTGTAGAGTACTCAAAGCCAAAAGGGAAAGAATGGATAAGGCCAAAACCTGTCCCTTTAGAGAACTAAGAGCCAGATGTTGTCCAGGCCAGACTGGAGAAGGCCAGGATGCAAGTAATAGAATATTCTTCTGCGACGGATTGCCTACTTTCTCACCATCCAAAGTAGGCCTTCAAAATGTAGATCCTAATAGGTGGCTTTCTTGCCTTGAGCAAGGTGAAAATGACAGTCAGCAATTTCGCTATCCTATAGAACCTGGATTTTAACAGCTATACTGTTCAAGCCAGTGACTGAGAGGCAGAGGGCCCTATGGAAGGAGGTCTGGCCCATTTGGTAGAGGCCAAGGCCTGTCCATCAGGAGTCTGTAGGTCTATGTACTAAGTTCTCTTGGACCAATTTGGAGCAATGATGTTCACCAGAATCCATTCTTCCTCTATTTTGCAGAGCAGTTAAAGGAGAAGTATAGCCAAAGCTCATTTGGCTACAATTCTCCTTGGGATCACAGGAGTGCAGTTCGTTCTGCTAACATCCGCTGTCGGCTGATGTTTTTAGGGTGGACCTCCGCTTTAACAGCGCTGTTTGGGAGGGAAGGGTCAAAGGTGTGTCCCCAGCCTATCACACGTCCCCATTCTCAGCCCACTTCCAGCCTGTTGGTACTTCTTAACTGAAGTATAAAATTTAACTGAGTTCTGTTTGAATTTTAAGGTTTTATTTCTTTAAAGAATAATATTAACTGTATAATATGACATAAAAATGTAACATTTATAACATAACAACATTTCTTTAATATAAAACATTCTGTTTGTTCACTGACAGATGTTTGTGAAGATTGGACACCTGGGGAAAACAATTCCCTCACTCGGGGAAGAAATGCGGCTTCTCACATATTGTGAGAGCTTTGATGCCAAACAGGGCTTGATTTTAGTGCAAAAAAATTCCCGTACTCAGGACAGGAATATGGCTTCTCCCCTGTGTGAGACCTCTGATGTCTAATGCTGTGTACACATGACCGGACTTTTCAACCGGACTGGTCTGATGTAAGAAATCCGTCGGACAATCCGACCATGTGTGGGCTTCATCAGACCTGCAGCGGACCTTTTCTGTTGAAAATCAGACGGACTTTAGATTTAAAACATGTTTCAAATATTTCAGACGGACTCGAGTCCGTCGAAAAGTCAGACGTGATTCAGTCCGTCAAAAGTCCGGTCGTGTGTACACGGCATAACAAGGTGTGATCTCTGTGTAAAAGATTTCCCGCACTCAGGGCAGGCATCAGGCTTCTCCTGTGTGAGACTTCTGATGTAAAACCAGGTATGATTTCTGTGTAAAAGATTTCTTGCACTCAGGACAGGAATATGGCTTCTGCCCTGTGTGAACCCTCTGATGTCCGCAAAGATAGGACACACGTAAAAAACATTTCCTGCAGCAAATCAACTTTTTCACCCTGAACATAAGACACTCACTGGATACAACACAGCTGAGGTACTGATCCATATTAGGCACTCTATATATCTCTGGAGGAGAAAAAAGTAAAATCATAACACTGGACAAACCATCAGCTTTGAGCTTACAAAAAGTTAATTAAAAAAAAAAAATATTACCTCAGGTGTGGTGACGTGATGACGTAGGACGCCGGAAGTGATGGAGATGGTGGCAGCGGGCAGAGTGTTGCTGGTGGACAGAAGAAGGAGATGCTGTTATCGGAGAAGATCGGTCAGCTGATGGATTGGGCCAGTAATAGACCCGTCATCCGTATGAATGGCGATAAATTCCGACGCTCATCAAAGCTCCACCCAGAAATTATTCCGTCGTTGTCATGTTCACAACTCTGCAGTCACACCGACAGTGTGAGTGGAAAAAGGAATAGGAGGTCAGCAGGGCAGTGTACAGAGGGTCGGCAGGGTAGAGGATAGGGTCAGCAGTTTGTAGGGCAGTGTATAAGGGGTAAGCAGGGCAGTGTACAGGGAGTCAGCAGGGCAGTGTACAGGGGGTCAGCAGGCAAAGGATGGAAAGTCACCGGGGGCTTGTACAGGAATTGGTAGGGCAGTGTACAGGGGATCAGTAGGGTAGATGACTAAGGTTAGCAGAGCCAAGGACAGGGGTCACTACTGACAGAGAATGGGGTCATCATTGGCAGGGAGGAGGACTTAGATTTGTTATATTACAAATTTTGTTTCATTGATTTGTTTATTAATTTTCTAACAAATTCCAATTTATCATGACAATTTGAATTCATATCGGTCGAAAAAAGATCAACTGAATCAAATTCTGTTTGAAGATTAGCCGGTTGTCAAGGAGCGGGTCGGGAAGCCGCCTAAATATGTCACTGCCCTAGGATGTGATGTCATGTTTTCTGTTTGTCAGATTCTATTAACATATCAATTAATATGTCAGAATGACTTACAGGTGTTGATTATATTCTCGATTGAGTCAGACATAGTTGTTGTTTTCTGAAAAAATAAATAGTATTTATGATAAAATAAAATAGTCATACTGTATATGTTATACTTTTTTTTTTAACAATCAGGAGTGCTTTATTGGAGGAAATTAGTCAGTACAATATAACAAAATTACATTTGACTTATAAGGTAGATACAGTAAGCTACAATGGCTTGTTTACAACACATAACATTATTTCGGTACCAATACCTGAGTGTAAACAGACGTACAATCAAGAGAACATATAGTAGCATATCATAACAGTCTGAAATTAGGTCCCATGAGGGCGGGAGGGGGGGAGGAGAGAGAATAGAAGTGAGGGTTGGCAAAGAGGAGCACTTTTCAATTACATCCAGTTATTTAAAAGGATGTCCATGATAGCCATACTTTATCAAATTTCCAAGGACACCCACGACTGATATATGTCAGTTTATAAAGAGGTAAGGCAGCATTTACTTTGTTTTCCCATGAGGATACAGTGGGAGGAGCAGAGGAAGCCCAATTATGTAAGATTTCCTTTTTGGCATAGAAAAGTAGATATGAAATCAACAGCTTACTATGGTGTGATCTTTGCTCATCCTCGTGGATACCCAACAAGGTCAATTCAGGGGTCCTAGGCACAGACAGCTCCAGACGGACATTTAGATGTTCAAAGATCCCCTCCCAAAAGACAGACAGAGCAGGGCACTCCCAAAACATATCTTCATATGCCCTACTCCCCCTATAGACCAAATTCTGTAAAGCCTGCATTGAGCCCAAGTGGGCCCTAATCTATACAGACTGCAGCATTGGATCTAGTAGCCACAAACCACCAATATGCTGTGACCAGCATTGCAGCCCAATAGTAAACCCAAAAGCTTGGGAGGGCCATTCCCCCCAGGTGTGTTGGTAAATACAGAGTGGATCTCGCTAGTCTGGGGATGGATCCATTCCATATAAAGGAAACAATGCATTTATCCACCTCTCGAAAGAAAGAAGACGGGATCCAGACCGGCTATTCTGGAAAAAGTAATTGAATTTGGGTCTTAATGATGTTGATACGACCTATCAAGTTCAACGGAAGCCCAGACCAGGATCGGCATCTCTCCCTCAGCAGCCGGAGTAAGGGAAGAATATTCAGGGCGTAGTACTGATTGGTCTCCCTAGCTACCCGCACACCAAGGTACCTAAACTCCATAACCCATTGTAGCGATGTAGGGCTGGTTATGGGCGGCATTTGGTTATCCAAGGGGAAAATAATTGATTTTGACCAACTAATACGGATACCCGATATGGATCCAAATTTATTAAATATTTCTAGGGCAGTAGATAAGGACAGGCCAATATCCTGCAAATAAAGCAGGGCGTCGTCCGCGTGGAGGGAAATTTTTTCTTCCAGGGTACCTCCCTCATCCCTCGTATCTCCTGGGATTCCCTAACCAGGATCACCAAGGTTTCCAGTACCTCTATGTAGTGGGAAGGAGTCGTAGAACCAATCGTTCGTGCGCACTCTGGCTCTAGGAGCCCTATAGAGCAACTTTACCCACTTTAGAAAGTTAGGACCAAAGCCAAAGTACTGCAACACCCCCCCCATAAATATCCCCATTCCACTGAATCAAATGCCTTTTCGGCATCAAGGGAGGCAATCACCCGAGATCCAGCATTTTCATGAGTTAAAGATAAGTTTAGGAAGAGGCGCCTAAGGTTTATATCAGTACTTTTGCCCGGCATAAATCCCGTCTGATCGACATGAATAAAAGTGGTGATTACCGAAGATAGGCGAGTGGCCAGTATCTTTGCCAATATTTTTGCATCTACATTGAGTAATGAGATGGGCCTATATGATGCACAATCTTGGGGGTCCTCACCGGGCTTTGGAATCAGGACAATGATAGCCTCCTCCATGGACTCGGGCAAACCTTTTGCCTCTGCAAGTCCAGAAAGGAGGGTTTTAACTCTAGGCGCAAGGAGGTCTGCGTGTTGAGAATAAAATTCCATGGGTAGGCCATCTGCACCCGGGGTCTTACCACATTGTAGACCCCCAATTGCAGCCTGGACCTCCTCCAGGGAAATATCTTTGTGTAATTGTGTTCTATGCTCCTCTGACAGGGTAGGAAAGGGGATATCATCCAGATACTCCCGTAGGTCAGATGGGGAGTAGCGAGACCTAGATGTGTAGACTACTTGGAAAAACTAAAGGAACCTATTACTAATATCCTCAGGAGAAGATACTATTCGCCCCTGGGCATCCCGAATACCAGCTGTATGTGTGGAAGCTGCCTGAGTTTTCGCTAGCCATGTCAACAGCATGCCATTTTTGTTCCCATGATTGAATAATCTTTGATTTGAATATAACATAGACTTTTTGGTTTGCTCTGTATTATGCAGAGAGAGATCCCTGAGGGCCCTCTGCCATATCTTATGGTTATCCTCCGTGGGCGATTGAATGTATGCTACCTCACACCTTGCAGGTGTTCTGCAGAATCCGGGAGGCCTCCTTCTGGAGAAAGGATATACGGGAGATATATTCCCCTCTTATCCTCCCTTGAATGTATCCCATGTGATGGTAGCATCAGTCGAGTCCCCATTCATGTTCCAAAATTGCATATGCTTTCCGTGATTGGTTCCTGCAACCTTTCATCTGTAGCCCAGAACCTGGACAGACGCCACAGCTTCAACCCCGAGGGTCTAGCCAGGGAAATGTCAAGATGGATGGGAGCTTGATCTGAGATTCCCCTGGGTAAATGCCTCACCCCTCTTGTGCAGCATAAGGCCCCAGAGGAAGCATAGGCCAGGTTAATACGGGAGAGGGCCTTGTAAGAGGTGGAGTGACACGTATATTCCCTCCCATGAGGGTGAAAATGGCGCCACACGTCTGAGAGCAAACGTGTCCGCCCAGTTTTGTAGATCTGAGGAAGGGCGACTCACTGTAGCTTGTCCAGGTCCTGTGAGGGCACCAGGTTAAAATCACCAAGCATAAAGACTTACGAGTGTCAAAACCCATCACCGTTTGCATAACATCATATAGCAACTGTACATTTGCAAGGGGGTGAGGTATAGGCCCACCAACACCAGACGCTTGTCATATATTAGAGCATATATGATCACAAATCTGCCCCCCGGATCTTTTCGTACATCTAATATTTGTAGTGGAAGGGACCTACGGAACAAAATGCTAACCCCCTTGGCATAATTGGAGTAGTTTGCGTGATAATGGGCTCCAACCCATGCCCTCCGGAGATCGAGTATCCACGTACCAATCAAGTGTGTCTCCTGGAGGATACAGATATGTGGATTATATTTCTGTAAATACTTAAATACCAAGGATTCTTTAGTGGCTGAGTTCAGGCCCCGGACGTTCCAGGAGATAATAGAGAGATTAGCCATCAAGTATCACATACAGACAAATGACCATGTTCCGTATGTCCCCCCATTTTTCCCGCATATAAGACACTAGGACATATGGTGAGGCAGTATAATCACACAGCACACCATATCTACCAGAACTCCACAGACAATAAAGCATCTCCAAATTCAACACATTAACAGCAAAAACCCCCACTATCTACAACGGCAGAAAAAGTCCCCCCCCTCCCCACATCACCAGCAAGGACTGGCAATGTATCTTACCCCCAACCCCAGCAAAAAAACAGTAGTCTATAGACTATGGAGGGCATGAGTTCAGAGCAAGAGGTGTTAAATAACAGGCAATAGAGATGCTAGTTTAAATTGCATAGATAGTCTCCTAGTTAAGCCTAGGGGTATATAACTTAGTTACAAATACAACCTTTAGACTGTATAACTGTCAGGTGTAACTCAATTAAGTAGAACAGTTTGTAGAGGTAAGCTGCGACATGGAATTTAGAGCTAAAGCAATGTCCCAGACCTGTGGTATAGAAGTAGTATTCCGGTGTTCCGGACTGCAGTAAGGAAGTCACAATTTAATAAAGTATCATCACTCCTGATAACAGGCCTATGTCAGCGTGACTCCAACCTGGGATTCCAGCTCCTTAGAAATTATAGTCACTCACTTGGGGAGCATCCAATATGCCGGAACATCTAGCGCCAATCCCCACGGATATTGCAATAGCCATGGAGTACACTGCCCCTTACTCGTGGGTAAAAATATCCAGTATTGCATAATTCTGGGCATTAATATATATTCGGTAGAAGGTGCCAATCTTTCATCTGGACCGTTCATATGCATCCCCATCATAGCACACTACACACGAGACAGGCGGTGCAGCACATCTGACTTGAACCCCCTTTGAATAAGCACTGTAACTGAGTCATACACTGGAGTCCACAGACAATGCTGCTAACCCGATCCCCATCTCTCAAGCAGGTCACAGTGACAATATCAGTCTATCACAGCACTGAGGGTCAATATGAATCCGTGAGAGGAGGGAGGAAGCACCAAGAAAGTTCCATGTGGGGCCCGGGGCTTCTCCTGGTACAGGGCAAATGGACACAATTGCATCTATCGATTAGTCAAGTTGAAATACCCAGACCCATGTCACAGCAATGTGCACAAACACAACATTAGGGCAAAATAGAGAACCCAAGTAACCGAAAAGGTACATAGGAGCAGCCTGTTCTTAACGGATAGAAGGCAATGACTCAAGCCAGGCTGCAGCATCCTGGGGCGTAGTAAAGAACTTAACTGTTTCTCCATCCTGGACTCTCAACGTGGCGGGAAAGAGAATACTATATTTAATGTTCCGCGCCCGCAGCCCCACTTTAATCTGATCAAATGATCTGCGTTGTTTTTGAGTCTCAAGTGAATAGTCAGGGAAGAACATCAGGGTAACATTCTGATACTTCAACTCACCCATTCTGCGTGCCGCCCGAAGGATTTCATCCCGGTCCCTAAAATTGAGCATCCTAAAGATTAAAGTGCGGGGGTTGGATCCAGGTGGTCCCGGAACTGGAGGGATACGGTGGGCACGTTCCACTGTGAAATAGGGTGAGAACTGCGCTGCAGGGAGTAGGCTTCTCAGTAGCTCCTCGACGAACACCGTAGGGTTCTTCCCCTCCACCCCTTCAGGCATGCCCACCATTCGAAGGTTATGCCTTCTATTTCTATTTTCGGTGTCGTCGACCTTGTATTCCAGGGCTCGGACCTTCGCCTGGAGAGTATGGAGGGACGTTGTATGTTCCATGATGGTATCCTCCATCTGTCCAACCCGCTGTTCCACCTCCGTCACTCTCGAGCAGAGTTTGTCCAGGTCCTGGCGGATAAGACTAACATCCAGCTGCACAGCCTCAATTTTGTTGGTCAGGGAACCCTGGCATGTTGCTATCGCCGCCATTACTTCCTGGAATCCAAGCCGTGACTCCACCAATTGTTCCTCCATCTCCGTCTGGGACGCCATGTTACAGGCTCTCCTAGGGGCGGTTGCCATGCGGGGAACCTCTTGTGGGGCTGTATCTTCCGCACACAGCGGAAAACAACGTCTCGTTCTGTATGACAGCCGACGTATTTCAGGGTAGTCTAAAGCTGGAAAAGGCAGTTAGGAGAATGGATATATGTCCGAAGGCAGCAAAGGTCTGAGTCCTGCGTCCTCTCAGATCGCCATCTTCACCACGCCCCCGTATATGTTATACTTTAAAGTAGAACTATAGGAAACACTTTTTTATTCCATTTAGGATAAAGCTTTATAACCCCTGTCAGTTTTTTTTTTCATCTGTGTCTGATTGGTGAGATTTCCCTTCATTTCCTGTCATATAGCCAAAACAGGAAGGAAATCTCTACAATTCAAATGAGATCTCTTGGGGCCCCCAGAACTAGTATTATCCTCACTGGAAGATTTCCCATCTACAGTGGTACCTTGGATTACGAGAAGAATTCGTTCCAGAAGAATGCTTGCAATCCAAAGCACTTGTATATCAAAGCGAGTTTCCCCATAGGAAATAATGGAAACTCAGATAATCCGTTCCAGTGGCACTACTAGTGTATGCAGTACCGCATGTAACCAGAGGTGGGGGGTGTGCCGGAGACATTCGGAAACACTCCGAGAGCACTCGGAGCCGATCAGATGCATTTGGAGAGGCTCGGAGACACTCAGGAGCGGAGTGTTCCTGAGCGGTTCCGAGTGTCACTGGCGCCCCCCGCACCTCTGGCCAAATGCGGTACTGCACACCCCGGAGGCTTGAATCCTGATAATTTTGCAAGACAATGCTCACAAACCGAGTCAGGATTTTTAAAAAAATAATAGCTCGTATTGCAAAACTCTTGTAAACCGCGTTACTCGCAATCCGAGGTATTACTGTATTACTTTTCTGGGGATAACTCAAAATGTGGGATTTTCTTTTAGTTTCACTTCCAATGATAATGGTAAACAGAACAAATAGAAGGGTTGAATCTCCCTAACAGGGGCAGAGGTAGCAAAAGTGTAGAAAAAGATTTGCCTTTAGCTCTACTTTAAGGCTGGGTTCACGTTGATGCGAATTCGATGTGGGTTTCTCCACATCTAATTTGCATGACAGGAGACTCTCTATGGAGCCGGTTCACACACCTCGGGGGGGCTGTGCATCTTCTGGCTTGTTTCAGGTGCTAATTCAGCCAAAGATTCAGATCTGATTCACTCTTGAAATGGCAAACAGAGACGCACCGGACCCCCTGTTGTGAGCCGCGGCCGCAGCTAGTGTGAATCCAGCCAGCCTAACAGTTTCCAGAGATACTCTCTCTTCTCAGTGGAAAAAAAGTATTCATACACTTAGATTTAACAGAATACAAAAAACATTTTTGAATGGAAGAAGAAATGATAGATTATCTGGAGAGAAAAGAGACTTGTCACCGGGAGAAACGGCATGTATCTCTCCCGTTGTCTGCTACTTGTCATCCTACCACCATGTGGTACCACGTTCCTACCTTCCTACAGCCGGCTTTGTTCCAGGTTTAGGAGGTAGAAGGCTCGGGTGACACCTATGTGTGGGAATTGCAGTGAAAACACGCTGCTGGGTGAAAACTTGTGTTGGGGCTGCCATTGATTTAGAATGCAGACAACCCAACCTGCAAAAATGCATTTCAGGGAGGTGACGTGCCGGCGCCACCCCGGTGCCCCCCCCATTAAAGTTTGCAGTTTTTGACCTAACTAGGCATTCTGTGTCTCTTATTTTTCTTTTTTACTAGTAAATGTTTTGTGAATGAGTTCTGTCTTCTTCAGAGAGAAGGGAGCGTGCAGAACTGGAAGTGCTGGAACATGGAAACTTCAAGTTAAATTTACAATAAAATGTATCATGTCATATTATTATGACAAGTGCTCCTGCCATATCCCCAGCACTCAGCTCTTCACAGAGGAATCTGCTAAGACTGCCATTGTAACATCAAATATTAGAAATCCACTGAAAACTTCTATTTGAAATATACATTAGCAAATAGTGGCATAGCTTTGGGTATAGGACATGAAGAACAGTCAGCCTCGGGTACAGCAAACTGGGGGTGCTCTAAAATCACATTCCAACTCACCTGCATATACAAGCAGCCCCCAGTGGCAGGAAGGGAGAAGTGCACGTCTAGAGCGAAGCCAGGGGTGTTGTCCAGTTTATAACACTGGGAAGGGAAGCGGCAGCGTGTCACCATCTCAGGAACATTCCGCCGCTCCGCTGCTCTGTCTTTCTGGGTGACTGGCTCAGCCGGGAGATTGTCTGGAGATCACGGGCAGGGCCGCTGATAAGGCAGTACAGCCAGTCCTCCTGTACTGGGCCCAGGCACCTTCAGTTCAAAAGGGGGGCCCGGGCACCCGCTGGACAGGAAGTCTGACTGTATTGTCTTATTTCAGACACTGATCCTCTTCTGCCCCCCCCCCCTACAGCACTGACAGCTTTTTCTCTTCTTTCCCCCTCCTGCTGCACTGCAGGGGGATTGGTTCTAGCACATGTGCCACATTCATCTGCTGTCTACCCCCCGTGTGCCCCTTTCCCCCTCGCAGAGCTGCTGGCTTCCCTCCTCTCTTCTCCCGCCGGAAGCTGCTGTGGGCACACAGGAGTTTTTCAGGATGGAGAGCAGAGTAAGGGGCTGGTAAATATGTAATTTACTGACCCCTTCCTTTCCTGAATGAACACAGTAAACAATTGGTACCAATCACACCTGTGTCCATTCACCACTAAATCATAGTAAACTGTATTTACTATGCATCAGTTTGTGAATGAGCAGAAAGCCTCAGAGCGCTTCCTATTCATTCATCTGTGTAGTTGAGGCTACAGAGAGAGGGACTGATAAATCTAAAGGGGGCCCTGTGAGATAGGCTTTATGGGTCCCAATGATTTTGGACAGCAGCCCTGCTGGCGGGTGGAGGAGGTGGGGAAGATCACCTTTATTAGTGTCCCCTCAGTTCTCTGTGCATCCCAAGTGGAGGACAGTAATAAATGAGGGCAGTGGCGGCTGGTGCTCAAAATTTTTTGGGGGCGCAAACAAACAGAAAAGTTCTGAAAAAAAACCCCATAAAACGCAGCCACTGTGCCATCAAACGCAGCCACTGTGCCCATCAAACGCAGCCACTGTGCCCATCAAACGCAGCCACTTTAATAAATGAGGGCAGTGGCGGTTGGTGCTCAAAATTTTTAGGGGGGCGCAAACAAACAAAAAAATTCTGAAAAGAAAACCCATCAAACGCAACCACTGTGCCATCAAACACAGCCGCTGTGCCCATCAAACGCAGCCACTGTGCCATCAAACGCAGCCACTTTGCCCATCAAACGCAGCCACTTTGCCCATCAAACGCAGCCACTTTGCCCATCAAACGCAGCCACTTTGCCCATCAAACGCAGCCACTTTGTCCATCAAACGCAGCCACAGTGCCATCAAACGCAGCCACTGTGCCCATCAAATGCAGCCACTGTTCCATCAAACGCAGCCACTGTGCCATCAAACGCAGCCACTGTGCCCATCAAATGCAGCCACTTTGCCCAAACGCAGCCACTTTGCCCTTCAAATGCAGCCACTGTTCCATCAAACGCAGCCACTTTGCCTATCAAACACAGCCACTGTGCCATCAAACGCAGCCACTGTGCCCATCAAATGCAGCCACTTTGCCCATCAAACGCAGCCACTTTGCCCATCAAATGCAGCCACTGTGCCCATCAAATGCAGCCTCTTTGCCCATCACACGCAGCCACTTTGGCCACCAAACACAGCCTCTGTGCCCATCAAATGCAGCCACTTTGCCCATCAAACGCTGCCATTGTGCTCATCAAACGCAGCCACTGTGCCCCAAATGTTGCCACTGTGCCCCCCTGCCCGCTGTCTGCCTGCCATTTACCTTGTCTCAGGTGGGCAGCAGATGATGGTGGCAAGCGGTGTCCTCCATGTCTTCCCCGACCCCAATGTCTTCTCCCGCCCGCACCTCCTCTTCTATGATTGATCGCCTGATAGGTGACAGGTAACACAGACCTGGTGCACCTGATTGGCTGAGAGGCGGTTCAATGTTAGGAAAGCGAATTCCTTCAATTTTCTAACATACAGCTGAGTGAGAAGGAACACACAGCATTGCGTTCGCTTCTCACATTTTTGGACGCCTATTAGAGCCAATGGTTCTAATCAGGTGCTTCCAAAAAACACCCCCACCGCTGTAATTCAGGTGCCCGGTGCCCGAAAAGGGGCCGGACACCTGAATAGGGTGTCCGGCCCTGTCGTCAGGACAACAGCATGTCGTCAGGACAACAGTGATCTCTCTCTCTCAGTGTCTCTCTCTCAGAGTCTCTCTCTGTCTCTCAGAGTCTCTCCCTCTGTGTCTGTCTCTGAGTCTCTCTCTGTGTCCGCCGAAAACGCAACACTTTCCAAGGCTCGGGCCCCTCTCTTGGGGTGAACCCATTCCAGGGCGCCCTGCCCTTCAAAAAAAAAAGAGAACTCTCCCCGGGGCTCCCGCCGGCTTCTCTGGAATAGTTCGTGTTGCTGCACTGGATGCTGTGAGGCGCTTGTCTCCGCAGCTCCGGGTTCGGGGATCTGAACCCGACTCCCTTTCAATCGGCCGAAGGTGATGGAGGCCGTCGCCCATCCCTTCTGAATGGTGCTCGCCTATCTCTCAGGACCGACTGACCCATGTTTAACTGCTGTTCACATGAAACCCTTCTCCACTTCGGCCTTCAAAGTTCTCGTTTGGATATTTGCTACTAACACCTACTACCACCAAGATCTGCACCCGCAGCCCTCCTACTCGTCGCGGCCTAGCCCCCTGGGGCTATTTGATTCGGCAGGTGAGTTGTCACACAATCCTTAGCGGATTCTGATTTCCATGCCCACTGTCCAGCTGTCTATATCAACCAACACCTTTTCTGGGGTCTGATGAGTGTTGGCACTGGGCGCCTTAACTCGGCGTTCAGTTTATCCCACAGCGCAAGTTCTGCTTACCAAAAGTGGCCCACTGGGTGCTCGCATTCTACGCCCAGCTCCAGGCTAGCGAGCCAGATTCTTACCCATGTAAAGTTTGAGAATAGGTTTAGATCATTTCGGCCCTAAGACCTCTAATCATTCAGTTTACCGGATAAAACGCGTGCCGAGAGTGCCAGTTATCCCGAGGGAACCAGCTTCTAGATGGTTCAATTAGTCTTTGGGCCCTATACTGAGGTCAGGCAACCGATTTGCACATCAGAACTACTGCGGACTGCGGACGCCCTGCCCAGGAATAGTTCACCATCTTTCGGGACCTGCCACGTGTGCTCATGCTCCACCTCCCCGGCTGGTGCCAGTGGTGCACCCGCTGTCCATCGCCGGCGGCAGGATCTCACCTCAGCCAGGTCAGCCCTCACCTTCCTTGCACCGCAGGGTGTCGTTCGAGAGGCCCTCTGACTGGCGCCTGCCAGACTCCTTGGTCCGTGTAACAAGACCGCGGGCCCTGGCGCCCATTATGCATGGGCCCTCCCGCCACAGCGGCACAGCGCTGCTGGGGTGTACTGGATGAAGTCAGCCCCATCCCCCCTCCGCGCCCTGCTTCCCCCAACCCCAAGAGGGGGGGCGGAACGGTTCAGTGAGGGGAGGGTACGGAGCTCTTGCCGAGGGGCGGCTGTAACACCGGGCGTGGCTGGATTCGATGGAGCGAGGGGGTGAACCCCCTCTGCCGCCCGGCCACCTTCCCCCCGTGGGCCTTCCCAGCCGGCCCGGAGCCGATCGAACTGTAGCGCCGCGGAGCAAATGCGCTGTCACAAAAGGGTACTCACCAAGGCTGAGATGCAGAGAGTGGTTCACTCTTGCGACTAAGCGCACTCCACCCCCTGGAGATGGTACAGAGGGTGAATGGCACAAGCTACCAGCAGGCTGGGCAGGGCTTGTGTGTAGGTCAGCGCAGGGCTTGGCAGGCCTGCAGGAGCAGGTAAATGTGTGCCCAAACAGAAGCTGGAGAAAAACAAAGTCCTGAGCAGGCAGGGGCTCAAACACCAGGAGAGAGTCCGTGAGCAGGCTGGGAGCCGAGGTACTGAGGAACAAGCAAGTTCAAGAACCAGCTGAGGATCTAGGCACAAGAGACTGAAGGCAATCTGGGTCACATGCTAAGGGTCTAGCACCAGAGAAACAAGCAGAGTCCGTTAAGCAAGCCAGAGGTCGGGTCCAGGAGAAGATCAAGGCAGGTCAGGGTCAATCCGGGTCACAAAAGGTAATCAGTAAACAGGAAGTAGGAACATGGTACACAGGTAGCTGAAGACACACCAGTGATTTGCTTGAGAGAGGAGGCAGCTTTTATAGGCAGCAAGGAGGTCACGTTATGCGAGCACTAGTGCGCATGTGCGTGCGTCGTTCAGTGGGGCTGCAAACACACGTGCGCCAGAGCGCCGTTCCGCCACGCCTGCGCCAGAGCGCCATTCCACCGTGCATGCGTGCAGGGAAACGGCGATTCTGGCAAGGTTTATTCAGATTCCTTCTTTGACAGTGCCCCTGGAGGGGCAGCCTCTGGACATTAACTCCGGGTGTTCCTGATGGAAGGCTCGGATCAAACGTGGGCCTGTAAGTTACCTGAGGGTTCCCAGGAGTTATCTTCAGGGGGTACCCCTTCCATTTGATTAAATACTGGAGCTGTCTACCCTTCATCCTGCAGCTTAGTATTTGTCAGGGAAATGCCAGAATCAGGGCCTGTCAATATAGGCATCTCCCCATGCGCCTGCGTGGTAGAATTGCACATCGGCACGTACCGTTTCACAGTCAGCGGGTACGAGCGCGTGTTCCGAACGGATCCGCTCACGTGGGTGCACGACGCAGCGCATCGTTACGAACGCGTGCACGCACATCGGGACGTTCCCCTGGCGGGCCTATATAAGGACGGCTATGGCCTGTGTTTTGTTGCTGGTTTGTCTTTTCAGCTCCTGTAACCTGCTCCTGAATCCGTGTACCTGTGCCTACCCGTTGTGACCCGGACCAACCCCGACTCTGCTTGAACCTCTCTTGTGCTTGACCCTCGGCTGCCTTCTGGACTTCGCTACCTGCCTGACTACCTGTGGTTGACCCTCGGCCTGCTCCTGGACTTGCTTCTGCCTTACCCTACTGTGGATTATCTGCCTGCCTGATTACCTGTGTTTGACCCTCGGCCTGCTCCTGGACTTGCTTCTGCCTTACCCTACTGTGGATTATCTGCCTGCCTGGCCACTTGTGTTTTACCCCCGGCCTGTTCTTGGACTTTGTCTCAACCTTACCCAGTGTTGGACTTTTGCCTACTTGCATACCGGTGTTTGACCCTCGGCCTACTTCCAGACGTCTGCCTTGTGGTTGACCCTCAGTACCCGGCTCAGCTACCCAGCACGGATCTCTTCCCTGCCTGAAGAATCGCCCAGCTCCTCTACTACCTGCTGGCGACCCGTGCTTCTTCGTGCCCAATACCCGCTGTGCCACTTCCAGAGGGTATCGTGCGCCCAGCTGCAAGGGGAGCCTCTCTCAGCAACTCGGCCTTGGTGAGTACCTGACAGTATTGCCTCCACCTCAAACTCGCTTTCCCCCTCAATCTTGACTGGAGGAGGAGGAAGTTCTTCTCTTCCTGAGAAGGGACTGGGAACTAATGGTTTAAGCAGAGATGCATGGAAAACTGGGTGTATCCTGTAGGAGCTGGGTAAGGCTAATGCCTTACAGAGTTCTTTCCAAAACTTGGAGGTGAACTGAACACCTCTATCCGAAATATGCTGTCAGGTACTCCATGGAGCCTTATTATTTCCTTGATGAAAATATTAGTTGTATCCAGAGCGGAGTGCCTACCATGGGTATGAAGTGTGCTATTTTTGAGAGGCGGTCCACAATGACCAGAATGGTTGTGAAATCTCCTGAGGATGGCAAGTCGACAGTAAAGTCCATCGAGACCTCTGTCCATGGTCGTTCCGGGACGGGCAAAGGCCTCAACAGCCCCCAAAATTTAGTATTGGACTCCTTGTTTCGCTGGCACGGAATGCATGAAGAGATATAGTTCTTACAGTCCCGCCTCCAACCAGGCTAACCAAAAGAACGGGAGATCAACTCGGAGGTCTTTTGTATTCCGAAATGGCCTGCCAATTTGTGGTCATGGAAAGTTTTCAAAGTTAGGGGTCTTACTTGCAGCATAAAAATCTTATTCTGGGCCCAGAGCAGATCATTATGTTTCTTCAAGGAGAGAACCTCTGCGTCGGTACACTGACTGGATGCCAATTTCATAGTGGTTATCAGGTCAGACTGAGTGAGCAAAAGAAAATTTTGCGGGCATAGGATGGTACCAGGTTCCGTCAACTAAGGAGATTCAGGGAACATCCAGGAGAGTGCCTCCACTTTCCCATTCTTGGAACCAGGCCTGTATGAAATATGGAAATTAAATCTTAAAAAAGTGCCCATCGAGCTTGTCTGGGTTTTAAGCACTTAGCTGTCCTGAGATCCAGATTTTTGTGGTCCGTGAAAATCATGACAGAATGGGACCCACCCTCCAGCAGATATCTCCACTCTTCCAGGGCAAACTTAATGGCTAGTAACTCCCGGTCTCATACATCGTAGTTCCTTTCTAGGGAACTCAATTTCCAGAAAGCAAAGGCTATGGGATGAAGGAGGGCCCCGTCTTTGAGAGAGGATGGCTCCGGTAGCTGTCTCAGATCCATCTACCTCAAATACAAATGGCAGACCTGGGTCTGGATGCTGTAAGATTGATGCTGAGATAAATAAGGCCTTCAATTTGACAAAGGCCTCCTGTGCCTCTGGGGACCACTGGAAATGGTTGTGCTGACGGGTTAGTTGGGTAATGGGTGAGACAATGGAAGAGAAGCCAATGATAAATCTTCAGTAAAAAATTAGCGAAACCGATGAATCCCTGAACTCCTTTCTTATCCACCAGGGCCGGCCACTCCTGTATTGCCTTGACTTCTTGTGGGTCCATTGCGACCCCTCTGGTGGAGATAATGAACCCCAAGTATTTAATGACAGTCTTTTCGAATTCACATTTCTCATCTTTAAAGGTAAAGTTTGTGTTTTCTGAGAATTGTGAGAACTCTTTTCACGTGGACCTGGTGCAATTCAATGGTGGCAGAGAACATAAGGATGTCATCTAGGTAGACCATTAAGAGGTCGTTGAGATATTCTCGGAAGATACTGTTTACTAGGTGTTGAAAAGTGGCAGGGGCATTGCATAACCCAAATGGCATCACTAAGTACTCATAGTGACCAAACCTGTCTCTGAAGGCAGTCTTCCATTGGTCCCTGGCCCGGATTCGGATAAGGTTATAGGCATCCCGTAGGTCTAATTTAGAGAAGATCCGGGTAGTGCGGAAATGCTGAAATAATTCTGGGATGAGTGGAAGTGGATACCAGTTTTTATAGTTATTTTGTTAAGTTCTCTGTAATCGATGCAATGCCCTGTACACACGGTCGGATTTTCCGATAGAAAATGTGCGATCGGAACCTTGTTGTCGGAAATACCGACCGTGTGTAGGCTCCATCGGACTTTTTCCATCAGAATTTTCAAAAAAAGTTTGGGCTTTAGGTACTGGTGCCACAACACTGCAACCCCTCACAGATACTCTAGTTAAATGCAGGAACGAGCCCTGCTGCAAAATATTACAGCAAAAATTGTAATTACACACCCTTGTTAAACAGGAGCAGAAAAATTGGGCTTTAGGCACTGGTCCTGGTGCCACAACATTGTAACCCCTCACAGATTCTGTTGTTGAGCGCAGGAACGAGCCCTGCTGTGAAATATTAGATTTAAAAATTGTAATTACGTGCCCCTGTTAAACTGGGGCAGAAAAATTGGGCTTTAGGCACTGGTGCTGGTGCCACAACACTGCAACCCCTCACAGATACTCTAGTTGAGTGCAGGAACTAGCCCTGTTGCAAAATATTACAGCAAAAATTGTAATTACGCACCCTTGTTAAACAGGGGCAGAAAAATTGGGCTTTAGGCACTGGTGCCCAGAACCATAAATGTTCTTAGAAGCTATCAACATGAACATTGAGGAGGAATAGGATAGTCACTCGGCATAACAGGATAGTGAGTCAGCATCAGCATAGGCAGTCTTCAAGGGATCTCACATTCATAAAAATATTATTCGGTTACATCAGCATCAGGTGCTTGGTAGCTGGTGATCCAAGACTGATTCATTTTTATGAAGGTGAGCCGATCAACTGAGTCGGTGGAAAGGCGCACTCTGTGATCGGTTACAAAGCCTCCAGCAGGACTGAATGTGTGTTCCGAAAGAACGCTGGATGCAGGACAGGCCAGTAGCTCAATTGCAAACTGTGCAAGCTCTTGCCAGTGATCCATCCCCAAGACTCAGTAACCCAGTGGATTTTCGGTTGGAAAGGTCTCCAAGTCTAATCTTGCCCCTAGGTATTCCTGCACCATGTACAACAGACGCTGGCGGTGGTTGCTGGAACCGATCATATATTGGGGCTGCGGACTAAAAAATTGTCTGAACGCATTGCTCAGACGGCTACCTTCTCCACCACTCCTTCTGTGACTGACCGAAGCCTCAGCAACACGTCCAGGAGGACCAGAAAATTGTAACCACCCAGGCTCTGGAAACACGTTGCACAAACCTTTCTGCAAGGCCTCCCGAAGATATTTCATCCTCTTCTCCCTCTGCGATGGCTGGATAAGTTCCGCAAACTTACCCTGACCCTGTCCTGGTGCCATACTTGCACAGGTACTCTTTGATGGCCCTCTGCTGTGTGTGCAGCCGCTGCAGCATTGCCAACATTGAGTTCCACCTGGTGGGCATGTCACAGATGAGGCGGTTCTTGGGCAGGTTGCATTCCTTTTGGAGGTCAGCCAGCCAAGCACTGGCATTATATGACCGGCGGAAATGCCCACAGACTTTCCAGGCCTGCCTCAGGATATCCTGTAAGCCCGGGTACCTGCACAAGAACCGCTGCACCACCAAATTAGGGACGTGAGCCAAACAGGGCACATGGGTGAAGTGTCCCTGTCAGAGGGTGGAGAGGAGGTTGGTGCTATTGTCGCAAACCACCAACCCTGGCTGAAGCTGGCTTGGCGTCAACCACCTCTGAGCCTACCCCTGCAGAGCTGACAGAATCTCTGCTCCAGTATGGCTCCTGTCCCCTAAGCAGACCAACTCAAGCACCGCATGGCATTTTTTTGCCTGAGTGCTTGCGTAGACTCTAGAACGCCTACAGAGCACCGCTGGTTCTGAGGATAAATCTGCACAGGAAGAGGCCATAGAGAAAGAAGAAGAGGAGGGGGTGGAAGAGAGAGGTGTGGCAGAATCACCACTACCAGCATTTTGGAGGCATGGTGGCGGAACAATCTCCAACAATACTGCACCCTGTCCTGCATCCTTCCCAGCTGCCAGCAGGGTTACCCAGTGCGCCGTGAAAGAAAGGTAGCGTCAATGCCTGCTGGAACATGCGTCAGCAGTAATATGCACCTTACCGCTGACCGCCCTGTCCAACGAGGCCAAGACATTGCCTTCCACATGTCGGTAGAGAGCCGTAATTGCCTTACGAGAAAAAAATTGGTGTTTGGGAACCTGCCACTGAGGTACCACACATTCCACAAATTCTCGAAAGGGGGCAGAGTCTACCAGCTGAAAAGGCAGCAGTTGGAGTGCTAGCAATTTAGCCAAACTAGCATTCAGCCACTGAGCATGTGGATGGCTGGGACAGAATTTATTTTGCCGGTTTAGCAACTGGGGTAGGGAAATTTGCCTGCTACAATCGGACATTGGTGTAGCGATAGCAGATTGCCCGCAAGTACTTGGCACACCTAATTCTATACCTTCATTCCTGTCAGTGCTGGTTTCTGAGAGGACTGAAGGTATATTGGGGTTGGAGATCCCAGCTGATAAGGAGCAAGGAGAGGTCTGCCTTGTTCTTTGGTGTGGTTCTTTTAAGTACTGTTGCCAACGGACTGCATGGGAGCTCGACATATGTCTGGTCAAGCATGTGGTGCCCAAGCGGCTGCTGTTTTGGCCACGCTTGATACGCTTCAGACATATGTTGCAAACAGCAACAGTGCAATCTGCTGCACACGTCTCAAAAAAGGCCCACACCAAAGAACTTTTGGAAAAACGTGCAGAGTCAGCAGCGCCCTGCACATGCGGAGCTCTGCGGTGTGATGCAGTCGGTTGGCTGCTCTTAAGCTGGCCCCTGGATGGCATCCTGCCTCATTGGAGATGTGCCTCCTCCTCCTCTCTTCTGTCAGGCACCCACGTAGAGTCAGTGACCTCATCATCCCCTCATCATCCCCTCCCACCTCGCCACTGGAGCAAACGTGGCAGTATGCTGCTGCTGGGGGAACATGACTGCCAGTTTATTGTCCTTCTTGGGCACCCCCTCTTCTCTCTGGGCTCACGTTACTGCCTTCATCCTCAACCTGGGTACCATAATCAGAGCCTTCAAAACACTTCGCATCCTCCTGCAGCATGTACCCTACACTGTGGTTGAACAGTTCAGGGGACTCCTCAGGGCATGATGGTGGGGCTAGGGAAGGAGTGACTGATGACACTGAGCCGATGGAAGAGGCCGCTTTGGCAGCTGCATTGGCAGACAAAGTACCCTGAGCATGGGTGACAGGATGAGGACAGCTTGGTCATCCACTCTACCAACTCTTCTGCATGTTGTGGCTCAACACAGCCAGCTGACGAAAAAAAAGGACAAGCGTGCCCCACGGCCACATGCTGAGGATGAACCGTGTCCACGACTAGCACGGTTTGCTGTAGACACAGAGCCTGCTTGCCCTCTTTTAGTGGCCTGTGAGTGTCTGCCTCTCCTTGGTGGCCTTCCAGACATATTGTACAATTAGCAAAACAACGCCTGAAGTTTACTAAAAACAGTACACCAGGAATGGCCTACAGTAAGCTATAGGCTTGGCTGGACTACAATGCAGTGGATATATGTTTTATGAACTGCAGCTCAGTGAGTCACCTGCCTGGCTGAAAGTGTCTTTGAACACGCACTCAAGGAATGGCCTACAGTCAAGTATAGGCTTGGCTAGACTATATATATATATATATATATATATATATATATATATATATATACATACAAGCCTGTATATATATATATATATCAAATTCACTGCAGCTCAGTGAGTCACCTGCCTGGCTGAGGTATATTAGAAACAATACACCAGGAATGGTCTGCAGTGAGATGAAGCTAAACTGTATACAGTGTATATATATATATATATATATATATATATATATATATATATATATATATATATACTAAATACACTGCAGCTAACTGTCTCTCCAACCTGCCTGAAGTATAGCAACAGTACACCAGGAACGGTCTGCATTGAGATCTAGCTAAACTGTATACAGTGTGTGTATATATATATACAGAACTGGGATGCATATATATATATGCCTGAAGTATATTAGCAACAGAACACCAGGAATTGCCTGCCTGCTCAAACTAAATGAAATGACAGTCTCTCTGTCTTTCTCTGAACAAATGCCAACACACTACACAAGGCCGACGTGCGGGCGGCCTTATATAGTGTGGGGTGTGTACTTAACCCCCTGAGCCATAATTGGCTACAGGCACCCTGCCTGTGGCCAATTATGGCTCTCTTCGCTGACGGCGCTGTGATTGGCCAAAGCATGCGGGTCATAATAGTACATGCTTGGCCAATCATCAGCCAGCAATGCACTGCTATGACGCAGTGCATTATGGGCCGTCACGCGGCGCTCGAATTTGGCGCGAACAGCCCATAATGTTTGAAATTCGGCGAACAAGCAAACGGCCGATGTTTGACTCAAACAGACAGCCCATCCCTACTCCAAAATAAAAATAATTATATTCCATGGCTAAAGGCTACAAAATAAATGATTTCATTGTTTTTTTAATAGTTAGATCTTTATTTAAGAAGAACCTAGCTGCCATACATCCTTTTTTATGTGGGATGATCGTATATAGAGAGGAGACGTCCGCTGTAACAAGTAGGACCTCCCTCTCTACATTAATAGTGGAAACTTCATTAATATTCTGCCTCGAGTCCTTCAAAAACGCCTTATGCCTCGTACACACGAGCGGACTTTCCAATCGTGTGTAGGCTCCCGCGGACTTTTTTTTCCCAAAAGTCCACCGGACCTAGATTTAAAACATGTTTTAAATCCTTCCGCTGGACTCAGTTCCTGACGGAAAGCCCGTTCGTCTGTATGCTGGTCCGACAGACCAGATACGACGCAAGGGCAGGGTATTGCATCTCGCGCTCGCTGCAATAGGAAAAACAGATTTTCCTATTGCGGCGCGCGTGGGGCATACCAGGCCCTTAGGTCTGGTATGGATTTTAAAGGGAAGCCCTTACGCCGAAAAAACGGCGTGGGGTCCCCCTAAAATCCATACCAGACCCCGATCCGAGCACGCAGCCCAGCCGGTCAGAAAAGGGGGTGGGGACGAGCGAGCGCCCCCCCTCCTGAACCGTACCAGGCCGCATGCCCTCAACATGGGGGGGTGGGTGATTGGGGGGGAGCGTCCTGCGGGGGCCCCCCACCACAAAGCACCCTGTCCCCATGTTGATGAGGACAAGGGCCTCTTCCTGACAACCCTGGCCGTTGGTTGACGGGGTCTGTGGGCGGGGGGCTTATCAGAATCTGGGAGCCCCCTATAATAAGAGGGCCCCCAGATCCCGGCCCCCCACCCTATGTGAATGAGTATGGGGTACCCATTTACCTAGGGAAAAAGTGTCAATAATAAAACACACTGCACAGGTTTTTAAAGTAATTTATTAGACAGCTCTGGGGGGTCTTCTTCCGGCTTCGGGGGTCTTCCGACTTCGGGGCTCCCTCCGGTTCCTCTTCCCCGGTGTTCCAGTTCTTCTGCCGGCTCCTCCACTATCTTCATGCCGCTCTTTTGCCAGCGGAGGCCCGGACTTCTGGCTTCTTGGCTTCTTCCGATGTTGACATGACGGTCTCACAGGCTGGAATGCTCTCTGAGCACTCTGATGTGACTTATATAGGCGGAGACTCCGCCCCCTTATGCTGTCACAGTCCCTGGGCATGCTGGGACTGTGACGGTTTAGGGGGGCGTGGTCAACATCACCTGGTGTTAGAAAATTACGTTTTTATACTTTTTCTGTACTTTTTTATCATAGGCTTCCTTTTGTCTGTTCTGAGACTTGCAGATATTTTCCTTCGTGGTTGCTTTCACAATCTCCATTGCAGCTTTCTTCTCCTCCATTAAGGAAACATAACTAGTCTCACGTGGGAGAATGATCTGGGAAAGCTACAAAAAAATAAAAAATAAATATATATAAATTAAGCGATTGAAAAAAAAATGAAAATAATTACAATACCCTAGAACAATTGAAAAAATCTTAATGACAATTAAAAATGCAGGTGCACAACTTGACATAAAGCTGTATTGACTTCCTTATTGTAGGAAGTGAACAGCCTATACATTTCTAGATAAGCCCTGCAGCCTTAAATCACTTCCACTGCAAGTGATAAGTTTGTACTTGTGAGCACAGAATTTCAGCTGTGGTACAGAAACTGACCGGCATTTCAACAGGAACTTCGGGGGGGAAACTTCCTCCCTTCCATACATCAATGCAAACGGGGAACATTTTGTGGTATAGCACGTGCACAGAAGTCACCTACAGTTGCAATAAAAAGTATGTGAACCCTTTTGGAATGATATGGATTTCTGAACAAATTGGTCATAAAATGTGATCTGACCTTCATCTAAGTCACAATAGACAATCACAGTCTGCTTAAACTAATAACACACAAAGAATTAAATGTTACCATGTTTTTATTGAACACACCATGTAAACAGTCACAGTGCAGGTGGAAAAAAGTATGTGAACCCTTGGATTTAATAACTGGTTGAACCTCCTTTGGCAGCAATAACTTCAACCAAACGTTTCCTTTAGTTGCAGATCAGACGTGTACAACGGTCAGGAGTAATTCTTGACCATTCCTCTTTACAGAACTGTTTCAGTTCAGCAATATTCTTTGGATGTCTGGTGTAAATCGCTTTCTTGAGGTCATGCCACAGCATCTCAATCAGGTTGAAGTCAGGACTCTGACTGGGCCACTCCAGAAGGCGTATTTTCTTCTGTTTAAGCCATTCTGTTCTTGATTTACTTCTATGCTTTGGGTCGTTGTCCTGTTGCAACACCCATCTTCTGTTGAGCTTCAGCTGATAGACAGATGGCTTGAAGTTCTCCTGCAAAATGTCTTAAACTTGGGAATTCATTTTTACTTCAATGATAGCAATCTGTCCAGGCCCTGACGCAGCAAAGCAGCCCCAAACCATGATGCCCCCATGATTCTCCACACATAGTGTTGTGTGTTTCTTCCAAACAACTCAACTTTGGTTTCATCTGTCCACAGAATATTTTGCCAGTACTGCTGTGGAACATCCAGGTGCTCTTGTGCAAACTGTAAACATGCAGCAATGTTTACCTTTGTGGTATCCACCCATGAAATCTATTCTTGTTTAATGTTTTACGTATCGTAGATTCGCTAACGGGGATATTAGCATATGCCAGAGACTTTTGTAAGTCTTTAGCTGACACTCTAGGATTCTCCTTCCCCTTATTGAGCAGTCTGCGCTGTGCTTTTGCAGTCATCTTTACAGGATGCCCACTCCTAGGGAGAGTAGCAGCAGCTCTGAACTTTCTCCATTTAGAGACAATTTGTCTTACCGTGGACTGATGAACAGCAAGGCTTTTGGAGATACTTTTATAACCCCTTCCAGCTTTATGCAAGTCAACAATTCTTAATCATAGGTCTTCTGAGAGCTCTTTTGTGCGAGGCATCATTCACATCAGGCAATGCTTCTTGTGAAAAGCAAACCCAGAACTGGTGTGTGTTTTTTATAGGGCAGGGCATCTGTAACCAACACCTCCAATCTCATCTCATTGATTGGACTCCAGTTGGCTGACACCTCACTCCAATTAGCTCTTGGAGATCTCATTAGTCTAGGGGTTCACATACTTTTTCCACCTGCACTGTGAATGTTTACATGGTGTGTTCAATAAAAACATGGTAACATTTAATTCTTTGTGTGTTATTAGTTTAAGCAGACTGTGATTGTCTATTGTTGTGACTTATTGCAACTGTATTTACATGAAATAAGCACCGAGCACTTTGTCACCATTTGTTTGGACACAGATGATATTTTTTGGACTTTCTGAACTGTATAGGAGCCTAGAACTGTGTTATATGAGTTTATATTAGGGCAGCTTTGTAAGACCCCCATACACACTATTAGATTTTCTGCAGATTTTCCAAAGCCATGTAGTGCAAGGGCCTGCATACAAATTGAAAAACTCTTAAGGTTTGTCCTCATATTATATGGTTTTGGTAATTCTGAAGACAAAAATCTGCAGCAAATCTAATAGTGTGTATGGGGCCTAATACTTATTGGATTCACACTACAGGGTACACAGCCACCTACTTTGCAGCAGCCGCCTAATCCACTTTAGCTTAATTGGTTTAATCATCTGAATTTATTTTTACATTCAATTTAAACCATAGCGCAGGTGCATTTCTACTACTGCTCATTGGTTGCTGCTGCCATGTGAGCATGTTGACCAATGAGAAGTGCATCTAAGGCTTCTTCTTCCCATAAGGGGCCTCAGAAGAAAGAAGAACTTCAATGGTTACTCCGGTAACATGGTGCCATTGTGATCACTGTTATGGGTGCTTACACGGGAGGCTGTGTATTGCAGCGTGTGGTCTCATTTTTGAAAAAAAATAAAAATTACAAACCCTGAAGTTATGTGATATACAATCACATAGTACATCCTTCTTTATATATAACAAAACTATTTAAATAATTTGGACAAACTTTAAAAATCTGTTTAAAATTTCTTGAAAGTGGGAATGTGTACGATTGTCGTTTCTGCTCATGGGGGTGAATCTGATGTGATATTTTGCTACCTTTAACCCCTTCCCCCTTACATTTTTTCCCCTCCATTGAAAGTTAAAATAAAAGATATATAAAATGTATTGGAGTACGGAGGAGCATGGGACCCACTCCCCTTCTTGTCGTGTGACAGTGCTGGTGCTCAGTGATTGGCCCAGGTGCTGCTGTGACAAGTAAATCCGCTGGACTGACCTGCCCAAGGAAAGAACAGGATTACGGCCACTGCAAGGTATACTCATTCACACCTCCTGGTATGAGGGGCATGTGACCCCCCCACCCCCCTCCCATGTGACAGCACTTGGGCCGGTGCCACCAATCACTGAGCCATACTATCATGGCAGGACAGATGCAGTGACATCAGAATGAAGAAGTGCTGACACTTAGGGCGGTTTCCCACTTATCCACTGTGGCTTGGCTGCAGTGTACTTGTGATTTTCATGCAGGTCACCCACACTTTCCCCATAGACTTCTATCAGAATCGGGCGGCTTTGGTGCGTTTTATGAAACTGTATCAAAAGTCCTGCATCCAAAGCCGCCCGATCTAATAGAAGTCTATGGGGAAGTGCAGGTAACCTGCACTGCAGTGGAACACTGAATAAAAAGAAGGAGAGAGAGAGAGAGAGAAAGGGAGAGGAGAGGGAATAGAGATAGAGAGAGGGAGAGAGAGAGAAAGAGAGAGAATATAGAGAGAGAGAGAGAATAGAGAGAATAAAGAGAGAGAGAGAGAGAGAGACCGTGCAATCATGAAAACAATATAATCCAAATTCATATGTGATCCGATTCCACCACCATAAGATGGACTCTTACCAGAATAATATAATGGAGTCTAGAGTATAATAGACTATTACAGTCCAGAACGCCCGGTGTGATATATAAAATGAGGCAGCGGATATCCTCTATCCACAGGAACAAGGATATGGCAGATTCAATGGCAGCTCAGTAGATGTGGAAGGATATATTCCCATCAAAGATATGCAAAAGAATAAGACATCCACGTCCACAGTGTGAATCCGTATAAAAGTTTAAAAAAAAAAAAAAAACGGAAAATTGTATACTCACCTTTCCGAAATTTTCCTTTCCTGACGCATCTTCATGGCAACACACACTGGGTTGTGACTCCGCCTCCACAACCTGACAGGATTGCTTTAGCTATAAAAGTTGAAGAGAGACGCCCCCCCCCCACTATTCTCTGTATATATCATCTAGAAACACGGAGGGTTCCTGTATGCTGCCATGAAGATGCGTCAGGAAAGAAAAATTGCGGAAAGGTGAGTATACAATTTTCCGTTTTCCTGACGCCTTCATGGCAGCACACACTGGGAAATAACAAGTTTTATCTATTAAAGAGCTGTAGAATTGTCTCTAATGATGGATCTGCCAAAGTCTGCTGGAGTTAGCTGAGCAGAATCTATCTTGTAGTGAGAAATGAATGTATTTCTGGATGACCAGGCCGCTGATTCACAGATTGTTTCTGGTGAAACTCTACAATATGCTGCCCATGAAGTTGCCACTGCCCTGTTTGAGTGCGCACTGATGCCTTCCGGTATAGCCAGTTGTTGAATAGAGTATGCCTTTTTGATAGAGTTAACCGGCCAGGATGCTGGATGACCCTTCCTCGGTCCATGTGGAGTTATGAGGAGAGTATCTGACTTTCTGAAGGAAGCTGTGGCCTCCAGATAGTTAGTAATGGTAGTTTTCACATCTAATGCATGGGGTTCGCCTTGGTTGTTAGTTGGGAGGATGATATCCTGATTGTAATGAAACGAGGATGATACTTTGGGAATGAAATAGTCCGAGGGTCTCAGTACCACTCTATCGGGATAAAAGATAAGATATGGTGGTTCAGTTATCAGTAATGCTGTAAGTTCCAAAACCCTTCTCGCTGATTTAATGGCAATAAGGAAGGTTAACTTCAAAGTCAGGTTCCTGACAATTGAAAAAACTCTAGAACTTGGGGTCGTTCTGGTGATATTGGGTTCCAGTTCATTTGCTGGGCCAACGTACAAAGCATATAAGCTTTTAAAATGAGCACTTTTGATTTCTCCCATAGACTTTTAAAGGGTGTTCTGCGGCATTCGAATTTGCCGCGAACACCCCAAATTGTTCGCTGTTCGGCGAACTTGCGAACAGCCAATGTTCAAATCCAACATGAGTTCGACTCGAACTTGAAGTTCATCCCTAGTCAAGAACACTTTCTCCCAATATCTATGGAGCTTGGGACAACGCCATAGCATATGGATAAGGGAGCCATTAGATACAGAACATCGTGGACATAAGGGCGAGGTGTATTTTCCCAAAGCAAATAATTTTTGTGCGGTATAGTGGGTTCTGTGTAGAATAAAAAGCTGAATCAGTTGCTGACAGGGTGAAATAGATACCACAGGTAAGATGTTGACATTGGGCTGCCATGAAATATAATCTTGAATTAGGGACCGCTATTCCCCCTCTATCTTTTGCTTGTTGCAGGGTTTTGAGTTTAATTCTTGGTTTACCATGTTTCCATATGAGGTCTCTAAAGTTGCGTATATTGTTCTAAATAGTTTTAAAGTCAGCCAGACTGGAGAATTATGTCGAAAAAACAACAATTGGGGAAGCCAATAGTGGAACAATATTTGTGTCTATATAATCTTTAACCTTCGGGGTAATTATCAACCATAGGTACTTAAATGACGAAACATACTTCAACTGGTGATTCTGGTGTGGGAACTCCAACTGTATTGAACCCATCGGATCAATAGGCATTATTACAGACTTATCATAGTTTAAATTAAAACCTGAGAATATACCAAATTGATCAATAAATGAAATAAGTCTAGACAAGGAATTATATGTATCCCCTAGAAAAACTAATGCACCATCTGCAAAGAATGCTATTTTTTCCTCTCCCATACCTCTCTGAAATCCCACTATATCTGAACATTTGCGAATAGCCTCCGCCAAGGGTTCTACGGCCAGTGCGAAAAGGAGGGGAGAAAAGGAACATCCCTGCCTTGTTCCTCTCTTCAACAAAAATGGTAGTTAAATTAATCCATTAATCTGTACTCTTGCACTCGGTGAGCTATATAAGAGTTGTATCCACTTTATGAATTTCGGCCCTATTCCAAAGTGTTTTAGGGAGATCCACAGATAATCCCACTCAATACTATCAAATGCTTTGGTCGCATCCAAAGACATAATGGCTCTATTTCCTGTATTATCTATGGGTAGTTGTAAATTTAAACATAAACGTCTGATATTATTAGCTGAAGCAGATATACTTTCTTAGGAGAAGAAAATAGTAACAGCGCTTACCGTATATACTCGAGTATAAGTCGAGTTTTTCAGCACATTTTTTTGTGCTGAATGTGGCCCCCTCGACTTATACTAGAGTCAAGCACTTTTCTGCAGCAAAAAATTTCATTTTCCGAACCGAATTTGGGGCCCAGTATCTCAGGAGCACTTGGTGCTAGGAACCCCAAATTAGGTGTGGAAACCCAGTGGAACTGGTACCACAACATATCCAAAGCTGGAGTTCCTAGTATCAAGTGGCCCTGAGAAACGGGTCCCCAAAATCGGTTCGGAAAATGTCTTTCTCTGCTGCAGAAAAGTGCTTGACATTTTCTGAACCGATTTTTGGGGCCCTGTATCTCAAGGCCACTTGGTGCTAGAAATCCCATCTTTTGATATTTTATGGTGCTAGTTCCACTGGGTTTGCATACCAAATTTGGGGTTCCTAGCGAGATACAGTGCCCCAAAGTCGGTCATCTGTGTCCATCTGCAGCAATGTCATTTCGGGACACTTTGGGTTCAGAGACCCCAAATTTTGGCTGCAGATAGGGGGCATCTAGGAACACCTAACTACCGAGTTTGAAGTTCGGCTGACCTATGGCTGCAAATGGGCACAGTGAGGCATGCAAATGGGCACAGTGAGGCTGCAAATGGGCATTGTTGACCCTCTTTTCCACTTACAGTAGCTGTGCATTTCTCACCCTCGTCTTATACTCGGGTCAATAAGTTTTTCCCATTTTTTTGTGGTAAATTAAGGCCTCGACTTATACTCGGAACGACTTATACTCGAGTATATACGGTAATAAGAATATTCATTCCTAGATATAATATATCTTAGAGTGCTATGTCCAAAACACTTCCTTTCAGTCTAATTTAATCCTGCGGTTCCTTGATGACAAGGTATCCCCCAATCATGGAATATTATGGTGAATAAACAGAATAGAATGAGTTGAACATCAAAATTAAAAAATAAAGGTAAAAATACAAATAATGGACAGATACCGCTCTCAAGCAAACAAAACAGTAGTCCTATATGAAATTGGATGAGGTTAAAAAGTCAGAGCGTGGATAAAACCATAAAAAATGTTCCAAATCTTCACAAAGGATAATAGAATATAGCACTGTATAACAAAGTGATCCTTCTATGGTAAGTCCCATACATGTAAACAACAGATGTGAAGAAATTGCTTCTAGTTCACATGGGAGATGGTGCTTTTCCCCTGGATGATGAACCTTCACCAAAACACCACGTGTCAAAAAATCTTTAGGGTGTATGCTTACCAGAGGTAAGAAGCACAACAGCATGTAAATTCCTTCACCGCAATAATCAGCTCCCAGACTCTCATCGAACAAACTCCTCCAAATGTGTGGTATTTCAATAATGATGGGAATCCATGTAAGGATATAAGAGGAGGCTCTTCATAGTGTTAAACTCTTCTGGACGGATGTCTCTGGGGATGCATCATATAAGTGGCACAATAAAATCTTCTGTCAGGATAGATGTCTTCTGTTCTCTCTCCTGTCTCCTGTGAACTCTCCTGTCTCTTCCTCTCTTCTCACTCTCCAACTCCATGCTCTGAGTCACATTGGAGAGTTTTATAGCCAGGGGGCTGGGCCCTGAGGTGGGAGGGGTCATCTCTTCTGGAGCGGGTCTTTTTACAGGTTGCTTTGCTTTCTCCCATCTATTATATATATTATTAGATACTGACCTATTAGGGATAAACCCTGATTGGTCACAATGTATTAATTTACCAATATACTTTGAGAGTCTGATTGCCAATATCTTTGCCAAAAGTTTAACATCTGTCGTCAACAGTGAGATTGGACGGTATGCATCAGGCCTTGTTTGATCCTTACCCGGTTTCAAAATAGAAATAATCACAGCCTCATTCAACGAAGGAGGCAAAGACCCCACCTCGTAAGCATGATTAAACACCATTAGGAGATCGGGTAGTAGCACATCACCATATGCTTTATATATTTCTCCTGGTAAGCCGTCCGACCCAGGAGATTTATTATTGGATAAATGGGCCGCTGCATCTCTTAGTTCTCCCAGTGTTAATGGTTTCTCCAATATCTCCCTCTCATCCTCAGGTAACTTTGGTAAGTCTATCGACTAAAAAAACTTTTTCATATCTCCCTCCTGATCTCCTATCCTACTCTTATATAGCTCCTGATAGAAATAGATATTGGTCTTCCCATGTTCAGAGATTTGAATTTCTTTTATAAATGATGTTGAACACTGTGCCTTTACCACAGAGGCTAATATATGTCCCGTACCTTCTCCCTCCTCAAAATAAAGTTGCTGCAAGAAAAACCTTTTATTTTCTTTATGGCTACTTGTGCATATTTTTCTTGACTTTTTATCCATTGTGTTTGAGTGATTTTATTGGGATTATTTATATATGATGCTTCAGCTTGCCTCATACTGTCGGCTAGAGTATTTTCCCAGGTTCTAAATTGCTTCTTTTTTTTGAGATTTGTAAGATAAGGAGGCCTCTAAGATAATTTTTTTGAGCATCCCAATAAGTTAAGGCTGAAACAGTGGATTTATTTATTTGCTGAAATGTAATGAGCTCTGATTTAATATCCTCTGGGGGAAAAAGAGAAATCCAATAAGGATTCACCTTCCATAATCTGTGCCCCTTATTGGTCCTCAACATAAGGGATATACTCAAGGGTGTATGATCTGATATACCTCTGGCCTCATATTTATTTTACTTAGATATGGCAACAGGGAGTTAGACCCTAGTGCCAGATCTATTCTGGATAAAGTTTTATATGTACTTGAGAAACATGAGAGTTGCTTGCTCGTTGGATTTCACAGTCCCCAAAGGTCAAGCAACCCCATTTCCGCTATATATTTAACAAAAGCCGTGGTCCCTTGTGGATATCGCTTATCCAGTGAGGAAAATGTATCCATTGATGCATCCATGTAGTTATTAAAGTCACCAACTACTATAAATAAACTATCTAATTTATCGGATATAAAGACAAGTTCCTTCAGAATTTCCGAAGAGTAAGGTTGTGGGATATAAATATTTGCCAATACACATCTCTGGCCAGCCAGAAGACAGTGCAAAAAGATATATCGGCCCCTTCTATCCCTCTTAACCTGCTTACATTGAAAGTCAATTGTATTGGCTATAAGTATGGATGCTCCTCGAGAGTATGGTGTATATGTTGAATGAAATTGAGTTTTAAACTGTTAGTTTCCTGGAAGCAGATTATAAAGGGAGATAACCTCAGCAGTGAGGAAAAAATAGCTTGCCGCTTTGACGGAGTACCCAGAACTCTAACATTCCATGAGATTATTACATCTCTCTGAGGGGTCATAGGATTATGTCACCATACATTTTAGCTCCGATTATATTTATCTTATACTCTATATTCATAGCCATGCAATCATAAAATAGGGAGACAAGGAAGTTGGGAGATAAAGGGAGAAGAGTGATGAGAGAGAGGAGGAGATCGGGAGTTTACACTCTATATCCATAGTTTTTATAGGTCCATCCATCATTTGGTACCCACCAAGTCAAGGATAGAAAAGCTAAGGGGAGGGAGGAAAGGAGGAGAGAGAAAAGAGGAGATTTGAAACAGAAGCAAGGGGAAAGAGTTGATAAGCCAATATTTGAAGTGAGGTATAGACAAGCTAACATGTAGAACAAAGACAAAAAGACAAACACAAATCAAGACGCATGAAAGACAGTAAAAAACACCAAAAAACAAAGAAACATTCAAAATCTGAAGTGAGAACAAGGATGTAGGATTAATAAGCCAATATTTAGCCTGAGATGTAGACAAAACAACATATAAAAAACAAAGACAAAGCGAATACAAAACAGGACACATAAAAAACAAAGACACAGATACAGTCATAGGGGTTATATGATCCAAAAGGTCCCAAAAGTAGAACCCACCCTGACCAAGAAAAAAAAACACTTTTAACTTCCCATATCATATTAAGAGATTAATTTGAATGCATGTAATTATCCAGCCATTGAGACACCGAGTCTGGTGTTTTAAAAAAAAACGCATTGTCCTATGTCTTTACTCTTAACCTTGCTGGAAATAGCATAGCATAAGACAGTTCCAATTGCCTCAATCGTCGCTTTACCTCCACAAATCCTGCCCTTTGGCGCTGTACATTTGCTGAAAAATCAGGAAAGAAACCTATCTTTGAACCATCCATACGTATATCAACTAGTTGTCTTGCTCTTTGCAGTATCATGTCTCTATCTTTATAGTTCAAAATCTTCAAAATAAAAGTTCTAGGCTTAATTGCTCTCCCGTAGGCGGAGATCGTCCAGCCACTCTATGTGCCCTTTCCACAGAGAAAAATGAAGAACAATGTTCTGCTCCCAAAGTATCTTTAAGCCATCTTTCAATAAATTCTACTGGTTTATTTCCTTTCCTAATATTGTTTCGTCGAAGACGATTCTCGAGGTCCTCCAAACGAGAATCGTATAAGGTTAATTGTTAAGTTGTTTTTTTTTCAGATCTCATAACTTTTTGTAGAGAGTCTTCAAGTGTGCTGATTCTTTCTTCTGCACCGATATTCTTTCTTTAAATGTATGAATGTCTTGTCTAAACAGATTAATATCTTCCCTCATTCCCTCGAGCTTGTGTGATAAGGAATTGACAGAGCTGTTACATGTATTATTAGCCTTCATTATGTCTGTCAAAGTAATTACATGCTCTGTGATTGAGCTGTTTAAAGTGTTTGGAACGTTGGATGATGTAGCTGATATATCGTGCAGAACGCTCTCAGAAGCTAAATAACTTGCTATATCATCCGGCTGGTTACTTGATGTTAACTCTGTATCCATTAACCCAGCTCCATTTTCTTGGCCTTCCATGACAAATCTCTGAGGACCCTGGATTAAATTAGAGATAACAGCTTGTACTTCTTCCTTAGCTATAGTAGGAACATGAGCACATTTTTCAAGTTGGTCTGTTATATCTTGCTGTTTATGTTGAGATTTGGTTTGATGTTTCTTATCTATACTGGTCTGTAGAGAGCATTCCTTTATAATATGATCTGACGTTACTTTGCCCTCTACAACAGGACACCTGATCCCTCGCCCCGATACAATGTAACACCTGATCCCTTGTCAGCTACAACGCAATGCAATACAATGTACCAACTGGTTCATCATCTGCTACAATGTAACAAACAGTTCTTTATCTGATCCCCCCCCCCCCAGAGATCTCCCACCATTGTCCAGTTGCCTCCACAAAAGGGAAAGCTGTGATTGGGGGGGAGAGGAAGACATTCCCTGTGCACACCTCGCTTCATGCAAGCTGAAAATTACCCAAACTTTACCTCAGAGTGAAGTCAAAACTGTCTGTGTTGCCCCCTCCCCCATAGCAAAGTCAGAACTGTCTTGTTGCTGACCTGATGCCAATTACCTAATTAGTTACAAAAACAGAGTTAGACTTACCATTAACTCTTTTTCTAGGAGTCTTCCAGGACAGCCTCTGAGACATAGGGCTCCTCCTTCCGGGACAGGAAACACGTTCACCCAATCCAATTTGTTTAAAGGCGGTCCTCCAGGCCTTCCCTTCAAATTCCACAAGACCAGCCGGAAGGCTCTTAAAGACATAACACACTGACATGACATCAAAATATACCCTTTGCACCAGCTGCAAACAACACTGGGGGGAAACCAGGCTGTCCTGGAAGACTCCTAGAAAAAGAGTTACCGGTAAGTCTAACTCCAGTTTTCTCTTAGCGTCGTCCAGGACAGCCTCTGAGATGATAAGCAAGAAATTTATTCTGCTAGGGCGGGACCACTGCCTGCAGGACCTTTTGCCCAAACGCCTGTGCTTTATCAGAAACCAGGTCCAAGCGGTAATGCTTTGTGAACGTGGAGTAGCTGCACCACGTCGCTGCTCTGCAAATCTCCTCTTGAGTGGCACCAGCTTTCTCTGCCCACGAAGCTGACATCGCCCTGTTTGAATGTGCCTTAACTAGGGGCGCTTGCTTCCCTGCCAACCTGTATGCCTCTGTAACTGTCATTTTTATCCATCTGGCAATAGTGGATTTTGATTCTTTACATCCCTTGCGTGCTCCTGCAAAGTTCACAAATAAAGACACTGACTTCCTGAAGTCTCTGCTGACTTCATGATAAACTAAAAGACTTTGCCTGACGTCTACTAAACTAAATTTTCCTTCCTCATCAACCTCTGAGGAGGAATAAAATGTTGGCAGGATAATGTCTTGTGTTCTGTGAAATGTAGAAGAAACTTTGGGGAGGAAACTAGGATCTGTTTTGAGCACAACCCTATCCTCCAAAACCAACAAAAATGGCTCTCTGATCAAGAGCGCCTGCAACTCACTCATTCTTCTGGCTAAAGTGATTGCAATCAAAAAAGCTGCCTTTAGAACCACCCACTTAATTTCAGATTTTTCCAGAGGTTCAAAGGCATTCCCTGTAAGCGCACTGAGGATCAAGGGTAGATCCCAGGAGGGACAGGCTCTGACCTTCACTGGCCTGGACCTGGAGAGGGCCTTAAAGAAATTCCTTACAAAATAATCTTGCTGCAGGGAGACCTGAAGAAACACACTCAAGGCGAGGGCCTGTGCCTTTAGGGTGCTAATAGAAAGGCCTAATTCCACTCCTGCCTGGAAAACGTCCAATACTGCTGGTTCTTCCTGCCCCTGTTCTGCTAACCAGGAATCAAACCTTCTCCAGACTTTGGTGTAGATGGCCTTGGTTACTGGTGACCAGACCCTCCTTCACCGTAATTGGATGATATATGGGCAATTTCTTTAGGACGGTGAACCAGCCCTCCTTGGCCAAAACTATGCTATCAAATTGAGATCTGTTTCCTCGCTCAAGAATTTATGGAGAACTGCCGCAACTAGTCTTACTGGGGCATAGCAAGGGTTGAAGTGCCATGCATTGGTGAAGGCATCCATCTCCCTGGCTCGATCCAGTGGATGCAGGGAGAAGAACTGGGCAATCTTCTTGTTGCTTTCTGAAGCGAAAAAAGATCCACCTCACAGCCAGCCCCAAGACTTCACAACCTGCTTGAACACTTCCTGGTTGAGCGACCATTCCTCTTGTTTTACTCGCTGACAGCTGAGAAAGTCTGCCAGAGAGTTCTGAGTCCCCTTTAAGTGGAATGCTGTCAAAGAAGCCAGATTTGATTCGGCCCAACAAAAAATCTTGCCTGCTATCAACTGCAAGGCAGGCCTCCTGGTCCCCCCCTGCTTGTTTATGTATGCGACTACAGCCGCATTGTCTGACCTTACTTGAAGGTGCTGTCCCCTTATTCTTTGCTGAAAGGACTCTAACGCCCTCTGCATTGCCAGTAGCTCCCTCTGATTCAAGGTCCGCCTGGCCTCCACCTGAGACCACATTTCTTGAGCCAGATCCTTTTCCAGGTGGGCTCCCCAGCCAAGAAAACTGTCGTCTGTTGTCACCACCAGAGCTGTTGGTCTGAACCACAACAAATACCTGTCTAGATTGTGACTGGTTCGCCAACACCACAGTGCCCTTTTGACTCTGGTCGATATGGGTATAGGCTGATCCAAACTCTGCTGGCTGCCATCCCAGCAGTGTAGAAGGAGAGCCTGTAATGAACGCTGGTGAAACCTTGCCCAGGGGGCTGCTGGGAAACAGGATGTCATTAAACCTATGTTTCTCATGACATCTCTGATATGGGCTTCCTGATTGGTCTGAAGCTGCGCCACCGCTAGACCCACTTTCTCTATCTTCTCTAACAAGAGAAAGACCTTCTTCCCTGTTGAAGATATCCTGTATCCCAGGTCCTGTACTTCCTTGGCTGGGATTAGCTGCGACTTGTCCCGATTGATCAGCCAACCAAGTGAGCGCAGGAAAAGTTGTGCCTCCTGTAAGTTCTCTTCCGGCTGCTGATAAGATTGGGCAACAAACAGAAGATCATCCAAATAGGGGATCGCTGTAATGTCCCTGACACGCAGTGGAGCTAAGGCTTCTGCCAGGACTTTCGTGAAAATACTCAGAGGATGCTATTCCAAACAGCAGTGCCCTGAATTGAAATTAAAGAACTTCTGATCTCACCCTGACTGCTAGTCTGAGGAATTTATGGAAATTCCGATGTATCAGCACATGCAAATATGTATCTCTGAGATTGATCGTTGCCATATAACAATCTGGAAACAGGAGATTTGTTACCAAAAAGATAGACTCCATCCTGAAACGCTTGTATCTGATAAACTTGTTCAGAGGACAGAGATTGAGAATTAACCTGAACTTGCCTGATGGTTTTCTGACTACGAATAGGTGGGAATACATCCCCTGGCAGCATTCTGCATGTGGTACTTGGCTGATGACTTATTGATCCAACAGCTCTCCTAACAGCAAACTCAGAGCCCCTGCTGTCTCCCGGTCCCGGGGTAACGGGGTACCAGAAAGTGGGAGGGGGAGTGGCATATTATCTCCAATATAAACGGGCTTGAAGTCCCCCAATCTTCCTCCCACCGGGACACAGGAGTCACTTGGGCTTTGAGGCGGTCTAAAGAAGATTGAATAATATTCCTCCTCTTCCACGTCTCTTCTGACCTGTCCAGTGTTTTTTAGGACGGCCATCTCTTTCCTGTTGGGTCTGCTGCCTATAACCTCGAAAAAACTTTTACACTCTGTTTCTTTTCTTCTTTTCTGGGAAGGCATTTTTCTTGTCCTGGGTACGCTCCAGTGCCTCCTGAAGCCCAGGTCCAAAGAGGTGATCACCTAAGAAAGGCAATCCACAAAGCTTGAGCTTTGACGCTGCATCCCCTGACCAAGCTTTTAACCATACTGCCCTTCTTTACCAATGCTGCTGGCCTGGCTGCTAGTTTCACTGATTCCGCAGAGACGTCTGCTAGAAAGCCGACTGCTTTAAACAGTAAGGGAAAAGATTTGAGTAGTTGTTGTCTGGACGTGCCTACAGAAATGTGGGATTGCAGCTGCGTTAACCAGCATTCTATATTTCTGGCAACACAAGTAGCTGCAAGGGCTGGCTTAAGCCCAATAGAAGAAGCATCCCAAGCTCTTCTTAGCAGCACGTCACCCCTTTTATCCATGGGGTTCCTAAGGGATTCCAGGTCATCGAAGGCCAAATCAGTCTTTTTGGAAACCTTCGCCAGTGGGCGCATCCAACTTTGGGATTTTATTCCAAGGATAGGCCCTGTCCTTTTCAAAGGAAAATCTGCGTTTAAAGCGGTAGTAAACCCTCCCACATTAATTCCAATTTCCTAATATTATGAAAGACATCATAATTAAAAAACGATTGATCGCTATGTATATACATAAATCTTTATCTTTATCTTATTTTTCCCCGTTTCTCTTCTATCTTAGCTGGCGCCATCTCCACTGTGGTCTTCCGCGTCTGCTGTCATCATTACTTCCTCCCACAGTACATAATCATCGCGGTAATCCCGCGCATGCGCACTAATAACATAGCCAAGCCTCTTCTTCTTTTCCGGTTACTAAAGAAACAAGGCATAGCGACTCAAAGCTTGCTCCAGAAACGAGGTTGTCACGGACAAATACTCACCGAGGCCGAGATGCCGACAGCGGCTCGCCCTTACGACCACGCGCACCCAGACCCCCGAAATGGGTACGGAAGGCTGAGGGCACGCGGAGGCACGGGCTTCCGGTAGATAGTAGGTACTTAGGCTGGAAGCGGGTGTCCTGGGATCCGCAGAAGCAGGGCTGAAATGCAAGCAGAGGTTAGGGATCAAGCAGACGGTAATCAGGGTATCAAGTGATCCAGCAGAGTGGTGGTTAAACAGGCCAGGGTTCGGTGCACAGATCAGGCAGGTATTATCAGGATAGTCCAGCAGAGTAGTAGTTAAACAGGCTAGGGGTTTGGTACACAGATCAGGCAGGTATTATCAGGATAGTCCAGCAGAGTAGTGGTTAAACAGGCCAGGGGTTTGGTTCACAGATCAGGCAGGTATGATCAGGATAGTCCAGCAGAGTAGTAGTTAAACAGTCCAGGGTTCAGTACACAGAGCAGGCAGATAGGTACAGGGCAATCCGGGAGAGTAGTAATTCAGGCAAGCTAAAGGTTCGGTACACAAGTCAGGCAGATCAGTAGGTTTACACAGGCACAAGGAACAGGGAGAGCTGACGACAAACCAGCAACCCGACTGGGCGCTGGAGCCGTCAGATATAGTCTCCCTGCCCGGCGAGCGCGTCAGTGTGACGCGCTACCGGGCACCCGCACGGGCGACGGCGCGCACACGAGGTCCGCCGTGCACCCGCGCGCGCCGCACCATCAGGACGGGTGTGCGGCGAAGCGCCAGTCCCGTGCGCATGCGCACCGGAGCCCGGCGAGCGGAGATGCTTCCTGGCTCCTGACAGAGGTACTACAGAAGAAAGTGACCATACCTCCTGGAGTAATCATTAATCTAATTGCCCAAGTACTAGATAAACTAAAAAAACTATATACATAGATATATATATGGGGGGGCAAAAAAGTATTTAGTCAGCCACCAATTGTGCAAGTTCAACCACTTAAAAAGAGGAGAGAGGCCTGTAATTGTCATCATAGATATACCTCAACTATGAGAGACAAAATGTGGAAACAAATCCAGACAGTCACATAGTCTGATTTTTGAAAGAATTTATTTGCAAATTATGGTGGAAAATAAGTATTTGGTCACCTACAAACAAGCAAGATTTCTGGCTCTCCCAGACCTGTATCTTCTTCTTTAAGAGGCCCCTCTGTCCTCCACTCATGTATTAATGGCACCTGTTTGAACTTGTTATCAGTATAAAAGACACCTGTCCACAACCTCAAACAGTCACACTCCAAACTCCACTATAGTGAAGACCAAAGAGCTGTCAAAGGACACCAGAAACAAAATTGAAGACCTGCACCAGGCTGGGAAGACTGAATCTGCAATAGGCAAGCAGCTTGGTGTGAAGAAATCAACTGTGGGAGCAATAATTAGAAAATGGAAGACATACAAGACCACTGATAATCTCCCTCGATCTGCGGCTCCACGCAAGATCTCACCCCGTGGGGTCAAAATGATCACAAGAACGGTGAGCAAAAATCCCAGAAAAATCCCCAAAAATCCCACAACGGGGGACCTAGTGAATGACCTGCAGAGAGCTGGGAGCAACGTAACAAAGGCTACCATCAGTAACACACTATGCCGCCAGGGACTCAGATCCTGCAGTGCCAGACGTGTCCCCCTGCTTAAGCCAGTACATGTCCGGGTCCGTCTGAGGTTTGCTAGAGAGCATTTGGATGATCCAGAAGAGGATTGGAAGAATGTCATATGGTCAGATGAAACCAAAGTAGATGTCAGGGCACCATTGGCACCGAACCGGGGCGTCGGCGTACGCCTATGCGCCGGCGCGCGCCGTTGCGCGCTGCTCAGCAAAGGCCTGCTGTTCCCGGGCATCAGCGCGGCGCTAAGGCGCGCGCGGGTTCGCGGCGCTTGGGCGCGCGCGCGTGTGCACGTGGGCGCGGACGGGCGTGCGCGCGTTCGCGATAGCGCCGGTTTGGCGCCAAAGTGCATTTAAAAGCCTCTCTGTGCTGTGACACATTGCTGCTTCGTCTCAGCTTCGTGATTCTAGTGTTTGTTATCTGATTGTTTGCTACCTATCTGACCCGGCTTGTTTGACCATCCGTCCTGCTCCAATCCGACCCGGCTTGTCTGACTACTCTTTTGCTACCTACCTGATACCGTTGCCGAACTCTGCCTGCCTACTGACTCTGCCTCTGCCTGCTGTACTTGCCTGCCTTATATCCTAGCTGACCCGGATCGTCTGACCCTGCTTGTTCCTGTTGTCCTTGCTGTTGCACCTTCAGCTTCAGCTCCAGAGACCTCTGCACATTCAAGTGTTCCAGTCTGCTGCTTCCAGTCTCACCTGATCTGCAGTCCAGCCATCCCTGCGGGATCTCTCACCTCTTCTGCATCAGAGACTCAGCTCAACAGGCACTCCTACCCCACTGCGCTCAGGAGACCACTGTCCCCACTCCAGTGGCTCCTGAACCAGCGTTGTATGAGAGGTCTTCTCCTACAAGTCAGGCTCTCCTACCAGGTACCTAACAGTACGAAGCAGCCATGTCTGAGCCTGCAGGAGATACCTCTCCATTGAAGGAGATATGCACACACCTGGCAGCCCTCACCCAAGCAGTGCAGGCTCTTCAGGACAATTACAACAGACTGGAGGGACAAGTCCAGAACCTCGCAGGGGTTAATCCTTCAACCTCCTCTTCACCGGCCGCCCCAACACAGACTGTTCCAGGGCCTTCAGTGGTAATGCTCCCTCCTGAACCAAGAGTCCCCACTCCTGAAAGATTCTCCGGAGACCGGTCTAAGTTTCGAGGTTTTCGCAATGCCTGCCAGCTCTTTTTTGCCTTACAGCCCAGAACCTTTTCATTGGAAGCCACAAAAGTTGGATTTGTCATTTCCCTCCTCCAAGGGGAACCACAGACCTGGGCACACCGTTTACTTGAAGGGGACTCAGCCCCAACCCAATCCTTATCAGCCTTCTTCGAAGCTATGGCTCAATTGTATGAGGATCCTCAACTGACTGCCACAGCTGAATCTGCTCTGCTCGCGCTCCAACAAGGCCGCAAACCTGCGGAGGACTATGTTGCTGAATTTAGACGTTGGAGCGCGGATACCCAGTGGAACGACGCGGCTCTGCGTCATCAATTCCGCATTGGACTGTCTGAAAATCTAAAAGATGAACTGGCTCGAGTCGGTATTCCCAACACCTTGGAGGCCTTGATCACCCTAACTATCCAGATCGATCGTCGCCTCCGAGAACGCCGATCTGAACGAGCAGTTCAACCTAACCGCCCGACCTGGATGACACCACGTGCACCGATTCCTGCATCTCGCTACTTACCTGTGCCAAGTCCACCACCAGTCAATACCACATTGGATACCTCCGAACCAATGCAGCTAGGTCTGATGCGACCTGCCCTGACCCCCGAAGAACGTGCCCGTCGCTGACACTTGAATCTGTGTCTCTACTGTGGTGGAACCGGGCATTATGTCCATAATTGCCCAATCAGAATGAGTAAGTGTTCATCTCCTATACCTACCAATCTCTCTGCTTTATCCACAAATTCTACCCATCTTGCCATTCCTCTCTCATTACAGCTTCAAGAAAAGTCACTCCAAGTCAACGCAATTATTGACTCCGGGGCATGCAGCTGCTTCATAGACTTGAGTTTTGCCAAACTGCACAACATCCCTTTACAGACTAAAGCCCATGAACTCTCTGTCTTCCTTGCTGATGGTTCCCGTATCAGATCTGGACAAGTGACACAAGAAACCCTGCCATTACCCACTATTTCTTCTTCTAAACACAAGGAACTGCTGACCCTTGACGCCATCTCCTCTCCCATGTTTCCCATTATCCTGGGCATTCCCTGGCTTCAGGCCCACAATCCACACATCCATTGGGCAACTGGAGAAATAAAATTTCTGTCACCCTACTGTCAGGAACACTGTCTGGCGAAAGACTCGGATCCCCAGGCTACTCTACTTTGTGTGGACTCCGATCAGACCAATCGTCAAGCTATTCCCAAACACTATCATGACTACTTGGATGTCTTCAGCAAAAAAGGGGCAGATTCTCTTCCACCTCATCGTCCCTACGATTGCCCCATCGAGTTGCTGCCAGGGTCCGAAATTCCCTTTGGACGCATCTTCCCCCTATCCGAAAAGGAACAAGAAGTGTTAAAAGCATACATTGATGAGAACTTAGCCAAAGGATTTATTCGTCACTCTACTTCTCCAGCAGGGGCAGGGATATTCTTTGTTACCAAGAAGGACAAGTCTCTCCGCCCGTGTATTGACTACCGGGAATTGAATAAAATCACGATTAAAAATCGTTATCCCCTACCCTTGATACCCGAACTATTCCAGAAATTAAGGACTGCTGTTATTTTTTCTAAGCTTGATCTAAGAGGGGCCTACAATCTGATCCGCATTCGGGCTGGGCATGAGTGGAAAACAGCTTTTCGGACCCGATTCGGGCATTATGAATATCTAGTCATGCCTTTTGGACTTTGTAATGCCCCTGCAACTTTTCAACACCTAATTAATGATGTGCTTAGAGACTTCTTAGACCTGTTTGTGATTGCATATCTAGACGATATTTTGATCTTTTCAGAATCCCTGGATCTCCATCGAAAACATGTTTGCCAAGTGTTGGGTCGTCTCCGCTTACACAGACTTTATGCTAAAGCGGAGAAATGCGAGTTTGAGCAAGAAAGCATTCAGTTCTTGGGCTTGATAATCTCCTCAACTGGCATCAGGATGGATCCACAGAAGGTTTCTGCTGTTCTGGACTGGCCGGTACCCATAGACAAGAAGGGGGTTCAACGTTTCATCGGGTTTGCAAATTTCTACAGAAAATTTATCAGGGGTTTTTCTGCAATAATCGCACCAATCACACAACTAACCAAACAGAATACCCGTTTTTCCTGGAATCACCTAGCCCAAGAGGCTTTCGAGAACCTCAAGAGACTATTCACCTCAGCACCTATCCTCAGTCATCCTGAACCATCCTTGCCATTTATTTTGGAAGTGGACGCTTCTGAAATAGCGGTCGGAGCGATACTCTCACAACGAAGGGGCAGTAAAGACGATATGCATCCCGTAGGATTCTTCTCCCGTAAACTCTCCCCTGCAGAGAGAAACTATGATGTCGGTGATCGAGAGCTTCTCGCCATCAAGACTGCATTAGAGGAGTGGAGGTACCTGTTGGAGGGGGCTGTGCATCCAGTACTAATTTACACTGATCATAAGAACCTAGAATATTTGCGATCCGCTAAAAGGTTGAAACCCCGTCAAGCCCGTTGGGCGCTGTTCTTCTCACGCTTTGCCTTCCACATTACGTATCGACCGGGTTCAAGAAATGTTAAACCAGACGCATTATCTCGAATGCATGACAACCCAAAGGATCTATCTGCCCCAGACACCATTTTACCTGCAAACAATTTTTTGCTCATTCAAGCTGATCTTCTTTCTCAGATTAAGGAAGCATCTTCTGAAGCAACCAGACCCTCAGGCCTAAGTAGCAAGGACGGACTGTTCTGGAAAGGTAGTCAAATTTTTGTTCCTGAGGAGGTTCGGGTCAAGGTCCTGGCACTCCTTCACGATCACCCACTGGCAGGTCACTTTGGGGTTCGTAAAACTCTAGAATTGGTACAGCGTACTTTCTGGTGGCCCAATTTGAAGGACTTTTGTGAGAGATACGTCAAATCTTGCCCTATCTGTACCCAGAATAAGATATCCAGGAGTAGAGCTTGGGGTCTGTTAAAACCCTTGCCTGTACCCGATAGGCCCTGGAAGATGATATCCATGGACTTTATTGTGGAACTCCCATGTTCAGAAGGTTGTTCTGCTATTTTTGTGATAGTAGACCGTTTTACCAAGATGGCCCACTTTCTCCCATTAAAAGGAACCCCGTCAGCTATGGAAACAGCTCACATTTTCATTAAAGAAATCATTAGACTCCACGGAATTCCTGTAAACATAACCTCTGACAGGGGGGTGCAATTTACTTCACGTTTTTGGAGAGCCCTGTGTGAATCGTTAAAAATCAAACTGGCTCTGTCTTCGGCCTATCACCCTCAGACCAACGGTCAGACGGAAAGGACCAATCAGACTCTTGAGCAGTACATCAGATGTTTTACCTCTTTCTCACAGGATGATTGGGTATCCTTGCTGCCACTAGCAGAATTTGCCTACAACAACGCCAAACACTCAGCCACCGGTCAATCCCCCTTTTTTGCCAATTATGGGTTCCATCTAACCTTTTTACCTGATTTCCTTCCAGAGTCTTCAGTTCCGGCAGTGCAGAGTACGGTAGACTTCATCAACCACAACAACCAGATGTTGCAGGAAGCAGTATCCAAGGCTCAGGCGGACAGCAAGAGGATCTTTGACCGAAAGAGAAGAGGGGAATTGAAGCTTCAGCTTGGTGACCAGGTATGGCTATCTACAAGTAACATTAAACTAGCATGTCCCTCTAAAAAGTTGGCACCTAGATTTATGGGACCGTTTCCGGTCAAAAGGAAGATCAATGAAGTTTCATATGAACTGACTTTACCTGACTCTCTCAAAATACACCCCGTGTTTCATGTGTCATTGCTCAAACCTGCTGTACCTGATCCCTTCCCCGGCAGAGGAACTAGGCCTCCTGAGCCCATTGTGGTTGATGGCAACGAGGAATTTGAGGTCGAGTCTATCCTTGATTGCAGGAAAAGACAAGGTCAGATTCAGTTCCTAATTAAGTGGAAGGGCTACGGCCCAGAAAGTAATTCTTGGGAACCAGATTGTAATGTACATGCCAGACGTTTAGTGCAAGCCTATTTTTCTAGTCACCCGGAGAAGAAAAGGCTTTTGGGCACCCGGAGGTTGCCCCTTGGGGGGGGGGCAATGTCAGGGCACCATTGGCACCGAACCGGGGCGTCGGCGTACGCCTATGCGCCGGCGCGCGCCGTTGCGCGCTGCTCAGCAAAGGCCTGCTGTTCCCGGGCATCAGCGCGGCGCTAGGGCGCGCGCGGGTTCGCGGCGCTTGGGCGCGCGCGCGTGTGCACGTGGGCGCGGACGGGCGTGCGCGCGTTCGCGATAGCGCCGGTTTGGCGCCAAAGTGCATTTAAAAGCCTCTCTGTGCTGTGACACATTGCTGCTTCGTCTCAGCTTCGTGATTCTAGTGTTTGTTATCTGATTGTTTGCTACCTATCTGACCCGGCTTGTTTGACCATCCGTCCTGCTCCAATCCGACCCGGCTTGTCTGACTACTCTTTTGCTACCTACCTGATACCGTTGCCGAACTCTGCCTGCCTACTGACTCTGCCTCTGCCTGCTGTACTTGCCTGCCTTATATCCTAGCTGACCCGGATCGTCTGACCCTGCTTGTTCCTGTTGTCCTTGCTGTTGCACCTTCAGCTTCAGCTCCAGAGACCTCTGCACATTCAAGTGTTCCAGTCTGCTGCTTCCAGTCTCACCTGATCTGCAGTCCAGCCATCCCTGCGGGATCTCTCACCTCTTCTGCATCAGAGACTCAGCTCAACAGGCACTCCTACCCCACTGCGCTCAGGAGACCACTGTCCCCACTCCAGTGGCTCCTGAACCAGCGTTGTATGAGAGGTCTTCTCCTACAAGTCAGGCTCTCCTACCAGGTACCTAACAGTAGAACTGTTTGTGTTTGGAGGAGAGAGAATGCTGAGTTGCAATCAAAGAACACCATACCTACTGTGAAGCATGGGGGTGGCAACATCCTGCTTTGGGGCTGTTTCTCTGCAAAGGGAACAAGATGACTGATCCGTGTACATGAAAGGATGAATGGGGCCATGTATCGTGAGATTTTGAGTGCAAACCTCCTCCTATCAGCAAGGGCATTAAAGATGAAACATGGCTGGGTCTTTTAGCATGACAATGATCTCAAACACACCGCCCAGGCAACGAAGTAGTGGCTTCGTAAGAAGCATTTCAAGGTCCTGGAGTGGCCTAGCCAGTCTCCAGATCTCAACCCCATAGAAAACTTTTGGAGGGAGTTGAAAGTCCGTGTTGACCAGCGACAGCCCCAAAACATCACTGCTCTAGAGGAGATCTGCATGAAGGAATGGGCCAACATACCAGCAACAGTGTGTGACAACCTTGTGAAGACTTACAGAAAATGTTTGACCTCTGTCATTGCCAACAAAGGATATATAACAAAGTATTGAGATGAACTTTTGATATTGACCAAATACTTATTTTCCACCACAATTTGCAAATAAATTATTTCAAAAATCAGACAATGTGATTGTCTGGATTTGTTTCCACATTTTGTCTCTCATAGTTGAGGTATACCTATGATGACAATTACAGGCCTCTCTCATCTTTTTAAGTGGGAGAACTTGCACAATTGGTGGCTGACTAAATACTTTTTTGCCCCACTGTATATATCTATATATCTATATATTTATATATATATACACTTTTTTATTTAGAATAATAGAATCATTTAACTCAAATGCAAAGTTGTTTGTATGTATATATTTAATTAATTTAGGTGAATTGATTCAAATGTAATTAATTCAATCATTTATTTTTACTTTTTATGATATGTATAAAATCTATTATGTATAATATAACTAAAATTAATGTAATTGCTAAATATCTAAATTCATTTATAATATATTTTTTTAAATTGTTGTTATACATAAAGATGGCCTAGGCCAGGGGTCTCCAAAGCTATGTCCCTCCAGTCGTTCAAGAATTAAAATTCCAATCATGTCTAGTCAACTTTGTGAATCAGAGTTCTACAAATGCTTTATCACTTGTGCAGTTTCAAAACAGCTTGAGGGACTTATTTAGTATATCCCTGGCCTAGGCCATAAGTAGATTGCCAAGACCTTGAAAAAGAGCTTCAGCACGGTGGTAAAGAACTTACAGCGGTTTCACAGGACTGTTTACAGTCAGAACATGCCTCGCCCAATGGTTAACCGAAGGAGTTCAGTACAAAATTTCAGCGTTATATACACAGTTTATGAAAATTGGCGTATGAGTGCTACCAGTATTGCATGAAAGGTTGAAGGGGTGGGGGGTCAAGTCTGTCAGTGCTCAGACCATACGCCACACACTGCATCAAATTGGTCTGCATGGCTGTTGTCCCAGAAGAAAGCCTCTTCTAAAGATGATGCACAAGAAAGCCTGCAAACAGTTTGCAGAAGACAAGCAGACTAAGGACATGGATTTCTGGAACCATGTCCTGTGGTCTGATGAGACCAAAATTAACTTATTTGGTTCAGATGGTGACAAGCGTGTGTGGCGTCAACCAGGTGAGGAGTACAAAGACAAGTGTGTCTTGTCTACAGTCAAGCATGGTGGTGGGAGTGTCATGGTCTGGGGCTGCATGAGTGCTGCCGTCACTGGGGAGCTACAGTTCATTGAGGGAACCATGAATGCCAACATGTACTGTGACATACTGAAGCAGAACATGATCCCCTCCCTTCAGAGACTGGGCCGCAGGACAGTGTTCGAAAAGAAAGACACAATTCTTTACATGAATCAAGTTTATGATTCTTTTTATTGATGTTTTATAATCCCGGTTTTAACCATCAATGAAAATATTATTTTGTTTACTCCACCCCCCTCATGTGACACATTTGCCACCTTTTAGGTGTTAGTAGGGATCATGGACCTTGGAATTAAAAAAAATGCCACATTATCCTGCTCTGTCAATCCATTAGCAAGGTTGTAAATGTTACTTTAGGCATCTTAAAATATATATTTCATAATTTAAACTTATGCCCCGTACACACGGTCGGATTTTCCGATGGACAATGTCCGATCGGAGCGTGTTGTCGGAAATTCCGACCGTGTGTGGGCGCCATCGGACATTTTCCATCGGATTTTCCGACACACAAAGTTGGACAGCAGGAGATAAAATTTTCCGACAACAAAATCCGATCGCGTCAATTCCGACCGTGTGTGGCCTGTTCCGACGCACAAAGTGCCACGCATGCTCAGAAGAAATTTCGACACGGGACAGCTCGTTCTGGTAAACTTAGCGTTCGTAATGGATAAAGCACTTTCGTCACGCTGCAATGTTCAAAATGGTTTAATACAGCGCACTCTCTTCTTCTTTATAATGTGACAAGAATGAAGTAGTTTTGCTGCTCATATTCACACACACTTCTCACAAACTTTTATTTGTGTTTTTTTAGTGGGATTCCCTCAATATATTGTTATTAGTTGTCACATCTGACAGTTTTATATTTTTTATTTTTTTTGGATTTTAAGCCTTTTTTTTTCTTTAATGTTTGGATTTTTTCCAAGGCTGATCTTTGTTCAATGTTATTTTTATTTTTACTGCAGAATATTTTTGTCTGTGTTTTGTGTGTCAAGTTACCCCAACACCATTGATATCTTTTATTATTTAATCTCCAGGAGAATCGTTTGGTGTTGGTGACCCTTGTTCATTTCACATTGTATATTTGAAATGTACCTGAATCCTCACAAACCAACTGTCATTTTTGAAGTAAAACACATAGGAGAGTATAATTCAAAACAAAAATCCTTTATTAAGAGATCAGAACCAAACAAAGAGGAAGGCAACACTGGATCAACATGAGAAATTAGCGAAGCCTGGGACCCCCACGGCAGACATCAATTCTTCAACATCAAAATTGGTGGCCTGAGGAGTCCATATCTAAGGGAGGGCAGTCTGGTCCAAAAGTCCCAGAGATCCGGATAGCAGCAGATGACATCTGTGTCCCCAGGCTGTGGTACCACAAGAGGCTGCATTTTTTGGCCGACCAGACTGGATCCAGGGCAATCACTGTCTAGTCTTCCTTCCACGCTTCCTTCCGGGCTGTGGCTGTGCAGTTGGAGATGTGGCAAGAGGAGGAGGAGGACTGGGAGGACCTGGAGGAGGACTGGGAGGACCTGGAGGAGAGGGAGGAGGAGGACCTGCAGGAGGAGGAGGAGGACCATCCCAAAGCTGTGTGTGAGGTGTAATTTGGCCCCTCATACCTTTCTCCAGAGCCTCTAATATGAGGGCCTCACACATGGCTTTTTGGCCCTCATCCATCCTCTGCATTTTATATGCTATGAATGCAGCAATGTTCTCCTGCATGGTGTGGGGTGCTCCCAGGACCTCTGTAGCCCTCCAAAAGAATGCTATAGCCGCCTCCTCTAGGGTACTCGTCCTACTGCCACTTTCTCTTTTCAGGGGGGGTGGAGGGACCTTGATATCAGCCAGCCGGCTCGGCCCGGCCACCTCCTGGCTGAGACTTCCCTGTGTATGAAAAAGGGACATGGTTTTAGTATTTGCATCATCAATCACAATCCTAAATTAGTACTCCCAACTAACATCTAGTTAACATCATTGATTGGACAAGCAGAAATATTTAGAGGAATGCTATACCTGGCTCAATCTGGGCTCCTCCACATATGGCCTGTAAGGCCCAGGTTGGGCGTCAGAAGCCTCAGCCGGGGGGGAAGGAAGCGTGGAAGGAAGACTGGAGAGGGATAGCCTGGGTTCAGTCTGGCCTGCCAGAAAGTGCAGCCTGTCGTTGTACAACATCCTGGGGACATAGATGTCATCCGCTGCTCCGGATCTCTGTGAATCCAGGACTTTCTTGCGCTCCCTCAGATATGTGCTCCTCAGGCCACCAATGAAAATCTTTACATAAGTGATGTCTGCTGTGGGGATCACCTGCTTCACAATTTCACACAATTGCTCCAGTGCTGCCTTCCTCTTTGCTTGGTTCTTGAAATGGGGGTGGGTAATCTCCCACAGACAGGGCAGCTCACTTAGCATATCTATGAATACTGACATGAAGTCAGTATCTCTCATTAAGATATCCATGTTCACTGCAAGACACAACACAAGACAAAGCCTAATGTCAGACAAAACTCTCCTAATCTTGTTACAATATAGGCCTCAATCTAGAAGCAGTATAGGCACAAGTTTGTCTCTTACCTTCGTTCTTACCTCCTTCCTCCGCTCACAGATCGTACGTAATACGCACGTGTGTTACGCTTTATACACACTGCGCATGCGTGTAACTCCGCCCGCCCCTGACGTTCTTTCTAGTCTATTCCCCGCCCCTTTTCGTTCGGCGCAGTGGGGAAGAGCATGATGGCGGAGTTACAGCAGGTGCGTGATAATTATATCAATGAGGAGGAGGAGGAGGAGGAGGAAAGCCCGGATCCAGGCACGTCCCGATCCAGAAGGAGACGTTTTAAGGCCACAAATATGTCGTTTGGGGAGATGTTGGAGATGGTCGACATCATGAAGAAGTACGACTATGACAGAAAATATGGGCCTTACCCCCACCCCAACATCAGAAAGGCCAAGATCATGGCGAAAGTGGTCAGGAGTCTTGAGAGGAATTTCGGGGTACGAAGATCAAAAGATCAGCTCAGGAAGCGGTGGTCGGACCTGAAGTTGAGAGAGCCAGAGCAGTACCGAAAGATCCGGAGAGTGCTGCAAAAAAGTAAGTAGTTGTGCTGTGTTCGTATTCTTTCTGTCTTTATTCCGTTCGTTCTGCTCCATATGCTTTTAGTAATTGTAACGTTTAAAAAGGTCAACTTTAATGTTCATGGGCCCATTATTCGTTCGTATCAAACATTTTTCTTTCGGCCTCTAGAACACCATTGCATTTTCACACATTTTTGGGGGCCTACTTGGGTTGCCAAATATTTGTTTGTGTAGATGGGTTTGTTACTAGAATGAAATGCCAACTAGATTGTGTGTAAGGAGAGGACACTGAGCAGCTGTTTTCACATCTGGACACTGGAGCACTAGTGTGGGACCCCAGAACACCATTTTTATTAGGGGGGGCACACAGGTGCTCCAGTGTATACTATAGGGGGGTCTCCATCTGTGAAGCTTGTACCAAACAGGTAAAGTATTGCAGCTTGACAAAGGCCAATAAAAAATATACATCTTGGAACTCGGCTAAAATAGACAATTGTACCCCACTTCCAAGCAATGTTTCCTATTTCTAGTTCTGCCATCAAATATCTGTGTGCTAATTATACCATTTTTGTTTTACATAGGGGAGAAAAGACTCGGAGGACACTCCTCATCCCAGGAGACCAGAGACCCCCCCCTCTGGAAGAAGGGGAAATACCAACCCAAGAAGCTGAGCAGGAGGAAGAAGAAGATGTGGTGGAGATTGGCACCACAACAGGTGAGTGTCTGCGACCACAGGCTCAGGTAAACGAGATGGATGGTGGCAGATTTTTGAGACCTTTTTTTTTGTTCTTTATCTCTTTTTAGGTGATCGTGATCCAGAACGCTTTACATCTGAAAGTGCCCAGATACTGATAGGGGAGATCATGGGGTGTAATCTCCAATTGCAAAACATCCAGCAACAAATCAGTGATGTTATTAAAAAAAATAATAACATCATTGATGTTTTGGGGCGAATTTAAACCGCACAAAATCACCTGTTTTATCTTACGAAAATGTTTACAATGTTTAGAAAAGCCAAATTTGGAGGATGCACACAGTGTGCCAACATGTGCTATCTGCCATCACGGGAGATCAATGGACGCGTTTTGGGGGTGCAACCCCTTCCTCAATTATAAAGTCGCATTGAGGAAGGGCTTGCTCCCCCAAAACACGTCCCTTGATCCCCCCTCATGGCAGATAGCACATGTTGACATTTGTAAATTGGTGTGCATCTTCCAAATTTGGCTTTTCCAGGGGTGATTTCCCCCCATCTGAACGCTATATCAAACCCAGTTCCTAAATACTGATGTCTGATATAGCCTTCAGGTTTTACCATATGTGAACTTTGTAAGTTCAAGTTTTTTGGCTTTCTTGTTGGTTTTACACAGGCCTGTTTTATCTGAAATGGACATTTCGATTTTTGATAATGCTACTGCAAACATTGTTATATAACAAACATGTTGGTTTGTTTTAAAAACCTTTGGGAAATGCACATGTGATTGTGCAGGTATAAAAAAGTTGGTTACTCAAGAATGTGTGGATTATTGTCTCAACACTACAAAACTTTTGGGGTGATGTAATTGCTGTTTTATGCAAAAATGGGGGTTATTTCCTAAGGGCAATTACACTTTGCACTACAAGTGCAGGTTCAGTGCAGTTGCAAGTGCACTTGTAGTGAAATGTGTTTTGGCATTTAGGAAGTACCAGCCAACACTATTTTTTATAAGGTTACCCAATCACGACATTTTCTGCACTCAACACATTTCTGTCAGGGTCAGCTAAAACAAACACAAGCAGTAAATGTCCACCAAGAATTTCTTTTGGTTGTTTTTTATTTGAAAAAGGTGTCACAGATTGTCTGGCATATTGATAGCCCCCTACCCGCAAAGAACTCCAGGTAGCGTAACCGGACATCACGGGCATTCAGGGAGGGCAAGCCAGGACGGCCACTTTCAAGCGCCGTCAGTGTTGATGGATTTGGGATTCCGGCCTCAGGCCCAACTGAGCCAGCATAGTTGGCTGAATGTTTTCTTAAAAAATTATGGAGAACACAGCAGGCAAGTATTATATGGTTCAGTTTATACTCCACCATATGGATGGGTGTCAGAAATAATCGGAACCGGCTGGCCAGGATTCCAAATGTGTTCTCCACCACTCTTTGGGCTCTGGCCAGCCGGTAATTAAAAACCCTCTGTTCCGGGGTGAGGGTCCTCATCGGGAATGGCCGCATCAGGTGGTCCCCCAGTGCAAATGCTTCATCAGCAACGAACACAAATGGGAGACCTTCAACATTGTCCTCTGGAGGTGGCAAGTCCAAGCTGCCATTCTGGAGACGCCTGTAGAACTCCGTCTGGGCGAAAATCGTGGGTGCGTGTTATACGCCGATTCACCCCCCCCCCCGCTGTTTGTGAGCGGAGCAAGCCGGCCGCCGATATACATAGATAGCCGAGTGTACTCGGCTAGGTTGGGCTAGCTCTGCTCAGAGTCACACCCAGTCATGCCCTATGATGGACATAACACAGGGACTAGGCGTGACTGTGAGCGGAGCTAGCGGAACCTAGCCGAGTACACTCGTCTATCTATGTATATCGGCAGCGCTCGGCTCCGCTCACAGTCATGCCCAGTTTGGGCAGGGCTACGAGAGGAGCCGAGAAGAGCCGAGGACCGGCTTTGTGTATCTTGGCGCCATTTTCAAACTGCAGTGACACTGACAAGTAACTGCAGTTTAACTGCAGCCTGGGCAAGGCTGCAGATGGACACTGACAAAGCTGCAAGGCTGCAGGTGGACACTGACAAGGCTACAAGGCTGCAGGTGGACACTCATAAGGCTGCAAATGACACTGACAAGGCTGCAAATGACACTGGACAAGCATGCAGATGGACACTGACAAGGCTGCATTGATGGGCATTTAAATGTACGTTTTTTTCCTCAAAATTCCCTCCTAAACTTGGAGTGCATGTTATACGCCAATAAATATGGTATATATATATATATATATATATATATATATATATATATATATATATGTGTGTGTGTGTATATATGTATGTATAGATCTCTCTCTCTCTCTCTCTATATATAGATCTACATAAAGATGGATGGATGGATGGATGGATGGATGGATGGATGGATAGATGGATAGATAGATAGATAGATAGATAGATAGATAGATAGATAGATAGATAGATAGATAGATAGATAGATAGATAGATAGATAGATAGATAGATAGATTTTTTTTTAATAATAACATATTTATAAAAAAAAAAAAATCATTGTCCAAAAAATATAAGTACTGAACTGTATACTTTAATAAATTAAATAGCAATTTTACAAATACAAATCTTTATAAATTATTTTACTTTATAGATATATAAATACAAATCATTATTTTTTTATTATTAGATAATATTTTCTTATGTAAAAAAAAAACAACTTGAAAATTAAAATAAATGCATTTAGTTTTTAATTATTTAACAATAACCAACCACCTGAAAAAACTCTACTCCAAAAATATTTTTATTGATATGGAAGACAACAGAAGAATCACAAGAAAATACAGGGACAATGGAAGATAATCAGGCACCAAGCATGAGATCTGCAGTGGAAAGGGTAAAGCTGAAGAACGCAGACTGCATACAAGAATCGGAAAAAAAATGATTGGTGTGAATGCGAAAATTGTCTAGCAATGCCTACGGCCAGAGAGTAATTTTGCTGCCATGAAATATCAAATGTTATGGAAAATATTGACGAAGGTTCATTGTGTATAACGGATTCAAACATTTTTAAAAATATGGTTGTTGACAGGCTTAATACTACAATTATCTTGACTATTATACACCAAGGAACTTCACATGCACCAAATGCAGATAATAGGTATAGAATTTTATTTAAATTCTCATAGATTATTGTTATAAAGTAATTTTGGGATTTTTAATTTTAATTAAATGTTTTTTTATCACTCAAAAAATATATATTTTTTTTATAATTAATGTTGCACACAACTTATATTATATTTTACAGAAACATACGTAAAACCGCATACAAGTCTTTTACAGCATGGATACATGGCTATCTGGGGAAAAGAAATAGAAGGCCCGTACCTTCATGTGCAGTTCATGCAGTTAGATCAGCTTTTCCAGACCCAGATGGTCAATACGTTTGATATAAATATTCTAATGATTATGACGCTGGAGAGATGGCATTGGAATTTTAGCTGTAAAAAAACACTTAAACTAAATTTTAAAAATAACCTACATTATTATATTTAAATATTTATCTGTGCAATGTTATTTGACATGTGCTTGAATAATAATTTTAAATCTGAATTTATGTTTTTTTTTAATATTCTTTATTTTATTTGTCTAGTTATAAATTAACATGATTTATATATATATATATATAATATTATTAAATGATATATGAATAATAATAAATAATTTGTTATTATATGAAAATAATTTATTGGTTAACAATGTAAATGAGTCTTCGAAGAAACAAACTATTGTAAATTGTTATTTTTACAACAATATATTTAAGTTAAAAAAAGAAAACACATTTTTTTGGATTAACTCACCCTTTTTTTATTTAGAGCATTAAAATAAAGTTATTGAAAGTAATTTCTGTTGTCCAAAAATTTTCAAATTTACGTATTAAACCATTACTTGCAGAAAACATTTTTCAAAAGTCCAACCTAAAATGATAAAGAGATTATTCGGATATGTTATATAGAGTATAACTTTCATTAAATAAAATATACATTTTATATAAATTTAATACTTACCTGAAACAAATAAGGTACCGTAATAATGTATGAATATCTATCAATAGGAAAAAAAAATTAATGACATTAATATTTCGATTAAATATTTTTGATAAAGTACAGTATATAAATAAAAAAAATGATGTTTAGTTTTTAACTGATACGTTCATTCCATAGAATCTTCCTCCCTATGCCAGGGAAATCATGACATGTGCATGGACACAGCATATTTTTTTTCTGGTCTTTCTGAAGATGCTATATTTACAGGCATAAGATCCTCTTTAGATTTCCATGTCGGTGTTATTTTCCCAGCAGCAACACTCACAACTCATTATTTTTGAAAAACGATCATGGCATACAGCCTCATAGATTTTACGCACTATCCATTTCTTCCTAGAGCGGGGGTGCTCTAAAGACGTTCTTTTTGTGCCCAGCTCTTCACTTTTCTTTGTTGGTCTATGCACTATGGCTTCTGAACGGCCAACATTTATTGTTGTGTGATAGAACGGCCAGCTTTGTTCGTGCCTCCATGGAGTTCATCCTGTAATGTAACTGTTTGCTACGATATTTAAGAACACTGGAATGAAAGGTTTCGATATTACTTTTCAACAGCATTCAACGCACTTGAGGATTTGGTGTTGACATCACCAAATCCTCAAGTGCTTAATGCTGCACTGGGTTTTATTAGCCATTCTACATAGACATCAGAGTCACGTATCGGAGTATGCTGACAGTACATTTTTTCACCAGCCTCCCCGCACTCATGTATGTTGTGCACATGGTACAGCAGGGATGTCCATGTGCTCCAGAAAATGTCAGTTTCTCCTTTACCGTGCCTACTGCACCAGTAAAAGTAAAAGTGGTTTATCACTGCCAAAATTGCAACTCTTTACAACTAGCTTTCTTGCTGGCCTCTACTAATTTTTTTAAAAAAGATTTGACATAGTGCTACAGGTCATACTGATGTGAAATCTGGCTATATTCTTCTCTCTTTTTTTTTTTAACGGTTCCAAGAACTTGAACATCATATTTTTCTTCAATAATGCGGTCCAGGCAATTCTGAAATGCCATTTTTTCCATGGCAATGGACAAGGTAGTTTGAGTCACCTGCACTGTTTCAAAATTAATTATACAATTCAGACTCAAGTTCCATCATTATATATGTGCAGTATTTAGCTGAAACCCCACATCGCCCATCGCTGACTAAAAAAACAATCTCTTTGCAACTTTGATTTTATTTTTTTCTTCAACCCAACTATAATCAATTCCACCATAGATGAATCTTGTCATTTTGTCAAGCACTTTTCTGCAGCAGAGAATGACATTTTCCGAACCAACTTTGGGGCCCCGTATCTTGGAGCCACTTGGTGCTAGGAACCCGAGCTTTGGGTATGTTGTAGTGCTAGTTCCACTGGGTTTGCACACCAAATTTGTGGTTCCTAGCACCAAGTGGCTCAGAGATACAGGGGCCCCAAATTCGGTTCGGAAAATGTCATTCTCTGCTGCAGAAAAGTGCTTGACTAAAGTATACGCCAAAGGGGACATTTTCAGCACAAAAAAATGTGCTGAAAAACTGGGCTTATACTTGAGTATATACGGTATGTATTTTTGCAGGAGTAGATTTTAAGTAAAGTGGGTCAACTAAAGGACAGGACACTGAGTAATCATGATCCTGACATATGTCAAGGTAACTGGCAATAAATCCATATGATTTCTCGGAAATAGAAGAATTAAAATCTACGGTTTGGGTTCCCATTTCACATTTTGTAATCTGGTTTTCCTTGTCAAAAGTATACAATTAGAGGCTTAACAAACATATTAAAGTATATGTCAATTGTTACAGGGCAAAATTCTAAATAAATTGCAAGCAAAACATACATTGCATTATATGAGATAAGAGAGAAGGTTATGAGAAATAAAAGTACTATATATTGAATTAATATATTACATCAAATATGAAATAATATATTATGAATCAATGTTGGAAGAAAAAAATATAGATAAACTTGAGAAAAGTATTAATTACAACTCTTGTAACATTGACATGAGAAATAAGAAAGAGAGAAAGAGTAAAAAGGAATAATAAAGATTAAGAGAAAAAGGTAGAGAAAAAAGGGGGGATAGGAAGGTGTTCACCATTTAAGGTTAATAAATCACTTGGGGATGGACAAGTACCAAAATCTAAATAGCAGTTATATCCTCTACCATGGCATTAGAACCGGTTTGTCATTAGATGATTTTGTTGCGTACTTAAGCCATGGATTCCAGATATTTTCAAATTTAGAAATTAGATTATTAACAATGGTATCCATTTTAGCGTGAATCATAAAATTATTCATTCTACATGTAGTCTCAGCCATTAGTTGAGGTTTTCCAAGCTTTTGCTAACGTTTGTTTAGCTGTTGTAGTGAGTTGGATAAAAAGCTTAAATTGTATGTGAGTTAAATTTTTCGGTTTTAAATTAAGTAATGCCGTGGCCGGATTCAGGAGTATTGCTTTTTTGAAAAAGGTGGTAGCAATTTCAAATATTTTTTTCCAAAAAATTTGGGCTACAGGGCAATCCTACCAGACATGCATTTGTGTGCCTAAATCTGCACATTCGCGAAAACAATTAGCTGAACTTGCAGGGGTGTATTTAGCATCTCTAGAAGGCACGAGATACCATTTGGTCAGGACTTTATAATTTGTTCCCACCGCTAAGGTATTAGGAGAAGAAGATTTAGTTGATTGCCAAATATTTTACCATTCTGTATTATTAAATGTTCGTCCCAAATCCTCCTCCCATCTCTGACTGTATGTTGGTCTGAGTGAGTTATGATTAATATTAAGTTGTGAATAAATAGAGGAGATTTGACCTTTAGCTAGAGGATCTTTTAAGCAAAAAGCTTCAAAATTGGTGAGTTGCTTGAGAGAGGTGTCTGTGTTTAAAATGGTCTAATTTTTTTTTTTTATTTGAAGGTATCGAAATATTTCTGTGAGGAATTCCAAACTTCTCTCTGAGGTCTGGAAAAGAAATTATATCAGAGGTAGTGGTGAATTTATATGTCCTTGTTACATCTAAGGAATTCCATATTTTGAAGGACTTAGGAGAGACCCATGCTGGGTAAAAAGCAGGATTTTTAATGAAGGATAGGAGAGGGTTATGAGGGGATTGGAGGTGATGTGTGAATTTACATCTATCCCAAAGGTTGAAAGAATGTTTAGTTATAGGGTTTCATAAACCCGGTCGATCCTTGGGGCGAAGCCATAATAGGTTTGAAATCAAAGGAGGATCTCATTCAATTGCTTCTAAAAATACACATAGAGGAGTTTCCTGTGTTGTGTAAAATTTTATTAAATTTGCGATTTGAGCTGCTTTATAATAGGCTGCGAAATTTAGAAGGCCAAGACCGCCTGAGGATTTAGGGAGAAATAAAGTATGAGAAGGGATGCATGCTTTAGATGAGCCCCAGATAAATTTTGAAACTCTATTTTGAATTATTCTTAAGAAGTATGAAGGAATTGCAACCGGAAGAACTCTAAATAAATATAATACTTTGGGAAGAATTGACAGTAGTAATCTTACCTAGCCAGCATATTGGAAGATGTGACCATTAAATCATTAAATTTGTTACGTGTTTTAGAATAGGTGGATAATTGGATGCAAAAAGGTCAGAAATAGAAGCTGATAATTTTATACCTAGGTAAGGTAATGTTTTCTCAGCCTATGCAAATGGAAAAGCTGTTTTAATAATATCTATTTCGTTAGACGATAAAGATATAATCAAAATTTGGGATTTTTTTAGGGTTAATAATTAATCCTGAGATGTTCGCGAATCTATTAAGAACTGGCAAAAGATTGGGACCCGAAATCTGAGGAGATGATAAAAATAATAACATATCGTCTGCAAATAAACAAAGTTTTTTCTGAAATCCACCTAAGTCTATTCCAGTTATTTTGGAATCTAATCTGATGTATTGGGTCAATTAAAAGAGCAAATAAAAGGGGGGAAAGAGGACATCCTTGACGTGTGCCTCTTTCTATTAAAAAGGTATCAGGTTTATAACCTGCGTATTTTATTACTGCTTGAGGTTTGTTAAAAAGTGCAGCAACCCATGTAATAAAATGAGGACCGAAACCCCATTTTTGGAATGTATAATATAAATAAGGCCATGAAACTGAATCAAACGCTTTCCTAATGTCAAGTGAAAGGAAACAAGAGGGAATATGTCTAGTTTTTGCTATACGTGCCAGAAGGACTGCCCTTTTTATATTCTCTCCAGCTTGACGATTTGGTATAAATCCCACTTGATCTCAATTATTTTTATATTTCCTATTTTTTTATTATGGCAAATTGCCATTATTTTGGCTAATATTTTGATGTCAAGGTTTAAAAGAGAAATGGGACGGTGATTTAAGCAAGAAGTACTATCTGAATTAGGTTTTGGGATCATACATATGGTTGCCATAAGTGATTCTGAAGGAATATCCTTCTAGTATTAAGTTATATGCGTTTACTAGAGGTGGGGATAGTGTTTCAGTGAATGTATGGTAATATAAAGCTGAAAAGCCATCTGGGCACGTCCTTTTATTTAATTTCAATTCTTTAATTGCATTTTTTACATCTTCTAACGAAATAGATTCTTCAAGATGAAGTCTTTGGGTTTGGTTAAGTTCCGGAAGCTTTAATTGAGAGAAAAAAACGTCTGCTTCTGTAGCATTCAATTTTTTATTTGCAGAATATAAAGATGCTAAATGAGATCTGAATTTATGGACGATTTTGATAGGATTACTAGTATATGTATCTTTTGTTAATTTAAGTCTAATAGGATTAGTCTTTTTATCTAGGGATTTCAAAGCTCGAGCCAATAAAGTATTGGGTTTATTATATTTCATAAAATAATAAAGAAATAAATTATATATATTTCATATTATATTATATTTCATAAAATAAAGAAATAAATCGTATTTGAGAGGGGCGTTTTCTAGACGAGTCCTAGAGGGTAAAGAGGGATTTTCTTGGAAGATTGTGAGTGCAGAATTATATTCCAATTCTAGTTTGCGTGCTATAGTTTTACGTTTTTTCTTTAATAATGATGATTGTCTTTGGAAACCTCCATGCATAACTGGTTTATGCGCTTCCCATAAAGTTAAAGGATCGATGTCAGAGCACGTGTTATGTATTAAGTATTCTTTTAATGCCTTTTCAATTTGAATACGGTAAGATGGGTTGAAATATGTATACTGCATTATGGTCTGACCTTGGGATTGGGATGATATTTGATATAAGAATTCCTGGTAACATACCTATGGTTAAAAAAATATGGTCAATTCTTGATAGTGTCCGATGCGGGTGTGAATAATAAGTGTATCTTTTTTTATCAGGATTATTTTCTCTCCAAGAGTCAATCAGATTATATTTTGAAAGAAGGTTTGAAAAAGATTGTGTATTAGTGTTTCTTGTAGGAGCATATGGTGTTTTATCTAGAAATGGTAGGAGGACTTGGTTTGAGTCACCGGATATCAGCATTGTACCCAATTTATGTGTGGATATTACTTGTAGGAGATGAGATAAAAAGGCTGTTGATTGTTTGTTAGGAGCATAATATGATACTACAGTAATAGCTGTGTAACGTACCTTGGATGTGAGCCTGACGTGCGGAGGGAGACCTCCCGTACCACCCTGGCTCATAGACCACTGGAGTGCTAACAGTGGTGGTAAGAGCACAGTGAGGTGAGGGTGCCTGTTGAGTTCTTACTGCTTGGAGTTGTGAAGCCAAGTGGAAGCTGGGATAGCGGGTGTAGGTCAGCAGATGCAGGCTTGTAAAGTAGCGGATGTAGGTCAGCAGATGCAGGTTTGCAGAGCAGCGGATGCAGGTCAGCAGTTGCAGGTTTGCAGAGCAGCAGATACAGGTCAGCAGATGCAGGTTTGCGGAGCAGCGGATGCGAATCAGCAGGCAAGAGCAGAGTCAGACTAGCCGGGTCATACACACCAGGGAACACAGCATAAACGGCAGGCAGAGAATAGTCAGAGTCCAGGCTGAGTCTTGGCAACAGGCAATCAGGCAGGTAACTGAGCAGGATCAAACAAGCCGAGGTCAGGATTGGAGACCGGTCAGGAAGCCGGGTCAAACACAGGAACAGAATGTTGGCACAGAATCAGGAACACAGGGAACAGAAGCAGATCAAACCGCAAGGAGCAGCATTACTGAGCGTCTTTTATAGACCATTGGGCGCCAAAACACGTCTAACGCACGTGCATGCGCACATTCATGCACAAAGTCCGTGACTCGCGCATGCGCATAGGCGCACGCCTTCTGGAACAGACAGTTCGTCCCTGACAAGCTGTATCCATAATGTGACCCGTTAGTATGATGTACCTTCCTTCAGGGTCTCTTATTTCAGATTTAGGGGTGAACGGGGTCGATCAATAGAAGGCAATTAGGGTACCTCTTTGTTTAGTGGTAGCTGAGGCTGTAAATATTTGTGGATAGGCTGAGCTCATATATTTGGGTCTGGAATTTATTTTAAAGTGTGTTTCTTGTAGACAAACTATATGAGCCTTTTATGATTGGAAGAATCGGAAAGCTTTGGAGCGTTTCTGTGGAATGTTGATTCCCTGAACATTCGGGGACAAAATGTTTAATGGTGCCATTTTAAGTAAAACAAGAGATGGTACTCATCCATATTCATATAATTCTGGTATACTGAAACATACGAGGTGAACATGAGAAGAAAGAAAGTAGAGAAGATACAGAAAAAGAATAGAAAGAGATAAAGACCTGTAAAATAAGTGATTTAGTACATTATTAAATTGTAATATATTCTGATGGTTACCCGTGACACGGGAAAAGTTTCCCTATCAGAGGATAAAGGACCCTCGTCAATCGCCCACATATTATTAATGGGCGAGTGAGGAAGGTTAAATGGGGTACATGTTTCTACCGTGTACAGAGGAAAAGCCAAAGGGTCCTGAAATGACATTGCTCCAGATGGACACAGTTGACTGACTTTGGGGCCCGGTATCTCGGGCCACTTGGTGCTAGGAACCCCAAATTTGGTACGCAAACCCAGTGGAACTAGCACTACAACATGTCCAAGCTGGGGTTCCTAGCACCAAGTGGCCCTGAGATACGGGGCCCCAAATTTGGTTCGGAAAATGTCAAGCACTTTTCTGCAGCAGAGAATGACATTTTCTGAACCGATTTTGGGACCCGATATCTCGGGCCACTTGGTGCTAGGAACCCCAGCTTTGGATATGTTGTAGTGCTAGTTCCACTGGGTTTGTATACCAGATTTGGGGTTCCTAGCACCAAGTGGCCCCGAGATTCAGAGCCCCAAATTTGGTTTGGAAAATGTCAAGCACTTTTCTGCAGCAGAGAATGACATTTTCCGAACCGACTTTGGGGCCCCATATCTCGTTGTCACTTGACGCTAGGCCCAAAAGTTGGTTCGGAAAATGTCATTCTTTGCACCAGAAAAGTGCTGGACTCGAGTATAAGCCGAGGGGGGCACTTTTAGCACAAAAAAATGTGCTGAAAAACTTGGCTTATACTCGAGTATATACAGTAAATAAAAAAAAATTTTCATTAATTTGCAACATCTATTCATGAAGTTATTGATAACTGAACAATAACAACTTTTATAGGTAAAAGAAGAAAGAAAATTAAATAAGAGAATAAAGAAAAATAAATAAATAAATACATTTATGGGGAGAAAAAAAAAGTACCCCTTCCGGTAAAATGTCTATACCTTGTAAAAAATAGAATTAAAAATGTTGTATCTTAACACAGATAATAAGGAACTATCAAAATTATAAAATAAATATATTTTGAAAGATTCCAAATATAGAATAAAAAATAGAATAAAAAAATAATAAGTTAACATGTTTAATCATTAAATCGTCTTTTGTCCTCTGAAATGAGACTGCGAGGGTGGAGGAAAGAAAAAAGACCCAATTATAACAGAACTCTACAGGAGTGGCGACTTCTCTTATGGGCTTGTTGATTAACAGTCTTTCCTGTATGTTGAGATGGATTTCCGTAATCTGATGAGGTCGTTCTTCGATTTGAGGAACTGGGTTTTAATGTAGATTCCACCAGGTGCAGGTCTTGTAATGCATGTTGCAATTCTTCAGGGGATCTACATATGAATTTAGAGCCTTGATATGTAAACCGGATGGAAAATGGAAAACCCCATTGATATATAATTTGATGTTTTTGAAGTATTGTTAATTGGGGTTTCATAGAGCGCCGTTTAGTTATGGTCAGTTGAGATAAATCAGTGAATACTTGATATTCATGTCCTTGAAAAGAGAGATAGTTTTTACCCCTAGCAGCAGTTAACAGTTGCTCTGTTGTGCGATAAAAATGTAGATTAGCGATAATATCGCATGGAGGACCTTCTATTTTCTTTGGTTTTAGAGCCCTGTGGACTCTATCCATTTCAAGGCGTTCTGATGGTACCGTTGGTAAAAGTTCCTGGAACAGGGCTGTAATGGCTGAATGTAAATCCAGTACTGTTTCTGGAATTCCTCTGATTCTGATATTTGACCTTCTGGCTCTGTTTTCAAAGTCTTCTAATTTATTTTTTTTAACCATAGTTTTTTATTGGTTTATACAGCTTACACGTTATATATGAAGCGTTGTGTACATCACAATCAGTATACAATTTACGTATCAAATATCAAACTTACAAATGTAAGAACGTTATTTTCATGTGAGCTACTTAGATTACAACAAAATAAAACTTGGCCTCAACAGGAGGCAAAGCCTGTCACCCCTTCTGGTTACACACTGTGAGCAGGCTCTTCAAAGGTACAATTATAAAGTAGCCCTCCTTGGACCTTGTTGAGGGTCTCCGGAGATAGAGCGTACAGTAAGTTCGGTAAGTGTAGTTTTGTTAACTATTAAACAAACATTGATATACTTTTGGTGCTGCGTTATACACATATGCAGAAACAGGAATGGATACATATTTACAGTAATGGTAAGGCAACTCCTAGTATGATCACTCCTATTGTTTGGTCCTATCACTTGAAGACCGGATGCATGTAATGAGTATCAGCAAATGTTAAACAGAATTCAATGTTCACAAATGTGGAGAGGCATATTGTGAAGTTCTCCAATTTTCCCAGTGTCTGTGGAAAACCTGAGCTCTTCTTTCTTTATATGCAAGTAGTTTTTCCATTAAATATTGAGCATTAACTCTAGAAATCACTACCTCAATGTTTGGAGGTGTTTGAGAACGCCATTCTTTCGCTAAGGAAATACGGGTAGCAAATAATACATGCACAACCATCTTCCTCTGTAGTGGAGGAAATTGTTCAATACCAATGCTTAGCAATGCGAGTGCAGAATCTAATGTAAACGTGGCGTGTGTAATGTCTTGAATAAGAGAAGAAACTTCTTTCCAGAATGTTGTAATCACCTTGCAGCTCCACAGTATGTGCAGTAGGTTGCCTATAGATTGACAATTTCTCCAGCAAAGTGGAGGGGTATTTGGATCCATCTTATGAAGGCGTAGAGGTGTTAGGTACCATCTATGCAAAATTTTTTGGGCATTGTCCCAGTGGTCTACACATGCTGAGGATCTGCCATTGTATTTTTCAGCTACGTGCCATTGCTGTAAAGAAAATTCTTTTTGTAGTTCTTGTTCCCATTTTACCATGTTAGGTAGTTTGGCTTGCATGTACAGGGGATTAGCAAATTTATAGAATAGAGATATCCCTTTGTGTTTTGCTGGGTATTTGGTGAGCAGGTATTCCCATAGGATTTGAGGTATTTCTATTGGCCTAGGTGTATTAGTGGTTGTATAGTGTTTTATTTGGAACAGTTGGTATCTGTCCAGTACCTCTTGATCCTCTATCTCAGATGTGAGAAAATGTTCACCTCTTTTTTTCCAGGATTGGGTCGATAGATTAGGAATTAGGTATTCATATGCCGCTAACGGGATTTTAAGTTTGTGCATTAGGTTATCAGCAAACTTCTGGCATGTCAAGAAGGACCATGCTGCAATAGTGGCTTGCACTGTAGGATAAGTAGGCGTTTCTGGTTTATGGTGTATGCAGGGGGCTATAGCCAATGCTGGGAGATTATGTCCTGGGGTGATTGCACATTCTTTGTCCGACCACCTATTATGAGTTTGGCAAGAGAACCAGTGCCTCATTTGATCCAATATTGCTGCTTAGTAATACACACGTGCGTTAGGGAGGCCTACCCCACCAAGGTGTTTCGGTTTATATAGTTGTGCTAAAGCGATTCTAGGTTTTTTACCTGCCCAGATATATTTCTTCAAGCTATTCGTTAATTGAGTAAAAAATTTTTGTGGGCAACGTTCTGAAGTAGTATAACAGTTTAGGCAGTATTTGCATTTGGTATGCAGCTATCCTCCCCATCCAAGTTAGATGCAGTTTACCAATTTGGTTTAGCTCTTCTTCAATTCTGTTCAACAATGGAGGGTAGCTGCAAGTATACATGTTAGTGCAAGAGGAGGTCAGCTTCACCCCAAGGTAAGTAATTGAGGGTGAGTCCCAGTTGCAGGGGAAAATTTGTTTAAGTCTGTTTTTGGTCTCTGGGGGTACATTGAGAGTCAAGGCAAAGCATTTATTTGTGTTGACTTTGTAAAAGGAGACCTGTCCATATTTGTGTAGTAGCTTTTGTATTTCTATGATGGAAGACTCCGGGTTAGTGACAGAATGATTTCATCAGCAAAGAGTCCTATTTTATGGCTCTCGGAACCTATTGTGATACCATGTATAGTTTCAATGGATCTGATACTTTCTGCTAGTGGTTCAATGATGAGTGAAAAGATAATTGGGGAAAGGGGGCAGCCTTGGCGTGTGCCATTAGAAAGTGTAAAGGGGTCAGAGAGTAAACTAGATGTATAGACTCGAGCCGTGGGGTGCGAATAGAGGGACATTATTGCTGCGTGAATCTGGCCAGACAATCCAAAATTGTGTAATGTCTTTGATAGGTAGCCCCAATGCACCCTATCAAAGGCCTTTTCCGCATCTAGAGCTAGAAAAGTGCTAGGGAATTAGTTGGTTTCGGCAAAACGCAGAAGATTCAGCATCCTTCTGGTCCCTTCTGGTGCTTGTCTGCCTTTTACAAAGTCCACTTGATCCAAACCTATGAGGGAGGGTGTAACTTACATTAGTCTATTGGCTAAGATCTTGGCATAGATCTTCAAATCAGAGTTCAATAATGAGATTGGCCTAAAGTTTTGGGGGTGTGTAGGATCTTTGCCCGGCTTAGGTAGTGTAACTATGATAGCCTGGAGCATTTCTTTGGAGAAGGAGCCAGAGGAAGCTACTACATTGAAAACTTCCATTAATTTGGGGGCTAGGAGGGAGGGAAATGCCTTATAGTATTCAGCGAAGAAACCGTCTGCCCCTGGTGACTTATGCATGGGAAGGGACCTTATAACTGATTCTACTTCTTCGCAGGTGATAGGGGAGTTCAGTTTTTGAAGCTTGGTTGCAGCAATAGAGGGTAGGCTAACCCCTTGAAGAAACTTATCAACCTCTGCGTCCCTGGGTTGATGGGTGTGTGGGTCATTGTTGAGGTATTAGAGGGATTCATAATAATCCTTAAAGGCATTGGCTGTCTTTAGGGTTGTGAAGTATGGTATGGGAGCTGTGGTGTTGAATGTGGGTAAGGTTGGTTTTAGCTTGCCTTTTTTTAATTTGGGAAGCCAGGAGTTTATTTGCCCTGTTGTTCTTGGAGTAGAAGGACAGTTTCATTCTTTTGAAGTATGTGTCATAGTCTGGTTAAGGTGGTTCAAAATGCTTGGGGAAGTAGTACTGGGGTTCTTGTGTTGGGTCTCTAATTCTGCAATGGTCTTGTGGAGCTGTGACGTGCATTGTGATTTTTTCTTTCTTTCCCTGGAAGCTATCTGGATAAGGGTACCCCTAGCAAATGCTTTATGCGCACACCATGTGATTGTCGGAGAACATTCTCCATTGGCATTGAAGTGGAAGTATTCTTTTATTTTCCCTGCTACCTCATCCCTGATTTGGGGGTGCGATAGTAGGAAAGTGTTGTTACGCCACAGAGGTTTGTGGGAAGTCTTATTGGAATCCACAATTTCAATGGTCACTGGGGCATGGTCCGACCACGTGATATTGTGGATATCAGCTTTGATCACATTCTGTAAAGTGTACATATCAGTGAGAAAGAAATCAATTCTAGAGTAGCTATTGTGCACCACGGAGTGATACGTATAGTCCCTCTCCATGGCTCCAAGGCAGCACCAGGGGTCAAAGAGTCTTTCTTCATGGCAAAAAGGACCTAAAGAGGGTCTCTGCCTAAGAACCACAGAGGAGGAATCAAGTTCTTCGTTCAGAACCATATTAAAATCCCCGCAAATAAGTAAGTTACCCCTTTGCATAGATTTAGCAAGTTTTACAACTTTTGGTGCGTATAGGTTTACCAACGTGTAGATACTATGGTTCAATTCTGCAACCAGGATGATGAAGCGTCCATGTGGGTCAACGTGGTCCTGTAATAAAGAAAAGGTTACAATGTCCCTAATAGCAATCATTACACCATTTTTCTTGGAGATGTCGTTTGCAGTGAATATTTGTGGGAATTTGTTATGCGTGCACTTTGGGGGTTTGCTGCTGGAGAAATGTGTCTCTTGTGCACACAAGACGTCACATTTCATGTCCATAGCCGAGCGCCCTACGTTTATATGGGCTGTCTCACATTGTGTGTCATTATCTTAAGGTTCATTCCAATGAAAGAAAGTGAATTGTTGCCATCTAGTGGTAGGACATGGTAGTGGGCATGTTAACATTCTGTTGCTAAATATGTGTATACCCTGAGGTAAATTGTCTCGAACAGTCATCAAAAAACATAAAAGAACATGACAGGTAAACCACACTTGGCCGTGCAGTAACTGGGAACAGTCAAGTAACTCTTGCTGCAGAAAACAGGTTACAGGAAACATCCTTTACATGAAGAAGGGGAAACAAGTTCTCGGTTTAGCGGAACAGCGGATGCTTTTTGAGCCATCACATAAATTGGTAGGTGTTGTAGAAGGCAACAGGGATCTGTATACCTGAGAGTAGTAGTAATCAAGTAGGTGTATTATCAACGGTACATGTGTAAGTAGGTAATTACCTACCTACCCTTCCTATGCTGGTGGTGATTGTTGCGTCTGTCTTGGAGAGGTTCAGGGTCTGCAGCTTCACCATTCACAGGGAGGAGTCGCCATTTTCTGAGAAGCTCCATTCCTTTTTCTAGGGAGGTGATTGCATGCGATTCATTATGCATTTCCAGCAGTAATTTGGCTGAGAACCCCCATTTGTATAGGATTTTGTGATTGCGAAAGATTTTTGTGATAGCAACTAAATTATGCCTCGCTGAGAGTGTAGCTTGCGATACATCAGCATATAGTGCGATTCCAGCAAATGGATCAGGGATAGCAGGGTGTTGTCTAGCAAAACGCATTAGCTGGTCTTTCACATGTTAAAAGTGAATTCTTGCTTTGACATCCCTGGGGATTTGATTGGGCAGGAATGAAGGTTTAGGCAGTCTGTGGGCTCTGTCAATGATGACATCTGCAGGCCCCAGGGATGGGAGAGCAGTGGTCATAAGCTTCTGGAGGTATGCTGTAAGGTCCGCAGGCTTGATTGATTCAGGGACCCCTCTAAATTTGATGTTATTCCTGCATGCCCTGTCTTCAATGTCCGCCATTTTAAGACGCATAGCTTTGAGTTCATCTTCAACATCAAAATGGGCATCTACTAGCTCATTATGTGCAAAAGTAAACTCTTCCATCTTTTTTTCCCACATATATCACTCTGCTGCTGACTGCTGACATTTCTGCCTTTGTGGAGTGCATGAAAGCTGCTATATCCTGCTGGAGGGCCCCTTGCAGGGTTTGTAGCATCTCTTTCATAGTAGAGTCTATTATGGGCTGCCCTGATGTGGGGAAGGCATCCAGCTGATGAGCATATGAGGAGGATTCCTCAATTTCTTCTCCCCCTGTTCCTGCATCTGTCTGGGTCTCCCCCTCCTCCGTTTTTGCTTCACAGGGCTATTAAAAGGGAAGGATGGCAGCTGTTGTCCCAAGGGACATGACTCACCCATGGATGGTGATGGATTGTTGAGCAAGCATGCAGGGGATGCTGAGGCTCGGCTCCCGGGGCAGCCGCCATCTTGGATTTGTCAGCCAGCCGCTGGAGGGAAGAAATCCGTCAATTTCCTCGGTCTCTCTTGCTCCTTTCTTTTATTCATGGCGATCAGCTTGTGCCCCACAGTCTCCCCCTGCCGAGGGTGTGCTTTTTGTGTGTGTAGGCGTGCTGTGAGCAAAGTCTTCTAATTTAGACTGTAAAATTAGATTTTCCTCTTGAAGATTTTCCAATTCTGTGGAATTATCCTGTGTTACCTGTTCAATCACCTCAACTTTTATTTCTAATGCTGCTGTATGGGTGCCCGACTCTCTGATTTCCTTAGTGAGATTGGTTGTAATTTGTTCTGATGTTTGTCTCAGGGCTTTTTGTAACAGATTCTCAAATTGTTTTAAAATATTGGGAGTAACAGAGGCAGCTTGTGGAGAGTCTTGTGAAAGTGAGAAATCTGTAACAGTATCATCTTAAAAGTCTGTATTTGTATCAAATGCTGCTTCTTTTTCTGTGTCTGTGTGCGGACTGTGGCGCTCTGTGAGGTAGATGGCAGCACCATGTTAGGAGAAACCTGTGTCTGTAAGTGTTTCAAAGCGGCGGATTTAAACTTAGTCTTACTACCACCTAACACCATATTTTGTGTTACCCACGGAGCTCTGAAGACTTGGGAGGCTGAGGGTGTAGTAAGCGTGTTAAAATCAGACAGGTTTCCGCTGTAGACCGGCTTTTCCTCTGTATGGGTACAGAGCTCTTACGGTACATTACCGTCCTGTCAGGCTCCGCGCATGCGCCCCCCGTAATCTGGTTTTCCAAGACGGATTGATGACATGGGCAGCAGCAGGGAGGTTCCTTTTTTTTGTTTACGGACATTGATCTGTCATCGGGAAAAAATGACTGAACAGTATCGGGCTTCAAAACCCTTGTTTTTTTTTTTTTTTTTTTCATGTAATATGACTGGTAAAAAATGGGCAGAGCACATCCTGAAACGATCTCTTTTTGTGTCTTTGAAAATTTCTTCAGCAGCAAATCTAAGGCCTTCTTCTCTCAAAGTAGATGAGACAATCCATAGTTTGATCATATCCAATTTTATCGGAAAGATGTGGAGTTTTACATCAGGAGATTTATATTTTAACCCCGTCCTATGTGGGCAGGAATTAATATGTACTTTGGCATTTTTATGTAATCTGAAAATAAAATATAGTAAATTATTTTTTTTTTTAATAATAATTTTTTTAATATATATTCGGATACATTATTAGTAAATTTTAATCTAATATTTTAAAAAAACAATTAATATGCACAATATAAAAAATATTGTTCACTAATGCCTATAAATATATTATACTCTCAAATCATTTTCTATGGACCCAATGTTAGCAACATAAATGAAATACATCACAGGTTATATAACTTAATGATCAATAATAGCAGTCTTCCAATCTTTACCTCTACAACAATAGACTTAGTGGGTCCTGAGAAGCGGAGTTAGGAATCAAAACATTTGACACAAAATATAATCAGGGAAAAAAAAATGTTAGTTGACGATACATGCATGCTGAGAGTTATCGAGGAGCGTAAGGTAATATGATTGTTTTTGACATTTTAAATTGGTTGCATACCCTTAAATTTATTTTAAAAATACAGGTAACCCTATAGTAAGGCATACCTGTACATAAAATTAATATATAATAAACATGTTCGGTTTAGGAGATATTCACTTTGCATGCGATACGGTGACCTTGGTCTAAGGCAATTTTTTCAGAATAAGCTAGCATGCGGTTTCTCCACCTTTATTTCCCGTTCTGAAGAAGTCATATATTTAACTTAAATACATGTAAATCCAACTTCAATATACCGTATTTATCGGCGTATAACACGCACTTTTTTCCCCTTAAAATCAGGGGAAAGTCGTGGGTGCGTGTTATACGCCGATCCCCGCTATCGCTATGTGAATGTCGGCGATCGCCGCCGACATTTACATAGCGAGTAGTTTCAAATATGGCGCCGCGGACTTCGGAAAGACTCGGCGGTGCTGAACGAGCGCCGCCGAAATCACAGAGCCGAGATACACATAGTCGGGTGTATTCGGCTCTTTCCGGCGCCGCTCACTGTCACGCCCACGCTGGGCGGGACTGTGAGCGGCGCCGGAAAGAGCCGAGAACCCTCGGCTATGTGTATCTCGGCGGCGTTCGTTCACTTCCGCCGGCGCCGAGTCTCTCCGAACTCCGCGGCGCCATATTTAAAACTACTACCATGTGTATGGCGGCGGCGGCGGCGGCAGGAGCAGGAGGCATGGACACTAGGCTGCACTGGGGACAAGGCTGCAGGGACAAGGCTGCATTAATAAGACTGCACTGGGGACAAGGCTGCAGGGACAAGGCTGCATTAATAAGACTGCACTGGGGACAAGGCTGCATTAATAAGACTGCACTGGGGACAAGGCTGCATGGACAAGGCTGCACTGGGGACAAGGCTGCACTGAAAAGGCTGCAATGACACTGAAAAGGCTGCAATGACACTAACAAGGCTGCAGATGAACACTGATGAGGCTGCATTGATGGGCATTTAAATGTAAGTTTCTTTTCCTTAAACTTCCCTCCTAAAAGTTTTTTCCTTAAAATTCTCTCCTAAACTTGGGGTGCGTGTTATACGCCGGCGCGTGTTATACGCCGATAAATACGGTATGCAAGTAAAATGCTGATCAGACCGAGTATTCAAAATGAAGCATAGCGTTAGGTGGTTTTGTTTTTCAGTCCATGCTTTCCATTGGTTGTCAAATGTTTTGCATGTCAAAGAGTTAATAGCCAGTAGGCGTTCAAAGGTATGAATCCTGTTGACCTGTGTAATCACCTCAGAGGTATTGATGGCTAGGGTGTTTTTCCAGTTACGGAGGATCAGTGTACGAGTTGCTAATAATATGTGTGTGGTGACCGCTCTTTGTTTCGGTGGGAATCTCTCTATCCCAATGTTAAGGATTGCTAAAGCAGGGTTTGGTGGTACCAAGATCCCTGTGGTTGATGAGATTAATGTGAAGGTTTCGTTCCAGAGACTAGTAATGCTCGGGCATTCCCCTAGTGTGTGTAGTAGATTGCCTATTTGTCCACATTTTCTCCAACAGATGGGAGATGCGTCTGGGAAGAAGGTGGCCAGTCTATATTGTGTATAGTGCCATCTATTAGTGATTTTAAGCGTCATTTCCCAGTGACTCATGCAGTGTGATGTTTTTTGTATGGCCTTGAAAGCATGTGTCCATTGTTCATCAGGGAATGTAATACCCAGCTCTTTTTCCCACTTCTTAATGGTATCTGTCTTATTAAAAAAACGTTTATTCTGGATGAGATTATAGAATAATGATATACCTTTAACAGGATGAGACGTTTTTATGAAAAAACGCCAGGCTGTAGTAGATATGATATGATAATTTGAATTTAGGTATAGGACGCGTCCTTAGGAAGTAAGAGATGCGTACGCAGGAGAATATTAAAGCGGTTGTAAAGGTAATTTTTTTAAAAAAAAAATATAACAAATATGTTATACTTACCTTCACTGTGCAGCTCGTTCTGCACAGAGTGGCCCCGAACCTAGTCTTCTGGGGTCCCTCGGCGGCTGTTTCAGCTCCTCCCCGCAAGCATTCACCACCTTAATGCGAGCTCCCTCGCATGGTGGTGAGTGCTTGCGGGCGCGCTCCCGTGATACAGCCGGCGGCTATAGCCGCTCGCTGTATCACTCGGCCCCGCCCCCGGCGCGCCGCGTCATCGAATGTGATTGACAGCAGCGCGAGCCAATGGCTGCGCTGCTTTCAATCCATCCACTGCAGCCAATCAGCGACCAGGCTGAGCTGCAGCGAAGATGACAAGAACGAGCAGCGAAGATTCGAGGCGTCAGGTAAGTAAAACGGGGGGGCTGGGGGCGGCGGTACTGTCAAAAGTTTTTTCACCTTAATGCATAGAATGCATTAAGGTGAAAAAATTTTTACCTTTACAACCCCTTTAAATTATCGGGTAATTGGTATGCGGTCATTATTTGTTCTGCAGTTTTGGGTGTCTTACCCGTAAAAAGGTCTTGTATGTGTTTTATACTCCGTGCTAAAAGGTTTGTGGTTGACAGCATAGGTATTTTAGCTCCTAGGAGGTCTATTGGTAGGTCATATGCTAGTGTGTGTCGCAGTCAACGATTTTTTTGAGAAATCTCCAAGCCTGTAAAGAGACTTGAATGGTTGGTGGTAGCCCCCCTGTTTTCCACGGTTCCCATATGTCACTCATTAGGAACGTGATAGGGTTGGTTATTGGGAGTGATGCGCATTCTATCTCTACCCATAGGGGTTGACTGTTGTCGTGGAGCCAATGTTCAAGCTGGTCTAGTCTTATGGCCCATAAATAATCTTGAAGATCTACAAGTCCCACACCCTCTACTCTCTTGTGTGGGATAAGGTTTTGGTGTGAGCACCTAGCTTTTTTGCCTCCCCAGGTAAATTTCCCTATGATTATGGACAAAGTGCGGAGGTAAGTAGATGGTATGGGGAGTGGCAGGGATCGGAAAATATATAGAATCTGTGGAAGGATGGACTGTTTAAATGCCGCTATCTTTCCTAAACATGACAATTCTGTTTTGGAGATGTTTGTTAGTTGTTGTTCTATTTTAACTATGAGCGGTTTAAGCTTGGCGTCTATTAGGGTTGAAGTTGTGTTGGTTAATGTTATACCTAAATATGAAACGCCCTTTGTACTCCACGAGTAAGATAGGGAATCTTGTAACAACCTTTTGTTCGGATAGGGGGACTCCTACGTCTAGTATCATAGATTTGGTGAAGTTGAGTGATATGTTTCCAATGTCAGTTAGTATTTTATGGGCCTGTGGGAGGGAGGTTTGAGGCTGTGTTAGTAGTAGTATCACATCATCGGCAAATTGGTTTATTACATGTTTACTGGAACCAAAGGTAAAGCCTGTGATATTAGAGTTCAATCAAATGGTTTCAGCTAGAGGTTCTATCATAAGATTGAATATTGTGGGGGAGAGAGGACAGCCCTGTCGAGTAACATTAGAAATAATAAATGTCCTTGATAGGAACCCCGATGTGTGTTCTTGGGCTGATGGGCATGAGTACAGGGCCAGTATAGCTGCCAGGATTGGGCCTTTGAATCCAAATTTGGCTAGTACCATTTCCATATAGGTCCAATGGACTCTGGCGAACACCTTCTCTGCGTCTACAGATAGCAGCAGAGAAGGCGTTCGTGATTTAACAGCATGGTGTATAACATTAACAATACGTCTTGTAGCATCCGAGGTTTGTCTCCCCCTCACGAATCCCATCTGAGAGAAGGAATGATATCCGTCAGTCGTCTGGCTATTAGTTTTGCGTATATTTTGATGTCTGAATTGAGAAGGGATATGGGCCTGAAATTGGCCGGAGTGGTGGGATCCTTCCCTGGTTTAGGTAAGGTGACAATGTGCGCTCTCAGCATCTCCTGAGGGAATGAAGAAGATTCCTCCGCTTTGTTAAAAACTGTTTGCATGTGTGGGGCTAGTATTCCTTTGAATGTTTTGTAGTATTCATTTATGAAGCCATCCGGACCTGGTGATTTACCGTTAGGTAGAGTGGCTGTAATTTTTTCTATTTCTTGGGCTGACAAGGGAGAATTCAGCTGCTCGAGCTGATCTTCTGACAGCGATGGAAGATTTATTTTCTGTAGGAAGTGTTGTATGTTGGCCATGTTTGGTATGGAGTGGATTCGTCATCTTTTAAGTTATAAAGTGCACTGTAATACCCTGCAAATTGGTACGCAATTTCCTGTGGGTTAGTGATTTCATGATGCATGGTGCCGTGTGTTAGATATGCTATTCTGGTTTTTGTGCGGGCTGCCTTAATTCTGCTAGCTAGGTATTTCCCTGCCCTATTTGCATTAGCGTACGAGTTTAGTTGTAGTCTTCTAAGATGTTTATCGTATGTTTGTGTGTGAAGCTCCCGCAGTGATTCTTTGAGTTTAGAGAGTGTGTTTGACCTAGCTGCAGTTGGTGAGAGTTTTTTCTGGGCTTCCATTTTATGTAAGTCTGATAGTATATAGTTTAGTTTGATGGAGTGTTGTTTCTTTTCCATAGACCCCAGTTGTATTAGTATGCCTCTCATGTATGCTTTATGTGAGTTCCATAAAGTGAATGGGTCTATCGTAGGTGTGCAGTTAATACAGAAGAAATCCCAAAGATGCTGAAAGATCACAGATAATGTGTGGGGTTCCTGTAGCAGTCTAGTATTGCAACGCCAGATGGGAGGTGAGGAAGAGACGTCTCACACAACAATGGACATTGATATTGTAGCGTGGTCAGACCAAGTTATATCATGTATTTACATGGCACAGATACGTTGTAGGAGCCACTGGTCAATGAGAAACATGTCTATGTGTGAATATGAACAATGCCTAGCAGAAAAGAAACTATAATCCCTTTCGTTGGCATGGAGGCATCTCAATGCATCGAACAGTTCCTGAGTGTGCAAAAGATGATGAAGGAATGTAGGTCTGTTTGGTTTGTTCATTGTGGTATCCATAGCAGGGTCTGCAATAAGGTTAAAGTCACCTCCAATGACAAGGTTTCCATACTGCATAGATTTGTTTTTTTTGAGCACCTACCTCAAAAATCTAATTTGGTGGTTGTTCGGGGTGTACACCGTTACTATCGCGTATGGCTTAGAGTTAATGTCCCCGGTAATTATAAGAAACCTGCCCCCTTCATCTGTATAGGACTCTTTGAGTTGGAATGATAGAGAGCTCCTTAGTGCCAGCATTACACCTCCCTTCTTGCCTTCGGGTGTGCATGCCAAAAATACGTGTGCATACTCTATACGTACACGTTGGCGCCTTTTGGGTTTGAAAGTGAATCTCCTGTACACAGAGAATATCTGCTCTTTGCTTAAGGTCCTCTTTCCACAATGAGAATCTTTTGGCCGGATGGTTCAGGCCTCTGGAGTTAATAGATAGGAAAGTGATAGTCATTTATAGTGTTGGAGAGTGAGATGACTGGTGCCGTAAAAAATGTACTCACTGTGGCCATGGGATTTTTCGGCAGATTTCCCTGTAGAGGGAAGTGAAGTTCCAGGAGGCTCGGCTTTAGCATCTGGTAACAGTTCCAAACGGTTATGGTACCTATGTGTGATAAAGAAGTAGCAAAAAGAACAAAAAAGACAAAACGTGGGGAAAAAGAACTGTGGGCTTGTAAAAAGGGATCTTACAACTGATCCGCGTGCAGACATTGCTGCGTAACGTAGAGCGGGGTGATAGAAGACTTAATATTAGACTCCCTGTACTGGAGAAATAGGTAGTCTTCATAGTAGAGTGATCATGAGCTGCCACCGACAGTTTTCTTGCTGGTGCGCTTGTGCGACACTACCTGTCATTCAGTGTGAATCGACTGTGGCTGCGAAGTAGAAGCGGGTGATGCAGCCTGGTCTGGAAGAATCCCCCATTAGCGTAAGATTGCAATACCTTCTTCCATCGTGGAAATGGATTTTGTGATTCCATTGTGAGTGATGGTCAGTGTTGCAGGGTATTTCCACTTGTGCAGAATCCTGTGGTTTCGTAGTGCTTTCATGATCGTCGCCAGGTTGCAGCGTCTTTGCAGCGTGTGCCTAGAAAGATCTGGTAGCAAGAGGACATCAGTGTATTGTGGAGGGATAGAGCCTTGTTTACGTGCTGCTTGGATGATCCTTTCCTTGACATGGTAGAAGTGGACCCTTAAGAGTATGTTTCTCGGAGTGCCTTCTGGAAGGAAGGATGGCTTGGGGATCCTATGGATTCTGTCCACTGAGGTCCTGCGTAGTCAGCTCAGGAACCAGAGTAGAGAAAAATGCGTGGGCGTATTGCAGGAGTTGAGTGGCTGGGACTGACTCTGGACCCCCCTCAGCTTTATATTGTTTCTTCTGCTTCTGTCCTCAAGGTCAGCGACCTTGTCCTTCAGCCATGCTATGTCCTCCCCCTGTGCTGTGTGAGCGTCCACCATTGTGTTGTATGTGGAGGCATATGTGTCCATTTGATATTCCATCTGGTCCACTCTGACCCCTAAGGCCTGCACTTCCCTGTGACACCGATTAATCCCTTTTACCATGTCAGCTTGAAGGGAGGATCTGAGTAAAAGTAGCATTTCTTTCAACATGGTGTCAGAGATAGGTCTATCTGCAGTGGGGAAGTCTGCTATAGGGTCAGCCTGAGGAGCGGCCTGTAAGGTACTGTGATTTTGCAGCCTGCTTACCTCCATCTCAGATGTATCCAGAGGCCTGTCAGGGGATGTCATCCGTGGTTTCAATTTTGCTGGGCTTCTCATGGACAGGCTAGAGGTGCCCGAGGAGGACCCGCTATGTATGTGGGCTTGTGCGGATCGATCGAGGGGCCCGCCGCGACCGTTGTTGTGGATCGCGGCCCTGTCCTCTGGCCGTTGTGTTCTGAGGCTGCCGCCATTTTGCTGGAGCCCGCAGGATTTCTGAGTGAAGAAATCGGCCATTTTATTCAGTTGCGGTGGATTCTTCCTGTGCCGCGTCATTCCCGGTTGTCTCAACAGTATTGTGGAGGCAAGTGTGGCCATGAGATGGCGCGGTGTGCTCCGGTGTGTGAGGATTGCGAGGCGGCCAAGTGGAGCTCCTAGATCAGACGTCCATCTTGGAGCTCGGTCACCACGCCCTCCAGCTCGGTCACATTTGTGGGTCTGGGCCAAGAAGTGACGGCTTCTAGCTTCTTAGGGTCCATTGCTACTCCTTCTGCAGACACGATGTGTCCTAGGTAGTTTACTGAGGGTTGATAGAACTGGCACTTTTCCATTGAGAGCTTCAGGCCTTCATCATGGAGCCTCTTCAGGACTTTCTCCAGGCGCTCTTCATGCTCTTTCAGTGTTCGGCCAAACACTCATCCAAATACACCAGAACCTCAATCAAGTTCATGTCGCCCACAGTCTTCTCCATCAATCTCTGGAAAGTTGCCGGGGCCCCAGACAGGTCTTGTGGCATGCGATTGAACTTGAAGAATCCTACAGGGGTAATGAAAGCGGTCTTCTTCCTATCTTCAGGGCACATGGGGATCTGGTAATATCCACTTTTTAGATCCAGCACACTGAACCACTTCGCCCCTGACAGGCTCTGTAAGGCATCTTCTATCCGAAGTGTGGTGTATTGCTCAAGAATGGTCCTTTGGTTCAGTATTCTGTAGTCAATACACAACCGTAATGACCCATTCTTCTTCCTCACTACCACTATTGGTGAGGCATATGGACTCCTGGACTCTCTGATAATCCCTGTCCTCTTCAGCTCAGCCAGCTGTTCTCGTAAGTCTTCCAGATCTCCCAGTGGAATCCGTCTGACCCTCTCACGGAATGGTTTATCTTCTTCCAACCAAATTTTGTGTTCAGTACACTTTGCAAGCCCCACATCGAACTCACTTTTTGAAAAGGCAGTTCTCCATCTCAGGAGCTGGGTTTTAGCACTCTCCATCCAAGCTGGGGTAAGGTGTGTGTTCTTTGGGTAGAACTCATCCAGAGAAATGTCCCCCTTTTGTCCTCCCATAATACCACTTGGTGAGACTGGGGTTGCTTGAGCCACCTGTCCCAGCAGTACTCTGGCTGGCATCGGTGAGGCTGTTGTGTTTCGGACACTGACTGAGACTTTCCCTCCACTTCTCTTAAGTGCCTTGGTCGACAACACTTCTGGGATTATTTCCAGACCTTTACCTTCCTTCTGGCTGTCTGTCTCAAGAACGATGAATGGGCCGGGTTGTCTCCAACTCAGTTTGACCAAGGCTTTTAAACAGACTACCTCTCCCTGTTGGACCACTTTTTCACTCCTGTCTAGTCGCCAGATCTTTCCCACTTGCTCCGAGGGGGCTTCCTGTTCTTGCACTAGATCCTGGTACACTTGTGTTAGCATGGGGTGTACACTCGTGGCTGGAGTGCTCTTCTCCTGTACAAGTGGTGTCAGAAGTCTTCGGACCAGGTCAGTATTGGTCCCAATGATGAGGGAGCTTCTATCAGCCCCTGGAGGGCGAGGACACACCACTGCTAATGTATCGAAGGTTTCTCTCTTTCCCGCCACATTTGGGTCAAAGGTGAGTTTGATGGGGAGGTAGCCATCATAAGGGAAGTTCTGTGTCCCTAGGCCCCATATCTCCAATTCCTCCAGCTTCTGCAGTGGCAGGTGTTTCAGATGTTTCTCATAGAAGTCTATACAACAGGGTCACTTGGGCTCCAGTGTCTAACAGAGCTTTAGCGTATATTCCTTCCACTTGGATGGGGATAATTGGAGAAGGTCCCACTAGCTTGGGAGGGAATCCATGAGGAGTGGCAGATTTGACCTGTTTGGTAGCTTGTACCTTCACCCCTTTCTTCCGTGGACTCTTTCTTTTTCTTCGGTTTTGCTACGGTCCTTGGGGTTTGGTATGAATGGGGTTGTTTGGAGTTTGCTGTTGTAATAGGGCGCCCAGTTGACTCCCTCACTGGGGCCCTCTTAAGTTTTCCGCCGGCTTTTGGTGTTTTGTTTCTGCTTTTGGGCTTGGGCATACTCGCCTGTAATGTCCAACCCCTCCAAAGTTGAAATAGGGCTTGTGTCTTTCCACAACTATGGGGCTTACTTGAGTTCCTCCATCCGGTGGATTAGTGGGCCTGGCAGTCAACAGGGATATCATTTCCATCAACTGTGCCACTTGTGCCTGGAGAAGTTCGATCCGAGGATCGCCATTAGTTGCACTAGCTGTCCTGATTCCAACTACTGATTTTGGTCTTTAAGTCTTTTCTTTTTTTTCTCTCAAGGATGGCTTCCTCTTCCCTCACAATTCGGATCAGGTCCGGGTACTTAAGGATGCCACCATCTTGAGGGGTTCTTAACTGGAGCATGATGGGGTCCAAATGCTGAGCACCCCTCAAGACTTGCTTGGCTCGGATTTCATCCACCTTTCGGGGGTCTAGTCCCTTTTTCAACAAAATCTGGTATATGACCAAACGCCTCATGAATATTGACAGCTTTTTTCCCTCTTTTTGATAAGTGTGCTCTAATTGATAGATCAGGTGGAAAAACCTTATCTGTTCACCCAAACACATCCTGCAGGATGTCTAAATAGTCCTGAGCTACGCAGTTTCGCTTGCTGAGCTTCAAGTTTCGGATAGCTTCTGAAGCAGGCCCTCTTAAGCTCTCTGCGATCCTCTGTTTTTTGTGCACCTCAGAGATGTCGCATTCATCCAGGGCCTGTGTGGTCTGTTCCAGCCATTCTTCAAAGTTGCCTTACTCTGAGGGTACTGACAGCGAAATTTGGCTGCACACAGAGCACACAGCCAAATCTCCTGTTTCTAATAATAATAACAATTTTGTCTAATGATATAAATGCATCTCACCTTTTGATCGTATGCCATCCTCTGGTGTAGCCCATCCTCTGGTGTGTGCCCTATCCTCACAAACAGACACAACACATGCTTATGTTCTCATCCCAGCAAGCCTGCTTGCCGAGCAGACCCCTGGCTCTTTATTCCAACAACAACAAAAGCAATCACAAACAGGAAGCCCTGGCCCTAACAGCCAATCGCTTCCTTCACAGGATATGACCTCACAGGATATGACCTCACAGGATATGAGCACAGGATGTGATTGACCATATAAGGATTTAACAACAGAACACAAAACAACCACCAATTACTACAGTACACGATACAATATACAATAACCAAATATGATGACTACAGTTCCTCGTGGATGGGAGATTATCTGCAGGTGTATGTCATGGCACCCTGTTAGAATATTATTCCAAATTCATAATTCGGCACTTATAGCTGTTATATTATATTCATGGCAAGCTTGCAAAACATATTTGGTTTTATGATTAATCATGATAAATAGAGTATGTGTGAATGACCTTGATCAATAGATTTGACATGATTCTTCTTCTAAAGCTGAGCATTGCTGGATTTTTCTGGTGTAGCCAATTTGAGTATGACATTTAAGGTATCTTGGTGTAGAATGTCATGAGAAGACGAAAATAGACACGTGTCCACATAGCTAAAGGAATATACATTGTGGATTATATCCTGTTAAGTTAAGTTAGTTTGAAGTTCCAGTCATATTAATAAGTATTAGTATATAGTTACTTAATGTAAAGTTGATAATATGTGTTCATATTATATAGATGTTTGGTTATATGACATTACATGATCAGCATATTACTTCAAGTATGGAGTGTTACATGTGGGCTTGTCAATCGTATGCCATATATGACTATGAGTGCATACTGAAGCTAGCAGAAATGAATATGTGCCATACAAGGTTCTAAGTTGGTGTGAGGTTATGACGTTCACACGTTCACATGTAACATATAAAGCCAATGCTTCCATATTGAAAGGCACACAGACACACAGACAGACACACACACACACAGACACACAGTCATTAGGATAGATGATACTGACATGTACACAAGATACTTTGATAAGTTGGGACAGCTGTCAATTCTGCCAGAAGACTGAGAACGTCATTTCCTGTTTCTTCTTGAACGACACACAAAACAGCATGGAGACAGGAGGGCAGCAGCCATGAAGCACACATGCTTTCACAAGCTTATACAGCTTTATAACTTTTTATTCTATTTCATATATTTTTACCCACACTGAACTGAACTATTATACTTTTTACATTGTATTTATGATGCCAACTGTGTGACAATAAACTCACACTTTGTTTTAAGTCAGTTTGGCTATCAATGCTATTTCATCCGGAAGCGCCTCTGAGATACAAGAATATTAGATATTAATAATATTCTTCATTTTGGCGAGCCAGCAACTGCCGTCATATCTCTATTTTTACGGAAATCTCGATCCTTGCTGAGGGGGGAGAGATTAGCGCAGTTTTGCGAATATTCAAGTCTCGAGAAAAAGACGGTTCAGAACCTATCAACCAAGAGGCGTTTGTGTTGCATCAGATGTGGACAACAGTCCAGCAACAGACGGTTGAAGACGAGAAATTCTTCTAAATACGGTGAGTAAAAGTTATGGAATTTATTGATGAAATAGCTAGAGACAGCAAGCTAGAGTTTAAAGATGTGTTTTTATATCCAAATGACAGTCACTTGTGGAGATATATGTACAATGAATGCTTAAATGCCAATACACAGATTGATAAATCCAGGTTCACTGTACATAAATTACGTAAGAAAATAAATAATGTATTAAGCTTAGTGAGAATATTTAACAAAATGATTATTAATGTTGGTTTACCTGCTAAAAATGTGTGTACACTAAAGCAGACAGAAAATAACAATGTACAGAACACAGGAATACATGAAAATGTGTCCCAAGATTCTCTTAATTGTCCAAACTGTGATATTTTTTGTAATTATATAGAGAATCTTGAGGAACAAATTGACTCCAAAACAAATCTTTTGGAAAAACTTCAGAATGACAGTAGATTGACACAGATTGCTGTAATAACTACAGATGACAAAAAGACTGAATCAAAATGTAAGCAACAATCCTCTTATATTCCGGAAAGTTCGGATATGGAGAATGTTGATGCTACTGATGAAAAAGAAATAAAACATAAAAACTTATTATGTAGAACTGCAAAACTAAAGTTGCAAATACATGACCAACTTATGAAAGTTTTAAAAGATTTTCCTATTTATGACACTGAGGCAACTGTATTTTCCAATTGGGATTTATTTGAAATGTTTGCGGATCGTTTTAATCTGTCAAATGATCAACGCAATTACATATTTCAGTTGTGGGTTCCTGTTAATTTCGCTAAACGAATTAACACACCTGTTATTGATGACGAAGGTCAGGAAAAACAAAATGACGCGACAGATAGACTGCGACAATTATTGCTATGTATGACCGGTGAGCAAATACCGACCATAGAAATGTAAGATCTTTTACAGACTACTGCAGAAGAAAGTCCAATTGACTTTAGAATTAAATTTAGCAAAGTTTATGAAATGATATTTGGAGTAGATGATGACAATGACCCAGGTTTAAAAATAGCTTTCATAAAAAAATTTAAATACCTTGACCCAACTTCAGTAGCCATAGCACAGGAACATCAAAATTTAAATGATGTAGTAAGCTTCATTGATAAAATTAGGAGACAATTGAATCAAAGCAATCTCACACACGAGATAGCTATAATTCAATGTGACAAAAATAGTGAGGCTGCAGACATGTCAGAAACGACAGGTCTTAGTAGGAATGACAAGGACAGCTGCAGACAAGTGAGGCAAGGAGAGCCTATCACGTGTCTTTACTGTCATAGATCTGGCCATATGAGAAAACATTGCTGTAAATTTAAGAGAGACTCACAAATAAAAACTAAAGATATGGAGTATGAAAAATCAGCTTTTGTACAACCTGTTTTTTCATGTCAAGATAAAATTTTGACTGAATTGCCTTATGCCACTGAAGTCAAACAGATCAGTAATTTGACTGTTAACAGCAGTTCAGACAACACTGTCACTGAAAGAGAGGGTTTATTGCCATTGCCAAAAATAGAATCACATCGGGATTCAATTTCTCTGCCATTACAATATGTAGCACCAATTATTTTGGATGAGAATGGTAGGCCATATATACAATGTTTGCTTAATGGTAAAAATATTAATTGTCTCATTGACAGTGGATCTGAGATTAGCCTTACCAAAGAAAACATACCTGTGAAACCAAATTCTCCTATGTGTAATATAGTGGGTTTTAATAATACAGGTAATTCCACTGCTAGACAGGTATCTAATGTAACATTTGAAGTACCTGGATTAGTGAAAACTAACATTAACATTTGGGTATGTCACAAAGCAGAGAATATACTTGGCATTGATGTAATCAATGAACAAAAATGGGTGATCGATTTGGCTAATAAAAGTATTTGGAAAGATCCATCTAGGCCCAAATCAGTGCTTATTGATCCCTCTGTATACAGTAAAGTTGGTTCCATTACCAATATGTCTACAGAACAAAAATGGCCTGATGTTGATGGTAATTGTGCTTTAAAAGAAGTGGTACAACGTTTTCCAAGTTTGTGGTCAAAGTTCAAAAATGACATTGGAACTTTGAAAAATACTGAATTGAATATTGAGGGAAAAGATCCAGAACCCCTTAATCAGTATGAGTTACCACTAGAATCAATTGGTCCACTTTCTGCCATTATTCAAGAGTTTGTACAACTTGGAATTGTAAAGAAAGCTAAATCAGTGGTAAATAACTGTATTTGGCCTATAAAAAATACTGATAATTCATATTCTTTATCAGTTGACTTAAGGACATTGAATAAACATATCACAAATAAATTTAACTTAAAGTTAAATTTGAATGCTGAGGACAAAGTGTTCTCTGTATTAAAAATTATGAATAGCCATTTTTCCCTTTCTTTAGCGAATAGCAGCCAGTACAAATTCGCATTCACATTCAGAAAAGAGACTTATACGTTCACTTGATTAATACCTGGCCTAGGTATTGGTGATGGTATAGTTCATGAAACTATAGCAAAAATACTTTCAAAATTTTCTAGGCCAGAATGCATTTCTCAGCATGTGGATACGATTTTGCTGAGTACTCAGAATATCGATGAACATATTGCTCTTTTGTCTGAGTTGTTTATGATGTTGCAAGCTGAAGGTTTAAAATTAAACACGACTAAAGTCCAGCTGATGAAAAGTCAAGTGAAATACCTTCACATGCAAATTAGTCAAGGAAAGAGACAACTGTTGCAAGAAACAGTTAGAGAGATCACTGCAATCCCAACTCCAACAACTCATAAGGCATTGCGTCAGTTTTTGCATAAAATAAATCTTTGCAAAGAGTTTGTACACTGTTTCGCAGAAAAAGTTAATCCACTATATAATCTTTTGAGAAATAAAGGTAATATAGTTGACCAATGGGGTCCAAATGAGAAAAATGCTTTTGAAATGTTGAAAAAAGATTTGCAGAATGCTCCAGCACAATAGAGTACAATAGAGGTTTGTTCTGAAGCATCTTTTGTTTTGAAAACTCATGTATCTGAGAATGCCATCTCAGTAACGTTGTCTCAATTACAAGAAGGTAAGGAGAAAATAATTGCCTATTTCTCCAGAGTTTTATCATTTTTGGAAAAAACTTTTGAGTCAGGTGTAAAGCAACTGCTAAGTGTTTACTATGCAATTAAAGCTACAGAGAGCATAGTGAAATCAAACAAAATCATTGTACAGACACCTGACTGCTCACTAAAAGGTATTTTTGAGGAAGATAGTTTTAAAGAATGTCGTAAAACATATCCTCTATGGTTCAGAGCTTTATCATCCAAACACATTCAGATAGATGTAAAAGGAAGACATCTTCAGGAATGTACACCAGCACATGTTTATACAGCTGCATCTCGGAAGTCTCTATCTCAGGTTTCCAGCATAAGAACAGAGAAGGACATAGAGCCAGTACTTGTTACTACAGAACAGTCTAACACTAGAGTAAGAGCTTCAACACAGAATACAGTTACGCACATTTCTAATCTTTTAGAGATGAGAACAAAGGCATAGTCCATTGTCATCTCTGGGTGGTACAAAACTTTTCTTTTGTTTGTGAAAACAGAGATTTGTATCATGACCAAAGGAGGTGTTGCGTCCTGTCATACCTAAACTTCACAGTACATATGATTTATAGTTTAGGCCATCTTAGACAGGATAAGGACAGTACATTGTCATACAGAAGTTCTCTTTGAAGGAAAATATAAGATAGTGTTATTTTACATATAGTTTAACAAATTCAAAAAGTTATTGTCTCATAATGTTTTAACATTTGTTGGAAAAAAGTTACAAGAATTTAATGAAAATATTTTATGCCTGATTAATGATACTGCATTTCTTTTACAGAAATGGCATCTAAAATCACATAAATATGGAAGATAACAAGCTCATATGAAGAGCAAAGAGTATATCAGGAAAATTCAAAGTTAAAGAAGGAATCCTCTAGGGAAGAATATTGGACAAAAGATTTATACTTCAGATTTATGACTTTTATCTTATTCAACAAGATTTTTCTAATCTAACAGAACTTGAAGAAGAAACTTTGAAGACATTTCATGAAGAAAAAAATTAATCAGAAGAAACTTTATCTACTATAGATAAACAATTTGGGACTCAAACATTTGTCCACATATACATTTTTTGATAATCCGATTATTCTGATATTAATGTTCATATTAAGTTAGGATTATCATTATTATTTTTATTTATTTTTCATTATTCATATATTGAATATTTTTAGGTAACAACTGCACACTCATTCTAGTTTATAGAACATCTTTTGTTCATAACTTAAGAAACATATCACTCTTAATAGAACTATGGAAAGTTATGACAAGTTTTAGAGTGTAAAGTATATTTCCAAAGAGCTAAAATATTATTTGAGCACAAATATGGAAATATATTATTGCATAATTTATTATAATAATAATAATAACTATTGTTATTATTATTAATATTAGTAATTATAGATATGAGTCATCATTATGTTATACATTTTTAAATTTTATATCATTATTTTAAGATTTTGAATAGATAGATCTAAGAGGAGTTAAAGTAAAGAAAAAAGCGATTAGAAGGAAAGTTATTTCTAGCTGCTTCAGTTCTGAGGAATATTGTGTTCGATCATTTGATACAAGGATGTGTAAATGTGACATGAATGATGTTTTGAATGTATTAGAATATTTTGATATGATTAATCATAATTCAGGGGGGATTGTTAGAATATTATTCCAAATTCATAATTCGGCACTTATAGCTGTTATATTATATTCATGGCAAGCTTGCAAAACATATTTGGTTTTATGATTAATCATGATAAATAGAGTATATGTGAATGACCTTGATCAATAGATTTGACATGATTCTTCTTCTAAAGCTGAGCATTGCTGGATTTTTCTGGTGTAGCCAATTTGAGTATGACATTTAAGGTATCTTGGTGTAGAATGTCATGAGAAGACGAAAATAGACACGTGTCCACATAGCTAAAGGAATATACATTGTGGATTATATCCTGTTAAGTTAAGTTAGTTTGAAGTTCCAGTCATATTAATAAGTATTAGTATATAGTTACTTAATGTAAAGTTGATAATATGTGTTCATATTATATAGATGATTGGTTATATGACATTACATGATCAGCATATTACTTCAAGTATGGAGTGTTACATGTGGGCTTGTCAATCGTATGCCATATATGACTATGAGTGCATACTGAAGCTAGCAGAAATGAATATGTGCCATACAAGGTTCTAAGTTGGTGTGAGGTTATGACGTTCACACGTTCACATGTAACATATAAAGCCAATGCTTCCATATTGAAAGGCACACAGACACACAGACAGACACACAGTCATTAGGATAGATGATACTGACATGTACACAAGATACTTTGATAAGTTGGGACAGCTGTCAATTCTGCCAGAAGACTGAGAACGTCATTTCCTGTTTCTTCTTGAACGACACACAAAACAGCATGGAGACAGGAGGGCAGCAGCCATGAAGCACACATGCTTTCATAAGCTTATACAGCTTTATAACTTTTTATTCTTTTTCATATATTTTTACCCACACTGAACTGAACTATTATACTTTTTACATTGTATTTATGATGCCAACTGTGTGACAATAAACTCACACTTTGTTTTAAGTCAGTTTGGCTATCAATGCTATTTCATCCGGAAGCGCCTCTGAGATACAAGAATATTAGATATTAATAATATTCTTCACACCCCAAACATGTTGATCAGGCATACCGGGGTGACATGAGGAAACACTTGCTAAACCAATAATGTCTTTGCAGAGCGAACACACCCCCACCAGACGATCATTCTGTGCATTGCACGGGGGCCCTTCGCTGGCGGACATGTCCTCTCTCTGCAAACACCTCTCTCCAAACACCAGGAAGTTTTCCACTACCTAACAGGTCTCAACCAGCGTCAGTCTGCCCCAGTCAGCTCTTTAGAGCGGGCTGTGAGAGAACAAACACTGGGAGATTCTTATGACAATACATTAATATAACATTTTCCACAACAGTCCCTCCTCTTGTCATATGATCCCATGTGTCCCTCGATGAATTCTGATCTTCTTCTTAGTCCATAAAAAGTAAAACACAGCTTGACATGTAGACTCTTGTTGGAGATGACGTGGTGAGCTGTAGTACTCGCCGGTCGGTCTGGGATTCTCTGTGTCTTGTACGTTTGTCGGGCTTCGGGGCATCTTATCAGGGAAGATGTGGTCATCTGCTCAGGCTCTGGTCACGCGTCCAATCAGGCAACAGGAGCACCTCATCATGGCATATAGAAGGAATAGAAACAAAAACATCATGAGTATATATACCCCTACTTCCTTCAACTATGATCCGCTGCAAAATAAAAATGAAATCCCCAATGATTCCCAAACCCTTAAAAGGATTCCAACCTTCACTAGCTATAGCTCTGGCTTTGCCTTGTAGGGACCTAAACCTTATCCATATGGGCCTGAACTTTGTCACTACTATCCCCGATCCAGATATAACAATCTTTACTTATGAATTCCCAGAAACCCCCTTGGACTGTGGGAACTTCCTTGTATCTTCAACAGTTACATGAAAACATCCCATCCTCATGGATGAGAAATTGTTCAAGCATTTCATAAGCTCAAGCCCCCACTGTGTACAAGCAGTTCCCTTCCAGCTGTCCCCACCAGTCTTACCTTCTCTAGCACCATCAGATCCTCACGATCGGCCGTGACATAAGATGCTGGGACAGGTTTCACCAGCACACATGAACCTCTTGCCTTAGGGGAATTACCTTATAAGCTGTAGATCCGCATTAATAACAAACTACAGTTGAAGCACACTTGTGGGCTACCTAGTTATCCCGATACCAAAGCTGGCAAGATCCAGAGCTATTGTTAAAATTATAACTAATATTACCCTCTAGGAATGTATCATTAAGTTCTATTGACAAGTGTCTGTTTGGATTTTACTAGTTTGTCAAAACTCCTCACACCAATATGAATGTCCTATATATCATGTACCGCCGTCATCGCTGGGGCACTGGTAGACCAGACCATGTGTCCTGTTCGCTTTCTTAGCTAGTTGGAAACTACACTTTAAAAATATAAATAAACAAAGATACTCCTCTACTCTTTGTGGTTGATCTGCTTCTTGCAGTGGCTGGCGTGGTCTCATCCCTCAAGCTTCTTTACAATGACCCAGTCACCTGGTTGGAAAGAATGTAAACTGGTTATTGTGTCAGGGTCCAGGATGGACTCGTGAAAACTGTGGTGGACCTTTTGAAATTCATGTTACAGTGATTGCACCCACCTCATCAGCTGAGAATGTAGGTGACAGCTAATGAGGAAAGTACAACTATTTTTGGTTGACCTCCAAACAAACCTCATATGACAATAACCCAGACATCGGGACTGTAGTCACTGCATAACCTGTGCGTGGCTTACCATCCTGGGTGTAATACCTGGAACCAGTGACAAAAAGGTTCTTAGCATCTGTGATGGGAGCCTCTTTCACCAGACTGCTGCTTGCTGATTCAAATTCACTCTCATCCCCCCTTTTCTTCCCTCCTCATTACAAGCTGGAGGAAGACATGCAGGGTTTAGAATGGTGCAGAACAAAACAGTGAAATAGCCTATGATACTTTTACCTTCTTATACACCAGCACACACACTTTCAGAAACTCTTGGACCTAAAAAGATACTTATAAACAAAAGTAATTACTCTATCCTTCAAAGAATGGTAAACAATACAATATTCATGTACATTGTTAAATTGTCACTTGACGTTCCACAAAACCGATAATAACTAAACCCTCTGTAAATCTTACTTTCACATTTTTACTAAAATACAACAGCTGCGACACGCAAGAGGGCTGTCACGGTAGGTGCAAACATCTTGTTACTACATACAAACATTGAGAAGAGACAAACCTTTAGATACAAATGTGGGGGAGATATTTCATAGTTCCCAAAAACGAAAATGAAAAAAAATAAAAACGACCAGATGGAATGCTGCCTTCACTCTTTTAGCGATAGAAAAAGTATACAATTTGAAAGGCACGCATTTGGAAATCTTTGCATGGACCAGCCACGCGATTATGTGATCGATTGTGTGATTAAAAATACAGGCCTGTGTATTTTTAATCACACAAACGTGTACTACGCATCCATCAACTCACTCACCTTTACAGATTTCTGAAGCCGCAGTCGTGCTACATCAACTCCAGAGGGATACACAAAATAGTATCCTTGGACCACCTATGTCAATCTTTCTGGGGTTTAATGGCCTTTTCCTCAGAACTAGACTCCATGCTCTTGTGCATCCGTTTGACTGTGGGAAACCTCGCTTTCCTTCCCTTGCACGGACTGCCATTGCCCGAAACGGCTTATCGCCTTACCCCTGCGTCCAGGGAAACCCTTGCACCAATTTCGGAGACCACCGCCCGGTGCCTTCTTTTACGGTGGATTGACACATTACAAGCACTATTAGTCACTCAACTAGAAACCCTAAAACGAGGCATCAACTCTATGGCTTGTTGTCCCAAGACTTTTGGCATGGAACTACAGAGTACCACTCTTTTAACAACCAACTATTAACTATGCCAAATGATTCGCCAACAGCCACAGATCAAACCCCGAATTATGTCTCTACCCCTCACAGTGTATGCATACACAAGCGCATTGCGCTGTACGACCGTACACTGCGTCGCCAGATGAATCTACACAGAGCACTTTTGCCTGCTTCTTTTACAAAACACTGCGGCTTCTCTCTGTACCTCGATATTACAACAATAACTTGGATGCCTCCTGTTTGCTCTCTACCCAAAATTGTATTACGGTATAAAACTAAAAAGACAGCTGGGAGATATTTAAAACACTTTAAAATGCCAGTATTTTCCCATTGTCCTTTCAAGCAGAAATCTCAATTCCCCCCACCAACTTCCTGTGGATACATAACTTCCTATTGTATGCCCAGCTCTAAAAAAAACCCTCAAACTGGTTTATTTACATATCAATGTACAGGAAAAGGGAGGGGAGGCATAGCCCCATCACCTTGTCTATCAAGACACCAAAAAAATCCATGGCTAACATCATATATATTTCAACAATTAAAAAAACTTTTGTCACGGAAAGGATGGAATAAACCCCCATATTGCAAATGGGAGGGAATCCCCCTTGACTCACATATCCCCTTGGAAGTCAAACCACAAGTTTTGAGACCGAAATACCACACAACAGTGTAACAAAAGCCAAAACTGAAACTCCTGCAAAAAGACGGCTGAAGGAGTTCAACCAAAGTCTTTTACCTTCCACTGCAGGCCACAAACAAAATGGCGCCATTAACACATGAAATTTAGTTGTTGATCCCGCCAAAATCGAGATTTCTTCACTAGAAACATAAACTTCTTTAAAACAACTGGAATAAAAAACCTAAATGATCCTACTGGAAATGGAATTCAGTACAAAACCAGAGATATTTCGCTCAAGAATAAAATCAGCAGAAACAAAAAGGCAGTTGCAGCAATCGAAAATCGGTCAACGGCAAAATGGTGAATGAAACCCGAACTACAGAAAAATGGCCGACATTAACAAATGACAAGACAAACCAGGATTTCTCCCTACCAAAATTGACTATACAATTGGGACACCAATATTAACACTTATCCCTAGACAAACACTTTAGGCTATGTCAATTAGGGCCTATACTGAAATATAGGCATATTTAACTAAACAATATTGGGTGGCACAGTGGTTAGCATCCCCGCCCAGCAGCAAAAAGGACCGCTGGCTTGAATTCCAACCAGGACACCACCTGCCCGGTCTCTGCATGTTCTCCCTGCTCCTGCGTGGGTCTCCTCCGGGAACTCCGGTTTCCTCCCACATTCCAAAGACATGCTGGCAGGCCAATTGGCCTCTGTCCAAAATTGGCCCTAGTACATGAATGCAAACCGGGGACCCCGGACTGCAGGCTCCCCGAGGGCAGGGACTGACATGAGCATGCGTTGCACGTGTGGAGCCCTGCGCAAACCGATGGCGCTATATGGGTACCTTTAAACAAATATGAGCATCTCAATGAGACACAATGCACCGGGACAGGGACCACAGCAGACACACACCCACCCAGGCTGAACTGGATGGACTGGTGTCTCCACCCAACCCCACCAAACATGCAATTATGTAATATATCCAAAAGCCAAAGTTACATAAAACATGAAATAAAACATCTTAAACAATACACTCTTGTCGCAAATACAACACAATATTTCACTCTGAAAGTTAAAAAGTCCACAGAACTCCCCCCATGCTATTACCTAGAAACCTGAGACCCCCCCACAGGATGTAAACAGCTCCTATTGTGATGTCCCAACAATGTATGGGCACTTGGATATGCAACAGGCATTTCAACTTAAAACCAATATTCAATACAGAAAACGCAATAATTTCCTTGAAAAGTATGCAAACAGTACAAAAATAGAATTCACTTAAAAGGAGAGAGAAGGTGGCGACCCAGAGAGCATGGCTACACACACACACACACACACACAAAGGAACTTGGAGCAGCTTCCCCTGTAGGAAGGTCCACAGGTCTTCAAAATGGCCACCGATGCACATGGTGACCACAACAAAAGCCAGACCAACAAAATGGCGCATTTTCCTGCCAAAACTGAAATTCAATTCCAAGATGGATAAACATTTCAAAGTTCATACACAAAGGAATAGAAAATGGCCGACTGTAGTCACATGGTAGACAACAACAAGAGAACAAAAGGAAATAGCAGACAAAAACCATTTTCCTGAAAAAGACCAAAAATTTCTCCCCAAAAAATTACACATTTGAGATACTAAATGAACGCTTAGACAAACATTTAAAGGTGTTAGAATTACGAAAAAGCAAAACTTAGGAACACATGTTATCCGATGAAACAACCAAGCCACATAACCCATGATCACATGGCTGAAACATATCCTCAAACTCAGTTCACTTAACCTTTCACAGGAACAAGACATTGAGAAATACAGACAGTGAATGCTTCCCTGTTCTTTTCATCTCAAAACAAAACCTTTCTATTGTCCACAGGGAGCAGCCAACTTTTTTAAAATGCTTAGCTGCCCTTCCCCCAGGCCCACTTGAAAATGCAGCAGCCATCTTCAAACTAAAAGCTTTCCTATACAACTATCAAAGTCCACTAACCATACATAAGTAATAATTACAATTCATCCATTTCTCACATGCATTACAAACTTGTTACACAGTATCAGTCGCACCCACATTGCAGGCTGCAAATAATCCCAATTCATACATTTCTATTTTGCACACAGTCTCCTTGCACAAACATTCGAGATACAAATCACACACACACACGCAGGCACACACCAGACATACGATCAAACTTCCAGCATTATTTCAAAAGACGAAAAACTTGTTCTTTTCGCGAAGCAGAACCTCCCCAACACATCTTATTGATCCGATTCTAAAGGAGGTTCTGTTCACTCCTACGTTCTGGCTTGCCAAGCTGACAGTGAAATTTGGCTGAACACAGAGCACACAGCCAAATCTCCTGTTTCTAATAATAATAACAATTTCGTCTAATGATATAAATGCATCTCACCTTTTGATCGTATGCCATCCTCTGGTGTAGCCCATCCTCTGGTGTGTGCCCCATCCTCACAGACACAACACATGCTTACGTTCTCATCCCAGCAAGCCTGCTTGCCGAGCAGACCCCTGGCTCTTTATTCCAACAACAACAAAAGCAATCACATACAGGAAGCCCTGGCCCCAACAGTCAATCGCTTCCTTTACAGGATATGACCTCACATAATATGAGCACAGGATGTGAATGACCATATAAGGATTTAACAACAGAACACAAAACAACCACCAATTACTACAGGACATGATACAATATACAATAACCAAATACGATGACTACAGTTCCTCGTGGATGGGAGATTATCTGCAGGTGTACGTCATGGCACCCCAAACATGTTGATCAGGCATACTGGGGTGACACGAGGAAACACTTGCTAAACCGTTAATGTCTTTTCAGAGCGAACACTCCCCCACCAGACGATCGTTCTGTGCATTGCACGGGGGCCCTTCGCTGGCGGACATGTCCTCTCCAAACACCAGGAAGTTTTCCACTACCTAACAGGTCTCAACCAGCGTCAGTCTGCCCCAGTCAGCTCTTCAGAGCGGGCTGTGAGAGAACAAACACTGGGAGACTCTCATGACAATACATTAATATAAAATTTTCCACAACAGTATGGACTGTCTTCCAGAGAAAATGCTGAGTTTCTGGTATGCATGGTGAGGTTGCCAATCTGGCATTTTGCCACAAAGTTCCCTAAGGCTGTAAAGAGCTCTGGTTCAACTGTGATCTGACATGACCTGGAGGGAACTTTTGCTTTGACTGATTTCACCCGTGTGGAGCTGGTAGGGCTCACCTGGTCTCTCTGGGTGTGTCAGGCAAAATTTGGTTCTGTCAGACAGCTTCACACTGGTACCTTGGAACAGGGACACCTTTCCTCCACTCTAGTAGAGCATAGGTGTGAGAGGTCCCATAATGTGGTCTCACACCGATCACCCAGGCCTTCCTATCTGGGGACAATGCCTGCACAACTTCTTTAACATGTTTTATTTCCCAGTCTCCCCCTGGGAGTTCAATTGCCATGCTCGCTTCCGAGCGAGCACCTTTTGCTTCGCACTTCTTCGCACCACTGTAATGGGGTCCATACTGGCGCCAAGGGGTGGGTTTGCTTGCAGAGTAACAGTAATCCTGGATGAGCTCCCACGTGTAGCACTGACCCATGAAGGAGCTGCTGATATTTGATAGGGCCTGTACTCTGCTCTCACTCCCCCAATAATTTGACTCAATCCCTTTGACACAGCTGTGGTGCAATATTAATGTGAAGCTAATAGTAAAGGATAACCCCACAATGTGCAATATAACAATAGTATACCTTTGTTATTACCTGGGCATCCGATGTTCCACCTGCTGAAAAAAGAACAACACTCCACATCAATTGTTCTTAACCAGGAACAAAATTTTACTGGAACTGGTATAAAATATTAGTTACAGTATTTGCACTGTCACACAAACATAATGCAACAGCCCAATAGGTATTCACAACAGTTTGTACATATAAAGTTGTATTAAATGACCCCTGAGAGTGCATCTCCAAGTGGGACTAATGCCCAGAGTAAAACACCTCAACTCTGGGCACCTTCCCACTTCCAGCACACTTTGGTAACCACAGGAAAGCAAAGTTACCAATACAGTGCAATACAATTACTACGGAGCTCCCCCTACTTTATGATGCAGTCCCTCTTTATTACCAATAGGATGCAAGGCCTTGCAATAAGAGATGCAGTCTTTAATCTTCTGTCTTCTGCTAGCTATTTGTGTTGTAGTAATTGTAATCCACAAAGTTGAACAAACAAGGATTATTGTAGGGTGAGTGTTAGAACTGTACTTGCCATGCAGCACACTTAAACTGCCTTTGGTGTAATTGGTTCCAAACCACAGTGTCAGTAATCAATGGACTGTAGGCCTGTTTAATCTCAGTCTTTTTCTTAAGATCTCCTCCGTGGGACTACAGGTCCCAGCAACACTGTGTTTATAGTCTAAGTGTGAAAAGGTGCATGAATAACTATGGGCAGCAGACCTCTTACCCAAACAGGCCTGGAGGATAGCACAGCCCCGCTCCAGTTGTCTCAACCTTGCTTCACGCCAGCCGGCGCCATCACACCGCTCCGTTCCATGAGATGAACTGGGACCCTCTGATGGCTCCGACAGGTGCCTATGGATCCTTCTCGATCCGGTCGCACAGTCTCTTCAGCACACAGGTGTTGAGCAGAGTCGCTGGCTTTTCTGCTCCGCAGTTGGTGTAGGCCGCGCTCTCTGGAAACCCCCTCACAGGTCCTTGTAGGCAGGCCACGCGTCCAGAAGAGACCTAAGATGGCCGCACTGGGCCCTTTTATAACCTACCCAGCATGCAATTCAGTACTGAGTGTTCATGGGTAGGTCACTCGGCATCCTGGGTAGGTAAGTCTTTGTAGCATGTAAACAGTCACTTCCTGTAACATTTCTCTATGTTCTTGAAGTAGAAAGTAAAATGAAGTCCATTTCACATTTAGGCCACTAGATGGTGCCAAATACCAAGGTATGCATTGTCTATACTTTTACATTGCATTGTACTAGCAGGCAAAAATATCAACGGTATACAAATAAAACATTTACAGAAAAAAGATGTTTCAAAAGATAAAGACACTATACAGCCACAAAGAAATAAGGTAGAATTGGGAAGGAAGAATACCTGCAATTAATGTCCGAGGGTAGATCAGAGTTTGATCGATGAGCTGGGAAATCAGTTCTCAAACTTGTCAGATGTTCCTGCTTGGAGGGTAAAAGGAGAACTGCCCATTGTCTTGGCATCTCCTCTTTTCTGTCAAATCAACGGGGGTGTTGTCTGGTCATCTTGTTTAGGGGTTGGTTGCTGGGAGGTGTCTACACGCCTGACCACGTCCCAGGTAGATTTTGTGATACATAGTCATATCTCTGCATCTATGGTGTTTATAGACTGCAAATATCCATATTATTGTTCAGCGTGAGATTTCCTTCAAAACAAATCTAAACTTGCCATATCTCTAGTTTCTAGTCTACTTAGGAGGAATAAGGGGTACCAGTGGTTTCCTATATGACCTGACATAGGGGTGTCTGGACTTGAAACGTTACAAATTATCTGAGGAAACTAAATATGTCCATATTATGGCTGTGCTATTACTAAGTTGGAAGTTATGAAACATGCTGAAATTTCAGAACTATACTAAACTGTCTGCACTCTATGTGGTTTGAGGTTTTTACAACAGGTATCTGTTGGTTCTCTGGATTGAGGGGATGACAGTTTTATTAGGGGTTCCAGCCTTAAATTGTGGATTGGGTTATGGAAAAGTCTGTGTATTCTGATCACTGGACTGATAAGGTCCTGGCCTCACTCACCAGTTTGTGTATTGGATAACTGAAAGAAAAAAGGTGGGGGCAAGGTCACGGTGGTGTGCCCTTCACTGGACAACATGGCTAGGATGAGCTGCACAATGACAAAATGTCTACTAACCACACAGCTTCGTGATATTGTTACATCTATAACTAACTAATCAGTAGAACATTACAGGATACTTACTACGGTGACTACTGTGACGTGCTTGGTGTATAAAAGTTGAAGGCCTTTTGTGGATGATTGTGAAGCAGCAGCTGTCTCTAACTTCATAGAAGACATTGCTTCACTATTTTCTTCTCTTGTCCTCTCGTCTACTCTTGCACTTTCTTCTATTTTTTTCTGCTGCTCCACTCTCTTCTCTTATCGCCTTCTCCACGCCACTCTCTTCTCTTTCCCTCTCTTCTTCTAATTCACCTGTGGCTGATCTCTTTTCTATGTTCTTTTCCCCCTATATCCTCCACTGTACTCTCTTCTCTCTCGCTCTCTTCTCTGACACTCTTCTATAGCTCCTGCTCCCATTTTATCTCTGCTACTGTCATAGGCGTACCTAGGGTCTCCAGCGCCCTTAGCGAGAATCTGTATTGGCGCCCCCCCCCGGCACCCCCTTCATTAAAGAGTTAAAATTTCAGTTTGTTTTTTACATCAATTTCCTTAAATTTTTAATTGTCTGCATATTCATTAAAGATAATGTTTAGGCTATACATTGTTGTATTCACTCCCCCATTACATCTGTGACCCCCCCTCAGACTGGCCTGGCAGCGCTGTCACTGACCTCCACTCCAGGTGCTTTGTGCAGGGATCAGTCAGTCGGCTCCAGCTTGGTGGCCCTGGTTTTATCCAATAGTCTCCTCTCCACAGTCCACACACGTCTGACTTCTCCTATGACCCCCCATCCTGTCAGCACTCGCTCTCTTGACTCCTTTCCAGACTCCCTCAGAGACTGCAGACATGATATAAGACAAGAGATGGTTAGAGATTGCGGACATGGTACAAGAGATGGTCAGAGACTGCAGACATGGTACAAGAGATGGTCAGAGATTGCAGACATGGTACAAGAGATGGTCAGAGACTGCAGACGTGGTACAAAAGATGGACAGAGACTGCAGACATGGTACAAGAGATGGTCAGAGACTGGGGACATGGTACACGAGATGGTCAGAGAATGCAGACATGATACGAGAGATGGTAAGAGACTACAGACATGATACAAGAGATGCTCAGAGACTGCAGGCATGGTACAAGAGATGGTCAGAGACTGGAGACATGATACAAGAGATCAATGCAGCCTCATCAGTGGCCATCAATGCAGCCTCACTGTGCCCATGAATGCAGCATCACTGTGCCCTTGAAGGCAGCCTCACTGTGCCCGTGAGTGCCCATGAATGCAGCTTGACTGTGCCTGTGAATGCAGCCTCATTGTGCCCATCAATTGAGCCTCACTGTGCCCATCAATGCAGCCTCACTGTGCCTGTGAATGCAGCCTCATTGTGCCCATCAATGCAGCTTCACTGTGCCCATCAATGCAGCCTCACAGTCCATGAAATGCAGCTTTACTATGCCCATCAATGCAGCCTCACTGTGCCCATGAATGCAGCCTCACTGTGCCCATGAATGCAGCCTCACTGTGCCCATGAATGCAACCTCACTGTGCCCACGAATGCAACATCACTGTGCCCATGAATGCAGCTTCATTGTGCCCATGAATGTAGCCTCACTGTGCCCATCAATGCGGCCTCACTATGCCCGTGAGTGCCCATGAATGCAGCCTAACTGTGCCTGTGAATGCAGCCTCATTGTGCCCATCAATGCAGCCTCACTGTGCCCATCAATGCAGCCTCACTGTCCATCAAATGCAGCTTTACTATGCCCGTGAATGCAGCCTCACTGTGCCTGTGAATACAGCCTCACTGTGCCCGTGAATGCAACCTCACTGTGCCAATCAATGCTGCCTCACTGTGCCTGTGAATGCAGCCTCACTGTGCCCACGAATGCAGCCTCACTGTCCAACAAATGCAGCCTCACAGTGCCCATGAATGCAGCCTCACTGTGCCCATCATTGCAGCTTTACTGTCCATATGAATGCAGCCTTACTGTTCATAGGAATGCAGCCTTACTGTCCATACGAATGCAAACTTACTGTCCATAGGATTGCAGCCTTACTCTCCATAGGAATGCAGCCTCACTGAGCATGAATTCAGCCTCATTGTGCCCGTGAGTGCCCATGAATGCAGCTTGACTGTGCCTGTGAATGCAGCCTCATTGTGCCCATCAATGCAGCCTCACTGTGCCCATCAATGCAGCCTCACTGTCCATCAAATGCAGCTTTACTATTCCCATGAATGCAGCCTCACTGTACCTGTGAGTGCAGCCTCATTGTGCCCATCAATGCAGCCTCACTGTGCCCATCAATGCAGCCTCACTGTCCATCAAATGCAGCTTTACTATGCCCGTGAATGCAGCCTCACTGTGCCCATCAATGCTGCCTTACTGTGCTCATGAATGCAGCCTCACTGTGCCCATGCATGCAGCCTTACTGTCCATCAATTGTAGCTTCACAGTGCCCATCATTGCAGCATTACTGTCCATACGAATGCAGCCTTACTGTCCATACGAATGCAGCCTCAATGTCCATATGAATGCAGCATTACTGTCCAAACCAATGCAACCTTACTGTCCATATGAATGCAGCCTTACTAAGCATGAATGCAGCCTCATTGTGCCCTTGAAGGCAGCCTCATTGTGCCCGTGAGTGCCCATGAATGCAGCTTGACTGTGCCTGTGAATGCAGCCTCATTGTGCCTATCAATGCAGCCTCACTGTGCCCATCAATGCAGCCTCACTGTGCCTGTGAATGCAGCCTCATTGTGCCCATCAATGCAGCCTCACTGTCCATCAAATGCAGCTTTACTATGCCCTTGAATGCAGCCTCCCTGAGCCCATGAATGCAGCCTCACTGTGCCCATGAATGCAACTTCACTGTGCCCACGATTGCAACATCACTGTGCCCATGAATGCAGCTTCATTGTGCCCATGAATGTAGCCTCATTGTGCCCATCAATGCAGCCTCACTGTGCCCGTGAGTGCCCATGAATGCAGCCTAACTGTGCCCATGAATGCAGCCTCATTGTGCCCATCAATGCAGCCTCACTGTGCCCATCAATGCAGCCTCACTGTCCATCAAATGCAGCTTTACTATGCCTGTGAATGCAGCCTCACTGTGCCTGTGAATGCAGCCACACTGTGCCCATCAATGCTGCCTCACTGTGCCTGTGAATGCAGCCTCACTGTGCCTGTGAATGCAGCCTCACTGTGCCCATGAATGCAGCCTCACTGTCCATCAAATGCAGCCTCATAGTGCCCATGAATGCAGCCTCACTGTGCCCATCATTGCAGCGTTACTGTCCATACGAATGCAACCTTACTGTCCATACGAATGCAACCTTACTGTCCATATGAATGCAACCTTACTGTCCATAGGAATGCAGCCTTACTGTCCATAGGAATGCAGCCTTACTCTCCATAGGAATGCAGCCTCACTGAGCATGAATTCAGCCTCATTGTGCCCGTGAGTGCCCATGAATGCAGCTTGACTGTGCCTGTGAATGCAGCCTCATTGTGCCCATCAATGCAGCCTCACTGTTCCCATCAATGCAGCATCACTGTGTCTGTGAATGCAGCCTCATTGTGCCCATCAATGCAGCCTCACTGTCCATCAAATGCAGCTTTACTATGCCCTTGAATGCAGCCTCCCTGAGCCCATGAATGCAGCCTCACTGTGCCCATGAATGCAACCTCACTGTGCTGTGCCCACGATTGCAACATCACTGTGCCCATGAATGCAGCTTCATTATGCCCATGAATGTAGCCTCATTGTGCCCATCAATGCAGCCTCACTGCCCGTGAGTGCCCATGAATGCAGCCTCATTGTGCCCATCAATGCAGCCTCACTGTCCATCAAATGCAGCTTTACTATGCCTGTGAATGCAGCCTCACTGTACCTGTGAATGCAGCCACACTGTGCCCATCAATGCTGCCTCACTGTGCCTGTGAATGCAGCCTCACTGTGCCTGTGAATGCAGCCTCACTGTGCCTGTGAATGCAGCCTCACTGTGCCCATGAATGCAGCCTCACTGTCCATCAAATGCAGCCTCATAGTGCCCATGAATGCAGCCTCACTGTGCCGATCATTGCAGCGTTACTGTCCATACGAATGCAACCTTACTGTCCATACGAATGCAACCTTACTGTCCATATGAATGCAACCTTACTGTCCATAGGAATGCAGCCTTACTGTCCATAGGAATGCAGCCTTACTGTCCATACGAATGCAAACTTACTGTCCATAGGAATGCAGCCTTACTCTCCATAGGAATGCAGCCTCACTAAGCATGAATTCAGCCTCATTGTGCCCGTGAGTGCCCATGAATGCAGCTTGACTGTGCCTGTGAATGCAGGCTCATTGTGCCCATCAATGCAGCCTCACTGTTCCCATCAATGCGGCCTCACTGTGTCTGTGAATGCAGCCTCATTGTGCCCATCAATGCAGCCTCACTGTCCATCAAATGCAGCTTTATTATGCCCTTGAATGCAGCCTCCCTGTGCCCATGACTGCAGCCTCACTGTGCCCATGAATGCTGCCTCACTGTGCCCATAAATGCAACCTCACTGTGCCCATGAATGCAACATCACTGTGCCCATGAAAGTAGTCTCACTGTGCCCATCAATACAGCCTCACTGTGCCCGTGAGTGCCCATGAATGCAGCCTAACTGTGCCTGTGAATGCAGCCTCATTGTGCCCATCAATGCAGCCTCACTGTGCCCATCAATGCAGCCTCACTGTCCATCAAATGCAGCTTTACTATGCCCGTGAATGCAGCCTCACTGTGCCCGTGAATGCAACCTCACTGTGCCCGTGAATGCAACCTCACTGTGCCCATCAATGCTGCCTCACTGTGCCTGTGAATGCTGCCTCACTGTGCCTGTGAATGCAGCCTCACTGTGCCCACGAATGCAGCCTCACTGTCCAACAAATGCAGCCTCACAGTGCCCATGAATGCAGCCTCACTGTGCCCATCATTGCAGCTTTACTGTCCATATGAATGCAGCCTTACTGTCCATATGAATGCAACCTTACTGTCCATAGGAATGCAGCCTTACTGTCCATAGGAATGCAGCCTTACTGTTCATAGGAATGCAGCCTTACTGTCCATACGAATGCAAACTTACTGTCCATAGGAATGCAGCCTTACTCTCCATAGGAATGCAGCCTCACTGAGCATGAATTCAGCCTCATTGTGCCCGTGAGTGCCCATGAATGCAGCTTGACTGTGCCCGTGAATGCAGCCTCATTGTGCCCATCAATGCAGCCTCACTGTTCCCATCAATGCAGCCTCACTGTCCATCAAATGCAGCTTTACTATTCCCATGAATGCAGCCTCACTGTACCTGTGATTGCAGCCTCACTGTGCCCATCAATGCAGCCTCACTGTCCATCAAATGCAGCTTTACTATGCCCGTGAATGCAGCCTCACTGTGCCCATCAATGCTGCCTTACTGTGCTCATGAATGCAGCCTCACTGTGCCCATGCATGCAGCCTTACTGTCCATCAATTGTAGCCTCACAGTGCCTATCATTGCAGCATTACTGTCCATACGAATGCAGCCTTACTGTCCATATGAATGCAGCCTTAATGTCCATATGAATGCAGCATTACTGTCCAAACCAATGCAACCTTACTGTCCATATGAATGCAGCCTTACTGAGCATGAATGCAGCCTCATTGTGCCCTTGAAGGCAGCCTCACTGTGCCCGTGAGTGCCCATGAATGCAGCTTGACTGTGCCTGTGAATGCAGCCTCATTGTGCCTATCAATGCAGCCTCACTGTGCCCATCAATGCAGCCTCACTGTGCCTGTGAATGCAGCCTCATTGTGCCCATCAATGCAGCCTCACTGTGCCCATCAATGCAGCCTCACTGTCCATCAAATGCAGCTTTACTATGCCTGTGAATGCAGCCTCACTGTGCCTGTGAATGCAGCCACACTGTGCCCATGAATGCAGCCTCACTGTCCATCAAATGCAGCCTCATAGTGCCCATGAATGCAGCCTTACTGTGCCCATCATTGCAGCGTTACTGTCCATCAAATGCAGCTTTACTATGCCCTTGAATGCAGCCTCCCTGAGCCCATGAATGCAGCCTCACTGTGCCCATGAATGCAACCTTACTGTGCCCACGATTGCAACATTACTGTGCCCATGAATGCAGCTTCATTGTGCCCATGAATGTAGCCTCACTGTGCCCATCAATGCAGCCTCACTGTGCCCGTGAGTGCCCATGAATGCAGCCTAACTGTGCCTATGAATGCAGCCTCATTGTGCCCATCAATGCAGCCTCACTGTGCCCATCAATGCAGCCTCACTGTCCATCAAATGCAGCTTTACTATGCCTGTGAATGCAGCCTCACTGTCCATCAAATGCAGCCACACTGTGCCCATCAATACTGCCTCACTGTGCCTGTGAATGCAGCCTCACTGTGCCTGTGAATGCAGCCTCACTGTGCCCACGAATGCAGCCTCACTGTCCATCAAATGCAGCCTCATAGTGCCCATGAATGCAGCCTCACTGTGCCCATCATTGCAGCGTTACTGTCCATACGAATGCAGCCTTACTGTCCATACGAATGCAACCTTACTGTCCATACGAATGCAGCCTTACTGTCCATATGAATGCAACCTTACTGTCCATAGGAATGCAGCCTTACTGTCCATAGGAATGCAGCCTTACTGTCTATACGAATGCAGCCTTACTGTCTATACGAATGCAGCCTTACTGTCTATACGAATGCAGCCTTACTGTCCATACAAATGCAGCCTTACTGTCCATAGTAATGTAGCCTTACTGAGCATAAATGCAGCCTTACTGAGCATGAATGCAGCCTTACTGAATGCAGCCTTACTGAGCATGAATGCAGCCTTACTGAGCATGAATGCAGCCTCACTGACCCCATCAATACATACTCACCATGGCATTGCCTGGATCACACACAGCAGGCATCTCCCACGGTGTGTGTCACAGAGCTGGCTGGGTCTGTGTTCGGCTGTGCTGTAGCAAGGTCTCGCCCCCCTAGGCCGGCTCATATGATAGGAGAAACACTGATTCAATCAGCTCTGTAACACACACCGTGGGAGATGCCTGCTGTGTGTGTGACACATAGGAGAGAGAGAGCGAGCGAGGGAGGTGAGCGCTGCAGTCAGCCACAGATCAAAGCGGCCCCAGTGCATGCGGCCTACCGGGAAATTTCCCGGTATCCCGCTAGGCCAGTCCGGCCCTGCTTAGAAGAGCAGTAGAACACTGCCAATTTGCGCCCCTGGCGGGCGCCGGTCTCTCCGTCCTGTTGGTATACCCCTGACTATCCACCTCATAGTTTTAAAAATGAAAAGCTAAAAACAGATTGTTTACTTTGCTCCCACTCTCACGTCCTGAGTTTTTTGGAAAGTGACAGTGGGACTTGTGGATTTAGCCACTTAGTAGCCAAGAGGCACAAGTTTAAGTGACGAGAATATGTGCACTCATTAGCTTTCCATCAAAAGTACACAAGAAGTATATTTGTAAACTGTACATGTATGCACTAGTATCAGAACTATAATGTCACCATCAGCTGGTGGATCCATCGATCTTGGCTGCTGACCACTGCACTGCCCTATGTTGACTGCGTAGTTCTGGTGCCAATGTGGACGTCACTCTGCAAAGTCAGCAGCGCAAGACCAACAGTCAGGTAAATAACCACACCAATGAACGACTCCTGCCATTAACCCTCAATTTAAGGGGGCATGTATACATGCCACTAATATAAAGGGGCATTTACACTGACCACCAAGGCAAAGTTGTATTTACACATAGCCGATACACATAGTTAATACAGGTTTTAACAATGACCACCAATGGAACAGGGGAATTTACAGTATGCATCAAAGTTAAGATGGATTTGTTTAAAAATTACCAAAATAACAGGCAGTTACATTGACCACAAGTGTAAATGGGCTTTTGTAAAGGGGACTGCTTTACTTTATATGCCATGTTGTAAATTACATGCTAAAAAATGGTGCACTAGTAAAGTGTTTGTATGTTACATGCACAAGACCACTGTGCCCTCCTGTATGTTACATATGCTGGCCACCTGCACCATATAAAAATGTGCTGTACATTACATACTCTAAATCAGTGGTGGAAATAGCAGGCTGAGAGGAGCAGTGTGTGACAGGCAAAGATGAATGGATCTGTGTGAGGAGAGGATGACAGGGAGGAGCAGGATGGCCCGGATAGTGGTTGAGGAGGGGAGGAAAATGCCAGGGAGGGAGAGAGCATTACAGACATCAGAGAGACAAATAACAGAACTGACCTGTACAGTTGTACTGTAGCAAAAGAGACACAGCCAAAGTGAAAACAACTGTTACCATGGCACTGCCCGAAACTGCGGGGAGCGGGGAGGAAACTTCAAAGGCCCCCCATGCACCTAGGACCCCTGGGCAGTTCGCAGAAGTGCCTATGCATTAAGACAGGCAAGCCCTTCCCCAATCTCAGTGTGCTGGCGAATCCCTGCCCCTGCTCTCCGGGAGAGGAAAACAGGCAGTGCTGGGGGGAGACCAGGCACCTCTGGGGGGAGAACAGGCACCTATGGGAGGATCATATGTGGCCCAAACAGGGAGGTAGATTGGTGCGCTGTGACAGACACACAGTTACAGAAACAATGCCGTGTATCTCTCCTCTCCCTCCAGCAGCTGAAAGCCAACAGGAGGGAGAGGGAGACTCCCCCCCCTATCAGCGGCCCTGCCAGCAGCAAGCAGCAGTGCTCGGTGCCGCCAGCCCAACGCTGCTGTGCCTGTGCTGAAGTGGAACAACACTGCCATTTGGCATCCCCCCTCAGCCTGCACCTCTGGCAGGCGCTGGTCTCGCCAACTGCTTGGTACGCCCCTGGCTACTGTTTTCCTCTCACTTAATGCTTTCATGACCTTCAGCATTTCTTTATCGAAAGCGATAGACATTCTTCGCTTTTTGTCGCCAATCGCTCTGAACTCTTTAATCTTCTGTTTCTCTTCCATTTCTCTTTTCTTCTCTCTCTCTATAAACTCTCTCCTTAGCCGTTCTTCTATCTTCCTGTTCATCTCTGCCTCTCTCTTCTGTCTTTCCATTACAACACTTCTGTGCTCTGCCTGTATCCTTACCTTCTCCTGTCTGTCTCTCTCTCTCGTCTTTCATTCTCCTCTCCTTCTCCTCTTTCAGATCTTTCAGTCTCCTTCTATTTATCTTCTGCATTTTGCTCCCCTCTATTATTTTCTGAAGTTCTCCCCCTTTCACCTCCTCTCTCTCTCTATCTTCCCCACAAGATTTCTTTCTCTTAAAGACACCGCACTGCATTTCTTCTTTCTTGCAAAGCTTTGCTCTGCTCAGCTTTCCACTTTTCACGTCGCATTTTATCGGCCTCCTTTGTGCGTTCCATATTGTCTTCTTCTCCACTTGTCTTCTTTAAGTACAAATCTTAAAGTGGAACTCTGTTCAAAATGTTTTCTTTTAGATTTGGATGGAGTGAGGAGAGGGTTCAAATGTGGCTGATGGTGAAGGAGTACCTGTCTCTGTCTTCATAGCAGAGACCTCTTCTCCATGCTCTTGCATATTAGATTAGAATATGGGGTTTATATTGGGGGTTTGTTATAAATGAAGGTAGGTGGGCACCTATGGGAGGATCATATGTGGCCCAAACAGGGAGGTAGATTGGTGCGCTGTGACAGACACACAGTTACAGAAACAATGCCGCGTATCTCTCCTCTCCCTCCAGCAGCTGAAAGCCAACAGGAGGAAGAGGGAGACTCCCCCCCCTATCAGCGGCCCTGCCAGCAGCAGTGCTCGGTGCCGCCAGCCCACCGCTGCTGTGCCTGTGCTGAAGTGGAACAACACTGCCATTTGGCATCCCCCCTCGGCCTGCGGCTCTGGCAGGCGCCGGTCTCGCCAACTGCTTGGTATGCCCCTGGCTACTGTTTTCCTCTCACTTAATGCTTTCATGACCTTCAGCATTTCTTTATCGAAAGCGATAGACATTCTTCGCTTTTTGTCGCCAATCGCTCTGAACTCTTTAATCTTCTGTTTCTCTTCCATTTCTCTTTTCTTCTCTCTCTCTATAAACTCTCTCCTTAGCCGTTCTTCTATCTTCCTGTTCATCTCTGCCTCTCTCTTCTGTCTTTCCATTAGAACACTTCTGTGCTCCGCCTGTATCCTTACCTTCTCCTGTCTGTCTCTCTCGTCTTTCATTCTCCTCTCCTTCTCCTCTTTCAGTCTCCTTCTATTTATCTTCTGCATTTTGCTCTCCTCTATTATTTTCTGAAGTTCTCCCCCTTTCAACTCCTCTCTCTCTATCTTCCCCACAAGTTTTCTTTCTCTTAAAGACACCGCACTGCATTTCTTCTTTCTTGCAAAGCTTTGCTCTGCTCAGCTTTCCACTTTTCACGTCGCATTTTATCAGCCTCCTTTGTGCGTTCCATATTGTCTTCTTCTCCACTTGTCTTCTTTAAGTACAAATCTTAAAGTGGAACTCTGTTCAAAATGTTTTCTTTTAGATTTGGATGGAGTGAGGAGAGGGTTCAAATGTGGCCGATGGTGAAGGTGTACCTGTCTCTGTCTTCATAGCAGAGACCTCTTCTCCATGCTCTTGCATATTAGATTAGAATATGGGGTTTATATTGGGGGTTTGTTATAAATGAAGGTAGGTGGTCCTTTCACTGCATATTATAAAATTATATTATTTGTTATGATGTTAATAAAAATGAATACACTATTGTTCTGTTGGTTACATTTATTTCTAGAATGTTAGTCACTCATAAATCACATTTTTTTTTTTGAATCAAATAATTTTTAATTTTTATTATTAAACACACATACAAATGTCACATTAATCCATGAAGTATCAAAATTAGCTGTAGAACACTACTAATTTGCGCCCCTGGCGGGTGCCGGTCTCGCCTACCTATTGGTATGCCCCTGACTATCCACCTCATAGTTTTAAAAATGAAAAGCTAAAAACTGATTGTTTACTTTGCTCCCACTCTCACGTCCTGAGTTTTTTGGTAAGTGACAGTGGGACTTGTGGATTTAGCCACTTAGTAGCCAAGAGGCACACGTTTAAGTGACGAGAATATGTGCACTCATTAGCTTTCCATCAAAAGTACACAAGAAGTATATTTGTAAACTGTACATGTATGCACTTGTATCAGAACTATAATGTCACCATCAGCTGGTGGATCCATCGATCTTGGCTGCTGACCACTGCACTGCCCTATGTTGACTGCGTAGTTCTGGTGCCAATGTGGACGTCACTCTGCAAAGTCAGCAGCGCAAGACCAACAGTCAGGTAAATAATCACACCAATGAACGCTTCCTGCCATTGACCCTCTATTTAAGGGGGCATGTATACATGCCACTAATATAAAGGGGCATTTACACTGACCACCAAGGCAAAGTTGTATTTACACATAGTTAATACAGGTTTTAACAATGACCACCAATGGAACAGGGGAATTTACAGTATGCATCAAAGTTAAGATGGAATTGTTTAAAAATTACCAAAATAACAGGCAGTTACATTGACCACAAGTGTAAATGGGCTTTTGTAAAGGGGACTGCTTTACTTTATATGCCATGCTGTAAATTACATGCTAAAAAATGGTGCACTAGTAAAGTGTTTGTATGTTACATGCACAAGACCACTGTGCCCTCCTGTATGTTACATATGCTGGCCACCTGCACCATATAAAAATGTGCTGTACATTACATACTCTGAATCAGTGGTGGAAATAGCAGGCTGAGAGGAGCAGTGTGTGACAGGCAAAGATGAATGGATCTGTGTGAGGAGAGGATGACAGGGAGGAGCAGGACGGCCCGGATAGTGGTTGAGGAGGGGAGGAAGATGCCAGGGAGGGAGAGAGCATTGCAGACATCAGAGAGACAGATAACAGAACTGACCTGTACAGTTGTACTGTAGCAAAAGAGACACAGCCAAAGTGAAAAGAACTGTTACCACGGCACTGCCCGAAACTGCGGGGAGGAAACTTCAAAGGCCCCCCATGCACCTAGGACCCCTGGGCAGTTCGCAGAAGTGCCTATGCGTTAAGACAGGCAAGCCCTTCCCCACTCTCAGTGTGCTGACGAATCCCTGCCCCTGCTCTCCGGGAGAGGAAAACAGGCAGTGCTGGGGGGAGACCAGGCACCTCTGGGGGGAGAACAGGCACCTATGGAAGGATCATATGTGGCCCAAACAGGGAGGTAGATTGGTGCGCTGTGATAGACACACAGTTACAGAAACAATGCCGTGTATCTCTCCTCTCCCTCCAGCAGCTGAAAGCCAACAGGAGGGAGAGGGAGACTCCCCCCCCTATCAGCGGCCCTGCCAGCAGCAAGCAGCAGTGCTCGGTGCCGCCAGCCCAACGCTGCTGTGCCTGTGCTGAAGTGGAACAACACTGCCATTTGGCATCCCCCCTCGGCCTGCACCTCTGGCAGGCGCCGGTCTCGCCAACTGCTTGGTACGCCCCTGGCTACTGTTTTCCTCTCACTTAATGCTTTCATGACCTTCAGCATTTCTTTATCGAAAGCGATAGACATTCTTCGCTTTTTGTCGCCAATCGCTCTGAACTCTTTAATCTTCTGTTTCTCTTCCATTTCTCTTTTCTTCTCTCTCTCTATAAACTCTCTCCTTAGCCGTTCTTCTATCTTCCTGTTCATCTCTGCCTCTCTCTTCTGTCTTTCCATTACAACACTTCTGTGCTCTGCCTGTATCCTTACCTTCTCCTGTCTGTCTCTCTCTCTCGTCTTTCATTCTCCTCTCCTTCTCCTCTTTCAGATCTTTCAGTCTCCTTCTATTTATCTTCTGCATTTTGCTCCCCTCTATTATTTTCTGAAGTTCTCCCCCTTTCACCTCCTCTCTCTCTCTATCTTCCCCACAAGTTTTCTTTCTCTTAAAGACACCGCACTGCATTTCTTCTTTCTTGCAAAGCTTTGCTCTGCTCAGCTTTCCACTTTTCACGTCGCATTTTATCGGCCTCCTTTGTGCGTTCCATATTGTCTTCTTCTCCACTTGTCTTCTTTAAGTACAAATCTTAAAGTGGAACTCTGTTCAAAATGTTTTCTTTTAGATTTGGATGGAGTGAGGAGAGGGTTCAAATGTGGCTGATGGTGAAGGAGTACCTGTCTCTGTCTTCATAGCAGAGACCTCTTCTCCATGCTCTTGCATATTAGATTAGAATATGGGGTTTATATTGGGGGTTTGTTATAAATGAAGGTAGGTGGGCACCTATGGGAGGATCATATGTGGCCCAAACAGGGAGGTAGATTGGTGCGCTGTGACAGACACACAGTTACAGAAACAATGCCGCGTATCTCTCCTCTCCCTCCAGCAGCTGAAAGCCAACAGGAGGAAGAGGGAGACTCCCCCCCTATCAGCGGCCCTGCCAGCAGCAGTGCTCGGTGCCGCCAGCCCACCGCTGCTGTGCCTGTGCTGAAGTGGAACAACACTGCCATTTGGCATCCCCCCTCGGCCTGCGCCTCTGGCAGGCGCCGGTCTCGCCAACTGCTTGGTATGCCCCTGGCTACTGTTTTCCTCTCACTTAATGCTTTCATGACCTTCAGCATTTCTTTATCGAAAGCGATAGACATTCTTCGCTTTTTGTCGCCAATCGCTCTGAACTCTTTAATCTTCTGTTTCTCTTCCATTTCTCTTTTCTTCTCTCTCTCTATAAACTCTCTCCTTAGCCGTTCTTCTATCTTCCTGTTCATCTCTGCCTCTCTCTTCTGTCTTTCCATTAGAACACTTCTGTGCTCCGCCTGTATCCTTACCTTCTCCTGTCTGTCTCTCTCGTCTTTCATTCTCCTCTCCTTCTCCTCTTTCAGTCTCCTTCTATTTATCTTCTGCATTTTGCTCTCCTCTATTATTTTCTGAAGTTCTCCCCCTTTCAACTCCTCTCTCTCTATCTTCCCCACAAGTTTTCTTTCTCTTAAAGACACCGCACTGCATTTCTTCTTTCTTGCAAAGCTTTGCTCTGCTCAGCTTTCCACTTTTCACGTCGCATTTTATCAGCCTCCTTTGTGCGTTCCATATTGTCTTCTTCTCCACTTGTCTTCTTTAAGTACAAATCTTAAAGTGGAACTCTGTTCAAAATGTTTTCTTTTAGATTTGGATGGAGTGAGGAGAGGGTTCAAATGTGGCCGATGGTGAAGGTGTACCTGTCTCTGTCTTCATAGCAGAGACCTCTTCTTCATGCTCTTGCATATTAGATTAGAATATGGGGTTTATATTGGGGGTTTGTTATAAATGAAGGTAGGTGGTCCTTTCACTGCATATTATAAAATTATATTATTTGTTATGATGTTAATAAAAATGAATACGCTATTGTTCTGTTGGTTACATTTATTTCTAGAATGTTAGTCACTCATAAATCACATTTTTTTTTTTGAATCAAATAATTTTTAATTTTTATTATTAAACACACATACAAATGTCACATTAATCCATGAAGTATCAAAATTAGCTGTAGAACACTACTAATTTGCGCCCCTGGCGGGTGCCGGTCTCGCCTACCTATTGGTATGCCCCTGACTATCCACCTCATAGTTTTAAAAATGAAAAGCTAAAAACTGATTGTTTACTTTGCTCCCACTCTCACGTCCTGAGTTTTTTGGTAAGTGACAGTGGGACTTGTGGATTTAGCCACTTAGTAGCCAAGAGGCACACGTTTAAGTGACGAGAATATGTGCACTCATTAGCTTTCCATCAAAAGTACACAAGAAGTATATTTGTAAACTGTACATGTATGCACTTGTATCAGAACTATAATGTCACCATCAGCTGGTGGATCCATCGATCTTGGCTGCTGACCACTGCACTGCCCTATGTTGACTGCGTAGTTCTGGTGCCAATGTGGACGTCACTCTGCAAAGTCAGCAGCGCAAGACCAACAGTCAGGTAAATAATCACACCAATGAACGCTTCCTGCCATTGACCCTCTATTTAAGGGGGCATGTATACATGCCACTAATATAAAGGGGCATTTACACTGACCACCAAGGCAAAGTTGTATTTACACATAGTTAATACAGGTTTTAACAATGACCACCAATGGAACAGGGGAATTTACAGTATGCATCAAAGTTAAGATGGAATTGTTTAAAAATTACCAAAATAACAGGCAGTTACATTGACCACAAGTGTAAATGGGCTTTTGTAAAGGGGACTGCTTTACTTTATATGCCATGCTGTAAATTACATGCTAAAAAATGGTGCACTAGTAAAGTGTTTGTATGTTACATGCACAAGACCACTGTGCCCTCCTGTATGTTACATATGCTGGCCACCTGCACCATATAAAAATGTGCTGTACATTACATACTCTGAATCAGTGGTGGAAATAGCAGGCTGAGAGGAGCAGTGTGTGACAGGCAAAGATGAATGGATCTGTGTGAGGAGAGGATGACAGGGAGGAGCAGGACGGCCCGGATAGTGGTTGAGGAGGGGAGGAAGATGCCAGGGAGGGAGAGAGCATTGCAGACATCAGAGAGACAGATAACAGAACTGACCTGTACAGTTGTACTGTAGCAAAAGAGACACAGCCAAAGTGAAAAGAACTGTTACCACGGCACTGCCCGAAACTGCGGGGAGGAAACTTCAAAGGCCCCCCATGCACCTAGGACCCCTGGGCAGTTCGCAGAAGTGCCTATGCGTTAAGACAGGCAAGCCCTTCCCCACTCTAAGTGTGCTGACGAATCCCTGCCCCTGCTCTCCGGGAGAGGAAAACAGGCAGTGCTGGGGGGAGACCAGGCACCTCTGGGGGGAGAACAGGCACCTATGGAAGGATCATATGTGGCCCAAACAGGGAGGTAGATTGGTGCGCTGTGATAGACACACAGTTACAGAAACAATGCCGTGTATCTCTCCTCTCCCTCCAGCAGCTGAAAGCCAACAGGAGGGAGAGGGAGACTCCCCCCCTATCAGCGGCCCTGCCAGCAGCAAGCAGCAGTGCTCGGTGCCGCCAGCCCACCGCTGCTGTGCCTGTGCTGAAGTGGAACAACACTGCCATTTGGCATCCCCCCTCGGCCTGCACCTCTGGCAGGCGCCGGTCTCGCCAACTGCTTGGTACGCCCCTGGCTACTGTTTTCCTCTCACTTAATGCTTTCATGACCTTCAGCATTTCTTTATCGAAAGCGATAGACATTCTTCGCTTTTTGTCGTTAATCGCTCTGAACTCTTTAATCTTCTGTTTCTCTTCCATTTCTCTTTTCTTCTCTCTCTATAAACCCTCTCCTTAGCCGTTCTTCTATCTTCCTGTTCATCTCTGCCTCTCTCTTCTGTCTTTCCATTAGAACACTTCTGTGCTCCGCCTGTATCCTTACCCTCTCCTGTCTGTCTCTCTCGTCTTTCATTCTCCTCTCCTTCTCCTCTTTCAGATCTTTCAGTCTCCTTCTATTTATCTTCTGCATTTTGCTCTCCTCTATTATTTTCTGAAGTTCTCCCCCTTTCACCTCCTCTCTCTCTCTATCTTCCCCACAAGTTTTCTTTCTCTTAAAGACACCGCACTGCATTTCTTCTTTCTTGCAAAGCTTTGCTCTGCTCAGCTTTCCACTTTTCACGTCGCATTTTATCGGCCTCCATTGTGCGTTCCATATTGTCTTCTTCTCCACTTGTCTTCTTTAAGTACAAATCTTAAAGTGGAACTCTGTTCAAAATGTTTTCTTTTAGATTTGGATGGAGTGAGGAGAGGGTTCAAATGTGGCTGATGGTGAAGGAGTACCTGTCTCTGTCTTCATAGCAGAGACCTCTTCTCTATGCTCTTGCATATTAGATTAGAATATGGGGTTTATATTGGGGGTTTGTTATAAATGAAGGTAGGTGGGCACCTATGGGAGGATCATATGTGGCCCAACACAGGGAGGTAGATTGGTGCGCTGTGACAGACACACAGTTACAGAAACAATGCCGTGTATCTCTCCTTTCCCTCCAGCAGCTGAAAGCCAACAGGAGGGAGAGGGAGACTCCCCCCCTATCAGCGGCCCTGCCAGCAGCAGTGCTCGGTGCCGCCAGCCCACCGCTGCTGTGCCTGTGCTGAAGTGGAACAACACTGTCATTTGGCATCCCCCCTCGGCCTGCGGCTCTGGCAGGCGCCGGTCTCGCCAACTGCATGGTACGCCCCTGGCTACTGTTTTCCTCTCACTTAATGCTTTCATGACCTTCAGCATTTCTTTATCGAAAGCGATAGACATTCTTCGCTTTTTGTCGCCAATCGCTCTGAACTCTTTAATCTTCTGTTTCTCTTCCATTTCTCTTTTCTTCTCTCTCTCTATAAACTCTCTCCTTAGCCGTTCTTTTATCTACCTGTTCATCTCTGCCTCTCTCTTCTGTCTTTCCATTAGAACACTTCTGTGCTCCGCCTGTATCCTTACCTTCTCCTGTCTGTCTCTCTCGTCTTTCATTCTCCTCTCCTTCTCCTCTTTCAGATCTTTCAGTCTCCTTCTATTTATCTTCTGCATTTTGCTCTCCTCTATTATTTTCTGAAGTTCTCCCCCTTTCACCTCCTCTCTCTCTATCTTCCCCACAAGTTTTCCTTCTCTTAAAGACACTGCACTGCATTTCTTCTTTCTTGCAAAGCTTTGCTCTGCTCAGCTTTCCACTTTTCACGTCGCATTTTATCAGCCTCCTTTGTGCGTTCCATATTGTCTTCTTCTCCACTTGTCTTCTTTAAGTACAAATCTTAAAGTGGAACTCTGTTCAAAATGTTTTCTTTTAGATTTGGATGGAGTGAGGAGAGGGTTCAAATGTGGCTGATGGTGAAGGCGTACCTGTCTCTGTCTTCATAGCAGAGACCTCTTCTCCATGCTCTTGCATATTAGATTAGAATATGGGGTTTATATTGGGGGTTTGTTATAAATGAAGGTAGGTGGTCCTTTCACTGCATATTATAAAATTATATTATTTGTTATGATGTTAATAAAAATGAATACGCTATTGTTCTGTTGGTTACATTTATTTCTAGAATGTTAGTCACTCATAAATCACATTTTTTTTTTTGAATCAAATAATTTTTAATTTTTATTATTAAACACACATACAAATGTCACATTAATCCATGAAGTATCAAAATTAGCTGTAGAACACTACTAATTTGCGCCCCTGGCGGGTGCCGGTCTCGCCTACCTATTGGTATGCCCCTGACTATCCACCTCATAGTTTTAAAAATGAAAAGCTAAAAACTGATTGTTTACTTTGCTCCCACTCTCACGTCCTGAGTTTTTTGGTAAGTGACAGTGGGACTTGTGGATTTAGCCACTTAGTAGCCAAGAGGCACGCGTTTAAGTGACGAGAATATGTGCACTCACTAGCTTTCCATCAAAAGTACACAAGAAGTATATTTGTAAACTGTACATGTATGCACTTGTATCAGAACTATAATGTCACCATCAGCTGGTGGATCCATCGATCTTGGCTGCTGACCACTGCACTGCCCTATGTTGACTGCGTAGTTCTGGTGCCAATGTGGACGTCACTCTGCAAAGTCAGCAGCGCAAGACCAACAGTCAGGTAAATAATCACACCAATGAACGCTTCCTGCCATTGACCCTCTATTTAAGGGGGCATGTATACATGCCACTAATATAAAGGGGCATTTACACTGACCACCAAGGCAAAGTTGTATTTACACATAGTTAATACAGGTTTTAACAATGACCACCAATGGAACAGGGGAATTTACAGTATGCATCAAAGTTAAGATGGAATTGTTTAAAAATTACCAAAATAACAGGCAGTTACATTGACCACAAGTGTAAATGGGCTTTTGTAAAGGGGACTGCTTTACTTTATATGCCATGCTGTAAATTACATGCTAAAAAATGGTGCACTAGTAAAGTGTTTGTATGTTACATGCACAAGACCACTGTGCCCTCCTGTATGTTACATATGCTGGCCACCTGCACCATATAAAAATGTGCTGTACATTACATACTCTGAATCAGTGGTGGAAATAGCAGGCTGAGAGGAGCAGTGTGTGACAGGCAAAGATGAATGGATCTGTGTGAGGAGAGGATGACAGGGAGGAGCAGGACGGCCCGGATAGTGGTTGAGGAGGGGAGGAAGATGCCAGGGAGGGAGAGAGCATTGCAGACATCAGAGAGACAGATAACAGAACTGACCTGTACAGTTGTACTGTAGCAAAAGAGACACAGCCAAAGTGAAAAGAACTGTTACCACGGCACTGCCCGAAACTGCGGGGAGGAAACTTCAAAGGCCCCCCATGCACCTAGGACCCCTGGGCAGTTCGCAGAAGTGCCTATGCGTTAAGACAGGCAAGCCCTTCCCCACTCTCAGTGTGCTGACGAATCCCTGCCCCTGCTCTCCGGGAGAGGAAAACAGGCAGTGCTGGGGGGAGACCAGGCACCTCTGGGGGGAGAACAGGCACCTATGGAAGGATCATATGTGGCCCAAACAGGGAGGTAGATTGGTGCGCTGTGATAGACACACAGTTACAGAAACAATGCCGTGTATCTCTCCTCTCCCTCCAGCAGCTGAAAGCCAACAGGAGGGAGAGGGAGACTCCCCCCCTATCAGCGGCCCTGCCAGCAGCAAGCAGCAGTGCTCGGTGCCGCCAGCCCACCGCTGCTGTGCCTGTGCTGAAGTGGAACAACACTGCCATTTGGCATCCCCCCTCGGCCTGCACCTCTGGCAGGCGCCGGTCTCGCCAACTGCTTGGTACGCCCCTGGCTACTGTTTTCCTCTCACTTAATGCTTTCATGACCTTCAGCATTTCTTTATCGAAAGCGATAGACATTCTTCGCTTTTTGTCGTTAATCGCTCTGAACTCTTTAATCTTCTGTTTCTCTTCCATTTCTCTTTTCTTCTCTCTCTCTATAAACCCTCTCCTTAGCCGTTCTTCTATCTTCCTGTTCATCTCTGCCTCTCTCTTCTGTCTTTCCATTAGAACACTTCTGTGCTCCGCCTGTATCCTTACCCTCTCCTGTCTGTCTCTCTCGTCTTTCATTCTCCTCTCCTTCTCCTCTTTCAGATCTTTCAGTCTCCTTCTATTTATCTTCTGCATTTTGCTCTCCTCTATTATTTTCTGAAGTTCTCCCCCTTTCACCTCCTCTCTCTCTCTATCTTCCCCACAAGTTTTCTTTCTCTTAAAGACACCGCACTGCATTTCTTCTTTCTTGCAAAGCTTTGCTCTGCTCAGCTTTCCACTTTTCACGTCGCATTTTATCGGCCTCCATTGTGCGTTCCATATTGTCTTCTTCTCCACTTGTCTTCTTTAAGTACAAATCTTAAAGTGGAACTCTGTTCAAAATGTTTTCTTTTAGATTTGGATGGAGTGAGGAGAGGGTTCAAATGTGGCTGATGGTGAAGGAGTACCTGTCTCTGTCTTCATAGCAGAGACCTCTTCTCTATGCTCTTGCATATTAGATTAGAATATGGGGTTTATATTGGGGGTTTGTTATAAATGAAGGTAGGTGGGCACCTATGGGAGGATCATATGTGGCCCAACACAGGGAGGTAGATTGGTGCGCTGTGACAGACACACAGTTACAGAAACAATGCCGTGTATCTCTCCTTTCCCTCCAGCAGCTGAAAGCCAACAGGAGGGAGAGGGAGACTCCCCCCCTATCAGCGGCCCTGCCAGCAGCAGTGCTCGGTGCCGCCAGCCCACCGCTGCTGTGCCTGTGCTGAAGTGGAACAACACTGTCATTTGGCATCCCCCCTCGGCCTGCGGCTCTGGCAGGCGCCGGTCTCGCCAACTGCATGGTACGCCCCTGGCTACTGTTTTCCTCTCACTTAATGCTTTCATGACCTTCAGCATTTCTTTATCGAAAGCGATAGACATTCTTCGCTTTTTGTCGCCAATCGCTCTGAACTCTTTAATCTTCTGTTTCTCTTCCATTTCTCTTTTCTTCTCTCTCTCTATAAACTCTCTCCTTAGCCGTTCTTTTATCTACCTGTTCATCTCTGCCTCTCTCTTCTGTCTTTCCATTAGAACACTTCTGTGCTCCGCCTGTATCCTTACCTTCTCCTGTCTGTCTCTCTCGTCTTTCATTCTCCTCTCCTTCTCCTCTTTCAGATCTTTCAGTCTCCTTCTATTTATCTTCTGCATTTTGCTCTCCTCTATTATTTTCTGAAGTTCTCCCCCTTTCACCTCCTCTCTCTCTATCTTCCCCACAAGTTTTCCTTCTCTTAAAGACACTGCACTGCATTTCTTCTTTCTTGCAAAGCTTTGCTCTGCTCAGCTTTCCACTTTTCACGTCGCATTTTATCAGCCTCCTTTGTGCGTTCCATATTGTCTTCTTCTCCACTTGTCTTCTTTAAGTACAAATCTTAAAGTGGAACTCTGTTCAAAATGTTTTCTTTTAGATTTGGATGGAGTGAGGAGAGGGTTCAAATGTGGCTGATGGTGAAGGCGTACCTGTCTCTGTCTTCATAGCAGAGACCTCTTCTCCATGCTCTTGCATATTAGATTAGAATATGGGGTTTATATTGGGGATTTGTTATAAATGAAGGTAGGTGGTCCTTTCACTGCATATTATAAAATTATATTATTTGTTATGATGTTAATAAAAATGAATACGCTATTGTTCTGTTGGTTACATTTATTTCTAGAATGTTAGTCACTCATAAATCACATTTTTTTTTTTGAATCAAATAATTTTTAATTTTTATTATTAAACACACATACAAATGTCACATTAATCCATGAAGTATCAAAATTAGCTGTAGAACACTACTAATTTGCGCCCCTGGCGGGTGCCGGTCTCGCCTACCTATTGGTATGCCCCTGACTATCCACCTCATAGTTTTAAAAATGAAAAGCTAAAAACTGATTGTTTACTTTGCTCCCACTCTCACGTCCTGAGTTTTTTGGTAAGTGACAGTGGGACTTGTGGATTTAGCCACTTAGTAGCCAAGAGGCACACGTTTAAGTGACGAGAATATGTGCACTCATTAGCTTTCCATCAAAAGTACACAAGAAGTATATTTGTAAACTGTACATGTATGCACTTGTATCAGAACTATAATGTCACCATCAGCTGGTGGATCCATCGATCTTGGCTGCTGACCACTGCACTGCCCTATGTTGACTGCGTAGTTCTGGTGCCAATGTGGACGTCACTCTGCAAAGTCAGCAGCGCAAGACCAACAGTCAGGTAAATAATCACACCAATGAACGCTTCCTGCCATTGACCCTCTATTTAAGGGGGCATGTATACATGCCACTAATATAAAGGGGCATTTACACTGACCACCAAGGCAAAGTTGTATTTACACATAGTTAATACAGGTTTTAACAATGACCACCAATGGAACAGGGGAATTTACAGTATGCATCAAAGTTAAGATGGAATTGTTTAAAAATTACCAAAATAACAGGCAGTTACATTGACCACAAGTGTAAATGGGCTTTTGTAAAGGGGACTGCTTTACTTTATATGCCATGCTGTAAATTACATGCTAAAAAATGGTGCACTAGTAAAGTGTTTGTATGTTACATGCACAAGACCACTGTGCCCTCCTGTATGTTACATATGCTGGCCACCTGCACCATATAAAAATGTGCTGTACATTACATACTCTGAATCAGTGGTGGAAATAGCAGGCTGAGAGGAGCAGTGTGTGACAGGCAAAGATGAATGGATCTGTGTGAGGAGAGGATGACAGGGAGGAGCAGGACGGCCCGGATAGTGGTTGAGGAGGGGAGGAAGATGCCAGGGAGGGAGAGAGCATTGCAGACATCAGAGAGACAGATAACAGAACTGACCTGTACAGTTGTACTGTAGCAAAAGAGACACAGCCAAAGTGAAAAGAACTGTTACCACGGCACTGCCCGAAACTGCGGGGAGGAAACTTCAAAGGCCCCCCATGCACCTAGGACCCCTGGGCAGTTCGCAGAAGTGCCTATGCGTTAAGACAGGCAAGCCCTTCCCCACTCTCAGTGTGCTGACGAATCCCTGCCCCTGCTCTCCGGGAGAGGAAAACAGGCAGTGCTGGGGGGAGACCAGGCACCTCTGGGGGGAGAACAGGCACCTATGGAAGGATCATATGTGGCCCAAACAGGGAGGTAGATTGGTGCGCTGTGATAGACACACAGTTACAGAAACAATGCCGTGTATCTCTCCTCTCCCTCCAGCAGCTGAAAGCCAACAGGAGGGAGAGGGAGACTCCCCCCCTATCAGCGGCCCTGCCAGCAGCAAGCAGCAGTGCTCGGTGCCGCCAGCCCACCGCTGCTGTGCCTGTGCTGAAGTGGAACAACACTGCCATTTGGCATCCCCCCTCGGCCTGCACCTCTGGCAGGCGCCGGTCTCGCCAACTGCTTGGTACGCCCCTGGCTACTGTTTTCCTCTCACTTAATGCTTTCATGACCTTCAGCATTTCTTTATCGAAAGCGATAGACATTCTTCGCTTTTTGTCGTTAATCGCTCTGAACTCTTTAATCTTCTGTTTCTCTTCCATTTCTCTTTTCTTCTCTCTCTCTATAAACCCTCTCCTTAGCCGTTCTTCTATCTTCCTGTTCATCTCTGCCTCTCTCTTCTGTCTTTCCATTAGAACACTTCTGTGCTCCGCCTGTATCCTTACCCTCTCCTGTCTGTCTCTCTCGTCTTTCATTCTCCTCTCCTTCTCCTCTTTCAGATCTTTCAGTCTCCTTCTATTTATCTTCTGCATTTTGCTCTCCTCTATTATTTTCTGAAGTTCTCCCCCTTTCACCTCCTCTCTCTCTCTATCTTCCCCACAAGTTTTCTTTCTCTTAAAGACACCGCACTGCATTTCTTCTTTCTTGCAAAGCTTTGCTCTGCTCAGCTTTCCACTTTTCACGTCGCATTTTATCGGCCTCCATTGTGCGTTCCATATTGTCTTCTTCTCCACTTGTCTTCTTTAAGTACAAATCTTAAAGTGGAACTCTGTTCAAAATGTTTTCTTTTAGATTTGGATGGAGTGAGGAGAGGGTTCAAATGTGGCTGATGGTGAAGGAGTACCTGTCTCTGTCTTCATAGCAGAGACCTCTTCTCTATGCTCTTGCATATTAGATTAGAATATGGGGTTTATATTGGGGGTTTGTTATAAATGAAGGTAGGTGGGCACCTATGGGAGGATCATATGTGGCCCAACACAGGGAGGTAGATTGGTGCGCTGTGACAGACACACAGTTACAGAAACAATGCCGTGTATCTCTCCTTTCCCTCCAGCAGCTGAAAGCCAACAGGAGGGAGAGGGAGACTCCCCCCCTATCAGCGGCCCTGCCAGCAGCAGTGCTCGGTGCCGCCAGCCCACCGCTGCTGTGCCTGTGCTGAAGTGGAACAACACTGTCATTTGGCATCCCCCCTCGGCCTGCGGCTCTGGCAGGCGCCGGTCTCGCCAACTGCATGGTACGCCCCTGGCTACTGTTTTCCTCTCACTTAATGCTTTCATGACCTTCAGCATTTCTTTATCGAAAGCGATAGACATTCTTCGCTTTTTGTCGCCAATCGCTCTGAACTCTTTAATCTTCTGTTTCTCTTCCATTTCTCTTTTCTTCTCTCTCTCTATAAACTCTCTCCTTAGCCGTTCTTTTATCTACCTGTTCATCTCTGCCTCTCTCTTCTGTCTTTCCATTAGAACACTTCTGTGCTCCGCCTGTATCCTTACCTTCTCCTGTCTGTCTCTCTCGTCTTTCATTCTCCTCTCCTTCTCCTCTTTCAGATCTTTCAGTCTCCTTCTATTTATCTTCTGCATTTTGCTCTCCTCTATTATTTTCTGAAGTTCTCCCCCTTTCACCTCCTCTCTCTCTATCTTCCCCACAAGTTTTCCTTCTCTTAAAGACACTGCACTGCATTTCTTCTTTCTTGCAAAGCTTTGCTCTGCTCAGCTTTCCACTTTTCACGTCGCATTTTATCAGCCTCCTTTGTGCGTTCCATATTGTCTTCTTCTCCACTTGTCTTCTTTAAGTACAAATCTTAAAGTGGAACTCTGTTCAAAATGTTTTCTTTTAGATTTGGATGGAGTGAGGAGAGGGTTCAAATGTGGCTGATGGTGAAGGCGTACCTGTCTCTGTCTTCATAGCAGAGACCTCTTCTCCATGCTCTTGCATATTAGATTAGAATATGGGGTTTATATTGGGGATTTGTTATAAATGAAGGTAGGTGGTCCTTTCACTGCATATTATAAAATTATATTATTTGTTATGATGTTATTAAAAATGAATACGCTATTGTTCTGTTGGTTACATTTATTTCTAGAGTGTTAGTCACTCATAAATCACATTTTTTTTTTGAATCAAATAATTTTTAATTTTTATTATTGAACACACATACAAATGTCACATTAATCCATGAAGTATCAAAATTAGCTGTAGAACACTACCAATTTGCGCCCCTGGCGGGTGCCGGTCTCACCTACCTATTGGTATGCCCCTGACTATCCACCTCATAGTTTTAAAAATGAAAAGCTAAAAACAGATTGTTTACTTTGCTCCCACTCTCACGTCCTGAGTTTTTTAGAAAGTGACAGTGGGACTTGTGGATTTAGCCACTTAGTAGCCAAGAGGCACACGTTTAAGTGACGAGAATATGTGCACTCATTAGCTTTCCATCAAAAGTACACAAGAAGTATATTTGTAAACTGTACATGTATGCACTAGTATCAGAACTATAATGTCACCATCAGCTGGTGGATCCATCGATCTTGGCTGCTGACCACTGCACTGCCCTATGTTGACTGCGTAGTTCTGGTGCCAATGTGGACATCACTCTGCAAAGTCAGCAGCGCAAGACCAACAGTCAGGTAAATAATCACACCAATGAACGCTTCCTGCCATTGACCCTCAATTTAAGGGGGCATGTATACATGCCACTAATATAAAGGGGCATTTACACTGACCACCAAGGCAAAGTTGTATTTACACATAGCCGATACACATAGTTAATACAGGTTTTAACAATGACCACCAATGGAACAGGGGAATTTACAGTATGCATCAAAGTTAAGATGGAATTGTTTAAAAATTACCAAAATAACAGGCAGTTACATTGACCACAAGTGTAAATGGGCTTTTGTAAAGGGGACTGCTTTACTTTATATGCCATGCTGTAAATTACATGCTAAAAAATGGTGCACTAGTAAAGTGTTTGTATGTTACATGCACAAGACCACTGTGCCCTCCTGTATGTTACATATGCTGGCCACCTGCACCATATAAAAATGTGCTGTACATTACATACTCTGAATCAGTGGTGGAAATAGCAGGCTGAGAGGAGCAGTGTGTGACAGGCAAAGATGAATGGATCTGTGTGAGGAGAGGATGACAGGGAGGAGCAGGACAGCCCGGATAGTGGTTGAGGAGGGGAGGAAGATGCCAGGGAGGGAGAGAGCATTGCAGACATCAGAGAGACAGATAACAGAACTGACCTGTACAGTTGTACTGTAGCAAAAGAGACACAGCCAAAGTGAAAAGAACTGTTACCACGGCACTGCCCGAAACTGCAGGGAGCGGGGAGGAAACTTCAATGGCCCCCCATGCACTTAGGACCCCTGGGCAGTTCGCAGAAGTGCCTATGCATTAAGACAGGCAAGCCCTTCCCCACTCTCAGTGTGCTGACGAATCCCTGCCCCTGCTCTCCGGGAGAGGAAAACAGGCAGTGCTGGGGGGAGACCAGGCACCTCTGGGGGGAGAACAGGCACCTATGGGAGGATCATATGTGGCCCACACAGGGAGGTAGATTGGTGCGCTGTGATAGACACACAGTTACAGAAACAATGCCGTGTATCTCTCCTCTCCCTTCAGCAGCTGAAAGCCAACAGGAGGGAGAGGGAGACTCCCCCCCTATCAGCGGCCCTGCCAGCAGCAAGCAGCAGTGCTCGGTGCCGCCAGCCCACCGCTGCTGTGCCTGTGCTGAAGTGGAACAACACTGCCATTTGGCATCCCCCCTCGGCCTGCACCTCTGGCAGGCGCCGGTCTCGCCAACTGCTTGGTACGCCCCTGGCTACTGTTTTCCTCTCACTTAATGCTTTCATGACCTTCAGCATTTCTTTATCGAAAGCGATAGACATTCTTCGCTTTTTGTCGCCAATCGCTCTGAACTCTTTAATCTTCTGTTTCTCTTCCATTTGTCTTTTCTTCTCTCTCTCTATAAACTCTCTCCTTAGCAGTTCTTCTATCTTCCTGTTCATCTCTGCCTCTCTCTTCTGTCTTTCCATTAGAACACTTCTGTGCTCCGCCTGTATCCTTACCCTCTCCTGTCTGTCTCTCTCGTCTTTCATTCTCCTCTTTCAGATCTTTCAGTCTCCTTCTATTTATCTTCTGCATTTTGCTCTCCTCTATTATTTTCTGAAGTTCTCCCCCTTTCACCTCCTCTCTCTCTATCTTCCCCACAAGTTTTCTTTCTCTTAAAGACACCGCACTGCATTTCTTCTTTCTTGCAAAGCTTTGCTCTGCTCAGCTTTCCACTTTTCACGTCGCATTTTATCAGCCTCCTTTGTGCGTTCCATATTGTCTTCTTCTCCACTTGTCTTCTTTAAGTACAAATCTTAAAGTGGAACTCTGTTCAAAATGTTTTCTTTTAGATTTGGATGGAGTGAGGAGAGGGTTCAAATGTGGCTGATGGTGAAGGCGTACCTGTCTCTGTCTTCATAGCAGAGACCTCTTCTCCATGCTCTTGCATATTAGATTAGAATATGGGGTTTATATTGGGGGTTTGTTATGAATGAAGGTAGGTGGTCCTTTCACTGCATATTATAAAATTATATTATTTGTTATGATGTTATTAAAAATGAATACGCTATTGTTCTGTTGGTTACATTTATTTCTAGAGTGTTAGTCACTCATAAATCACATTTTTTTTTTGAATCAAATAATTTTTAATTTTTATTATTGAACACACATACAAATGTCACATTAATCCATGAAGTATCAAAATTAGCTGTAGAACACTACCAATTTGCGCCCCTGGCGGGTGCCGGTCTCACCTACCTATTGGTATGCCCCTGACTATCCACCTCATAGTTTTAAAAATGAAAAGCTAAAAACAGATTGTTTACTTTGCTCCCACTCTCACGTCCTGAGTTTTTTAGAAAGTGACAGTGGGACTTGTGGATTTAGCCACTTAGTAGCCAAGAGGCACACGTTTAAGTGACGAGAATATGTGCACTCATTAGCTTTCCATCAAAAGTACACAAGAAGTATATTTGTAAACTGTACATGTATGCACTTGTATCAGAACTATAATGTCACCATCAGCTGGTGGATCCATCGATCTTGGCTGCTGACCACTGCACTGCCCTATGTTGACTGCGTAGTTCTGGTGCCAATGTGGACGTCACTCTGCAAAGTCAGCAGCGCAAGACCAACAGTCAGGTAAATAATCACACCAATGAACGCTTCCTGCCATTGACCCTCTATTTAAGGGGGCATGTATACATGCCACTAATATAAAGGGGCATTTACACTGACCACCAAGGCAAAGTTGTATTTACACATAGCCGATACACATAGTTACTACAGGTTTTAACAATGACCACCAATGGAACAGGGGAATTTACAGTATGCATCAAAGTTAAGATGGAATTGTTTAAAAATTACCAAAATAACAGGCAGTTACATTGACCACAAGTGTAAATGGGCTTTTGTAAAGGGGACTGCTTTACTTTATATGCCATGCTGTAAATTACATGCTAAAAAATGGTGCACTAGTAAAGTGTTTGTATGTTACATGCACAAGACCACTGTGCCCTCCTGTATGTTACATATGCTGGCCACCTGCACCATATAAAAATGTGCTGTACATTACATACTCTGAATCAGTGGTGGAAATAGCAGGCTGAGAGGAGCAGTGTGTGACAGGCAAAGATGAATGGATCTGTGTGAGGAGAGGATGACAGGGAGGAGCAGGACGGCCCGGATAGTGGTTGAGGAGGGGAGGAAGATGCCAGGGAGGGAGAGAGCATTGCAGACATCAGAGAGACAGATAACAGAACTGACCTGTACAGTTGTACTGTAGCAAAAGAGACACAGCCAAAGTGAAAAGAACTGTTACCACGGCACTGCCCGAAACTGCGGGGAGGAAACTTCAAAGGCCCCCCATGCACCTAGGACCCCTGGGCAGTTCGCAGAAGTGCCTATGCATTAAGACAGGCAAGCCCTTCCCCACTCTCAGTGTGCTGACGAATCCCTGCCCCTGCTCTCCGGGAGAGGAAAACAGGCAGTGCTGGGGGGAGACCAGGCACCTCTGGGGGGAGAACAGGCACCTATGGGAGGATCATATGTGGCCCAAACAGGGAGGTAGATTGGTGCGCTGTGACAGACACACAGTTACAGAAACAATGCCGTGTATCTCTCCTCTCCCTCCAGCAGCTGAAAGCCAACAGGAGGGAGAGGGAGACTCCCCCCCCTATCAGCGGCCCTGCCAGCAGCAAGCAGCAGTGCTCGGTGCCGCCAGCCCAACGCTGCTGTGCCTGTGCTGAAGTGGAACAACACTGCCATTTGGCATCCCCCCTCAGCCTGCACCTCTGGCAGGCGCCGGTCTCGCCAACTGCTTGGTACGCCCCTGGCTACTGTTTTCCTCTCACTTAATGCTTTCATGACCTTCAGCATTTCTTTATCGAAAGCGATAGACATTCTTCGCTTTTTGTCGCCAATCGCTCTGAACTCTTTAATCTTCTGTTTCTCTTCCATTTCTCTTTTCTTCTCTCTCTCTATAAACTCTCTCCTTAGCCGTTCTTCTATCTTCCTGTTCATCTCTGCCTCTCTCTTCTGTCTTTCCATTACAACACTTCTGTGCTCTGCCTGTATCCTTACCTTCTCCTGTCTGTCTCTCTCTCTCGTCTTTCATTCTCCTCTCCTTCTCCTCTTTCAGATCTTTCAGTCTCCTTCTATTTATCTTCTGCATTTTGCTCCCCTCTATTATTTTCTGAAGTTCTCCCCCTTTCACCTCCTCTCTCTCTCTATCTTCCCCACAAGTTTTCTTTCTCTTAAAGACACCGCACTGCATTTCTTCTTTCTTGCAAAGCTTTGCTCTGCTCAGCTTTCCACTTTTCACGTCGCATTTTATCGGCCTCCTTTGTGCGTTCCATATTGTCTTCTTCTCCACTTGTCTTCTTTAAGTACAAATCTTAAAGTGGAACTCTGTTCAAAATGTTTTCTTTTAGATTTGGATGGAGTGAGGAGAGGGTTCAAATGTGGCTGATGGTGAAGGAGTACCTGTCTCTGTCTTCATAGCAGAGACCTCTTCTCCATGCTCTTGCATATTAGATTAGAATATGGGGTTTATATTGGGGGTTTGTTATAAATGAAGGTAGGTGGGCACCTATGGGAGGATCATATGTGGCCCAAACAGGGAGGTAGATTGGTGCGCTGTGACAGACACACAGTTACAGAAACAATGCCGCGTATCTCTCCTCTCCCTCCAGCAGCTGAAAGCCAACAGGAGGAAGAGGGAGACTCCCCCCCTATCAGCGGCCCTGCCAGCAGCAGTGCTCGGTGCCGCCAGCCCACCGCTGCTGTGCCTGTGCTGAAGTGGAACAACACTGCCATTTGGCATCCCCCCTCGGCCTGCGGCTCTGGCAGGCGCCGGTCTCGCCAACTGCTTGGTATGCCCCTGGCTACTGTTTTCCTCTCACTTAATGCTTTCATGACCTTCAGCATTTCTTTATCGAAAGCGATAGACATTCTTCGCTTTTTGTCGCCAATCGCTCTGAACTCTTTAATCTTCTGTTTCTCTTCCATTTCTCTTTTCTTCTCTCTCTCTATAAACTCTCTCCTTAGCCGTTCTTCTATCTTCCTGTTCATCTCTGCCTCTCTCTTCTGTCTTTCCATTAGAACACTTCTGTGCTCCGCCTGTATCCTTACCTTCTCCTGTCTGTCTCTCTCGTCTTTCATTCTCCTCTCCTTCTCCTCTTTCAGTCTCCTTCTATTTATCTTCTGCATTTTGCTCTCCTCTATTATTTTCTGAAGTTCTCCCCCTTTCAACTCCTCTCTCTCTATCTTCCCCACAAGTTTTCTTTCTCTTAAAGACACCGCACTGCATTTCTTCTTTCTTGCAAAGCTTTGCTCTGCTCAGCTTTCCACTTTTCACGTCGCATTTTATCAGCCTCCTTTGTGCGTTCCATATTGTCTTCTTCTCCACTTGTCTTCTTTAAGTACAAATCTTAAAGTGGAACTCTGTTCAAAATGTTTTCTTTTAGATTTGGATGGAGTGAGGAGAGGGTTCAAATGTGGCCGATGGTGAAGGTGTACCTGTCTCTGTCTTCATAGCAGAGACCTCTTCTCCATGCTCTTGCATATTAGATTAGAATATGGGGTTTATATTGGGGGTTTGTTATAAATGAAGGTAGGTGGTCCTTTCACTGCATATTATAAAATTATATTATTTGTTATGATGTTAATAAAAATGAATACACTATTGTTCTGTTGGTTACATTTATTTCTAGAATGTTAGTCACTCATAAATCACATTTTTTTTTTTGAATCAAATAATTTTTAATTTTTATTATTAAACACACATACAAATGTCACATTAATCCATGAAGTATCAAAATTAGCTGTAGAACACTACTAATTTGCGCCCCTGGCGGGTGCCGGTCTCGCCTACCTATTGGTATGCCCCTGACTATCCACCTCATAGTTTTAAAAATGAAAAGCTAAAAACTGATTGTTTACTTTGCTCCCACTCTCACGTCCTGAGTTTTTTGGTAAGTGACAGTGGGACTTGTGGATTTAGCCACTTAGTAGCCAAGAGGCACACGTTTAAGTGACGAGAATATGTGCACTCATTAGCTTTCCATCAAAAGTACACAAGAAGTATATTTGTAAACTGTACATGTATGCACTTGTATCAGAACTATAATGTCACCATCAGCTGGTGGATCCATCGATCTTGGCTGCTGACCACTGCACTGCCCTATGTTGACTGCGTAGTTCTGGTGCCAATGTGGACGTCACTCTGCAAAGTCAGCAGCGCAAGACCAACAGTCAGGTAAATAATCACACCAATGAACGCTTCCTGCCATTGACCCTCTATTTAAGGGGGCATGTATACATGCCACTAATATAAAGGGGCATTTACACTGACCACCAAGGCAAAGTTGTATTTACACATAGTTAATACAGGTTTTAACAATGACCACCAATGGAACAGGGGAATTTACAGTATGCATCAAAGTTAAGATGGAATTGTTTAAAAATTACCAAAATAACAGGCAGTTACATTGACCACAAGTGTAAATGGGCTTTTGTAAAGGGGACTGCTTTACTTTATATGCCATGCTGTAAATTACATGCTAAAAAATGGTGCACTAGTAAAGTGTTTGTATGTTACATGCACAAGACCACTGTGCCCTCCTGTATGTTACATATGCTGGCCACCTGCACCATATAAAAATGTGCTGTACATTACATACTCTGAATCAGTGGTGGAAATAGCAGGCTGAGAGGAGCAGTGTGTGACAGGCAAAGATGAATGGATCTGTGTGAGGAGAGGATGACAGGGAGGAGCAGGACGGCCCGGATAGTGGTTGAGGAGGGGAGGAAGATGCCAGGGAGGGAGAGAGCATTGCAGACATCAGAGAGACAGATAACAGAACTGACCTGTACAGTTGTACTGTAGCAAAAGAGACACAGCCAAAGTGAAAAGAACTGTTACCACGGCACTGCCCGAAACTGCGGGGAGGAAACTTCAAAGGCCCCCCATGCACCTAGGACCCCTGGGCAGTTCGCAGAAGTGCCTATGCGTTAAGACAGGCAAGCCCTTCCCCACTCTCAGTGTGCTGACGAATCCCTGCCCCTGCTCTCCGGGAGAGGAAAACAGGCAGTGCTGGGGGGAGACCAGGCACCTCTGGGGGGAGAACAGGCACCTATGGAAGGATCATATGTGGCCCAAACAGGGAGGTAGATTGGTGCGCTGTGATAGACACACAGTTACAGAAACAATGCCGTGTATCTCTCCTCTCCCTCCAGCAGCTGAAAGCCAACAGGAGGGAGAGGGAGACTCCCCCCCCTATCAGCGGCCCTGCCAGCAGCAAGCAGCAGTGCTCGGTGCCGCCAGCCCAACGCTGCTGTGCCTGTGCTGAAGTGGAACAACACTGCCATTTGGCATCCCCCCTCGGCCTGCACCTCTGGCAGGCGCCGGTCTCGCCAACTGCTTGGTACGCCCCTGGCTACTGTTTTCCTCTCACTTAATGCTTTCATGACCTTCAGCATTTCTTTATCGAAAGCGATAGACATTCTTCGCTTTTTGTCGCCAATCGCTCCGAACTCTTTAATCTTCTGTTTCTCTTCCATTTCTCTTTTCTTCTCTCTCTCTATAAACTCTCTCCTTAGCCGTTCTTCTATCTTCCTGTTCATCTCTGCCTCTCTCTTCTGTCTTTCCATTACAACACTTCTGTGCTCTGCCTGTATCCTTACCTTCTCCTGTCTGTCTCTCTCTCTCGTCTTTCATTCTCCTCTCCTTCTCCTCTTTCAGATCTTTCAGTCTCCTTCTATTTATCTTCTGCATTTTGCTCCCCTCTATTATTTTCTGAAGTTCTCCCCCTTTCACCTCCTCTCTCTCTCTATCTTCCCCACAAGTTTTCTTTCTCTTAAAGACACCGCACTGCATTTCTTCTTTCTTGCAAAGCTTTGCTCTGCTCAGCTTTCCACTTTTCACGTCGCATTTTATCGGCCTCCTTTGTGCGTTCCATATTGTCTTCTTCTCCACTTGTCTTCTTTAAGTACAAATCTTAAAGTGGAACTCTGTTCAAAATGTTTTCTTTTAGATTTGGATGGAGTGAGGAGAGGGTTCAAATGTGGCTGATGGTGAAGGAGTACCTGTCTCTGTCTTCATAGCAGAGACCTCTTCTCCATGCTCTTGCATATTAGATTAGAATATGGGGTTTATATTGGGGGTTTGTTATAAATGAAGGTAGGTGGGCACCTATGGGAGGATCATATGTGGCCCAAACAGGGAGGTAGATTGGTGCGCTGTGACAGACACACAGTTACAGAAACAATGCCGCGTATCTCTCCTCTCCCTCCAGCAGCTGAAAGCCAACAGGAGGAAGAGGGAGACTCCCCCCCTATCAGCGGCCCTGCCAGCAGCAGTGCTCGGTGCCGCCAGCCCACCGCTGCTGTGCCTGTGCTGAAGTGGAACAACACTGCCATTTGGCATCCCCCCTCGGCCTGCGGCTCTGGCAGGCGCCGGTCTCGCCAACTGCTTGGTATGCCCCTGGCTACTGTTTTCCTCTCACTTAATGCTTTCATGACCTTCAGCATTTCTTTATCGAAAGCGATAGACATTCTTCGCTTTTTGTCGCCAATCGCTCTGAACTCTTTAATCTTCTGTTTCTCTTCCATTTCTCTTTTCTTCTCTCTCTCTATAAACTCTCTCCTTAGCCGTTCTTCTATCTTCCTGTTCATCTCTGCCTCTCTCTTCTGTCTTTCCATTAGAACACTTCTGTGCTCCGCCTGTATCCTTACCTTCTCCTGTCTGTCTCTCTCGTCTTTCATTCTCCTCTCCTTCTCCTCTTTCAGTCTCCTTCTATTTATCTTCTGCATTTTGCTCTCCTCTATTATTTTCTGAAGTTCTCCCCCTTTCAACTCCTCTCTCTCTATCTTCCCCACAAGTTTTCTTTCTCTTAAAGACACCGCACTGCATTTCTTCTTTCTTGCAAAGCTTTGCTCTGCTCAGCTTTCCACTTTTCACGTCGCATTTTATCAGCCTCCTTTGTGCGTTCCATATTGTCTTCTTCTCCACTTGTCTTCTTTAAGTACAAATCTTAAAGTGGAACTCTGTTCAAAATGTTTTCTTTTAGATTTGGATGGAGTGAGGAGAGGGTTCAAATGTGGCCGATGGTGAAGGTGTACCTGTCTCTGTCTTCATAGCAGAGACCTCTTCTCCATGCTCTTGCATATTAGATTAGAATATGGGGTTTATATTGGGGGTTTGTTATAAATGAAGGTAGGTGGTCCTTTCACTGCATATTATAAAATTATATTATTTGTTATGATGTTAATAAAAATGAATACGCTATTGTTCTGTTGGTTACATTTATTTCTAGAATGTTAGTCACTCATAAATCACATTTTTTTTTTTGAATCAAATAATTTTTAATTTTTATTATTGAACACACATACAAATGTCACATTAATCCATGAAGTATCAAAATTAGCTGTAGAACACTACTAATTTGCGCCCCTGGCGGGTGCCGGTCTCGCCTACCTATTGGTATGCCCCTGACTATCCACCTCATAGTTTTAAAAATGAAAAGCTAAAAACTGATTGTTTACTTTGCTCCCACTCTCACGTCCTGAGTTTTTTGGTAAGTGACAGTGGGACTTGTGGATTTAGCCACTTAGTAGCCAAGAGGCACACGTTTAAGTGACGAGAATATGTGCACTCATTAGCTTTCCATCAAAAGTACACAAGAAGTATATTTGTAAACTGTACATGTATGCACTTGTATCAGAACTATAATGTCACCATCAGCTGGTGGATCCATCGATCTTGGCTGCTGACCACTGCACTGCCCTATGTTGACTGCGTAGTTCTGGTGCCAATGTGGACGTCACTCTGCAAAGTCAGCAGCGCAAGACCAACAGTCAGGTAAATAATCACACCAATGAACGCTTCCTGCCATTGACCCTCTATTTAAGGGGGCATGTATACATGCCACTAATATAAAGGGGCATTTACACTGACCACCAAGGCAAAGTTGTATTTACACATAGTTAATACAGGTTTTAACAATGACCACCAATGGAACAGGGGAATTTACAGTATGCATCAAAGTTAAGATGGAATTGTTTAAAAATTACCAAAATAACAGGCAGTTACATTGACCACAAGTGTAAATGGGCTTTTGTAAAGGGGACTGCTTTACTTTATATGCCATGCTGTAAATTACATGCTAAAAAATGGTGCACTAGTAAAGTGTTTGTATGTTACATGCACAAGACCACTGTGCCCTCCTGTATGTTACATATGCTGGCCACCTGCACCATATAAAAATGTGCTGTACATTACATACTCTGAATCAGTGGTGGAAATAGCAGGCTGAGAGGAGCAGTGTGTGACAGGCAAAGATGAATGGATCTGTGTGAGGAGAGGATGACAGGGAGGAGCAGGACGGCCCGGATAGTGGTTGAGGAGGGGAGGAAGATGCCAGGGAGGGAGAGAGCATTGCAGACATCAGAGAGACAGATAACAGAACTGACCTGTACAGTTGTACTGTAGCAAAAGAGACACAGCCAAAGTGAAAAGAACTGTTACCACGGCACTGCCCGAAACTGCGGGGAGGAAACTTCAAAGGCCCCCCATGCACCTAGGACCCCTGGGCAGTTCGCAGAAGTGCCTATGCGTTAAGACAGGCAAGCCCTTCCCCACTCTCAGTGTGCTGACGAATCCCTGCCCCTGCTCTCCGGGAGAGGAAAACAGGCAGTGCTGGGGGGAGACCAGGCACCTCTGGGGGGAGAACAGGCACCTATGGAAGGATCATATGTGGCCCAAACAGGGAGGTAGATTGGTGCGCTGTGACAGACACACAGTTACAGAAACAATGCCGTGTATCTCTCCTCTCCCTCCAGCAGCTGAAAGCCAACAGGAGGGAGAGGGAGACTCCCCCCCCTATCAGCGGCCCTGCCAGCAGCAAGCAGCAGTGCTCGGTGCCGCCAGCCCAACGCTGCTGTGCCTGTGCTGAAGTGGAACAACACTGCCATTTGGCATCCCCCCTCGGCCTGCACCTCTGGCAGGCGCCGGTCTCGCCAACTGCTTGGTACGCCCCTGGCTACTGTTTTCCTCTCACTTAATGCTTTCATGACCTTCAGCATTTCTTTATCGAAAGCGATAGACATTCTTCGCTTTTTGTCGCCAATCGCTCTGAACTCTTTAATCTTCTGTTTCTCTTCCATTTCTCTTTTCTTCTCTCTCTCTATAAACTCTCTCCTTAGCCGTTCTTCTATCTTCCTGTTCATCTCTGCCTCTCTCTTCTGTCTTTCCATTACAACACTTCTGTGCTCTGCCTGTATCCTTACCTTCTCCTGTCTGTCTCTCTCTCTCGTCTTTCATTCTCCTCTCCTTCTCCTCTTTCAGATCTTTCAGTCTCCTTCTATTTATCTTCTGCATTTTGCTCCCCTCTATTATTTTCTGAAGTTCTCCCCCTTTCACCTCCTCTCTCTCTCTATCTTCCCCACAAGTTTTCTTTCTCTTAAAGACACCGCACTGCATTTCTTCTTTCTTGCAAAGCTTTGCTCTGCTCAGCTTTCCACTTTTCACGTCGCATTTTATCGGCCTCCTTTGTGCGTTCCATATTGTCTTCTTCTCCACTTGTCTTCTTTAAGTACAAATCTTAAAGTGGAACTCTGTTCAAAATGTTTTCTTTTAGATTTGGATGGAGTGAGGAGAGGGTTCAAATGTGGCTGATGGTGAAGGAGTACCTGTCTCTGTCTTCATAGCAGAGACCTCTTCTCCATGCTCTTGCATATTAGATTAGAATATGGGGTTTATATTGGGGGTTTGTTATAAATGAAGGTAGGTGGGCACCTATGGGAGGATCATATGTGGCCCAAACAGGGAGGTAGATTGGTGCGCTGTGACAGACACACAGTTACAGAAACAATGCCGCGTATCTCTCCTCTCCCTCCAGCAGCTGAAAGCCAACAGGAGGAAGAGGGAGACTCCCCCCCTATCAGCGGCCCTGCCAGCAGCAGTGCTCGGTGCCGCCAGCCCACCGCTGCTGTGCCTGTGCTGAAGTGGAACAACACTGCCATTTGGCATCCCCCCTCGGCCTGCGCCTCTGGCAGGCGCCGGTCTCGCCAACTGCTTGGTATGCCCCTGGCTACTGTTTTCCTCTCACTTAATGCTTTCATGACCTTCAGCATTTCTTTATCGAAAGCGATAGACATTCTTCGCTTTTTGTCGCCAATCGCTCTGAACTCTTTAATCTTCTGTTTCTCTTCCATTTCTCTTTTCTTCTCTCTCTCTATAAACTCTCTCCTTAGCCGTTCTTCTATCTTCCTGTTCATCTCTGCCTCTCTCTTCTGTCTTTCCATTAGAACACTTCTGTGCTCCGCCTGTATCCTTACCTTCTCCTGTCTGTCTCTCTCGTCTTTCATTCTCCTCTCCTTCTCCTCTTTCAGTCTCCTTCTATTTATCTTCTGCATTTTGCTCTCCTCTATTATTTTCTGAAGTTCTCCCCCTTTCAACTCCTCTCTCTCTATCTTCCCCACAAGTTTTCTTTCTCTTAAAGACACCGCACTGCATTTCTTCTTTCTTGCAAAGCTTTGCTCTGCTCAGCTTTCCACTTTTCACGTCGCATTTTATCAGCCTCCTTTGTGCGTTCCATATTGTCTTCTTCTCCACTTGTCTTCTTTAAGTACAAATCTTAAAGTGGAACTCTGTTCAAAATGTTTTCTTTTAGATTTGGATGGAGTGAGGAGAGGGTTCAAATGTGGCCGATGGTGAAGGTGTACCTGTCTCTGTCTTCATAGCAGAGACCTCTTCTCCATGCTCTTGCATATTAGATTAGAATATGGGGTTTATATTGGGGGTTTGTTATAAATGAAGGTAGGTGGTCCTTTCACTGCATATTATAAAATTATATTATTTGTTATGATGTTAATAAAAATGAATACGCTATTGTTCTGTTGGTTACATTTATTTCTAGAATGTTAGTCACTCATAAATCACATTTTTTTTTTTGAATCAAATAATTTTTAATTTTTATTATTAAACACACATACAAATGTCACATTAATCCATGAAGTATCAAAATTAGCTGTAGAACACTACTAATTTGCGCCCCTGGCGGGTGCCGGTCTCGCCTACCTATTGGTATGCCCCTGACTATCCACCTCATAGTTTTAAAAATGAAAAGCTAAAAACTGATTGTTTACTTTGCTCCCACTCTCACGTCCTGAGTTTTTTGGTAAGTGACAGTGGGACTTGTGGATTTAGCCACTTAGTAGCCAAGAGGCACACGTTTAAGTGACGAGAATATGTGCACTCATTAGCTTTCCATCAAAAGTACACAAGAAGTATATTTGTAAACTGTACATGTATGCACTTGTATCAGAACTATAATGTCACCATCAGCTGGTGGATCCATCGATCTTGGCTGCTGACCACTGCACTGCCCTATGTTGACTGCGTAGTTCTGGTGCCAATGTGGACGTCACTCTGCAAAGTCAGCAGCGCAAGACCAACAGTCAGGTAAATAATCACACCAATGAACGCTTCCTGCCATTGACCCTCTATTTAAGGGGGCATGTATACATGCCACTAATATAAAGGGGCATTTACACTGACCACCAAGGCAAAGTTGTATTTACACATAGTTAATACAGGTTTTAACAATGACCACCAATGGAACAGGGGAATTTACAGTATGCATCAAAGTTAAGATGGAATTGTTTAAAAATTACCAAAATAACAGGCAGTTACATTGACCACAAGTGTAAATGGGCTTTTGTAAAGGGGACTGCTTTACTTTATATGCCATGCTGTAAATTACATGCTAAAAAATGGTGCACTAGTAAAGTGTTTGTATGTTACATGCACAAGACCACTGTGCCCTCCTGTATGTTACATATGCTGGCCACCTGCACCATATAAAAATGTGCTGTACATTACATACTCTGAATCAGTGGTGGAAATAGCAGGCTGAGAGGAGCAGTGTGTGACAGGCAAAGATGAATGGATCTGTGTGAGGAGAGGATGACAGGGAGGAGCAGGACGGCCCGGATAGTGGTTGAGGAGGGGAGGAAGATGCCAGGGAGGGAGAGAGCATTGCAGACATCAGAGAGACAGATAACAGAACTGACCTGTACAGTTGTACTGTAGCAAAAGAGACACAGCCAAAGTGAAAAGAACTGTTACCACGGCACTGCCCGAAACTGCGGGGAGGAAACTTCAAAGGCCCCCCATGCACCTAGGACCCCTGGGCAGTTCGCAGAAGTGCCTATGCGTTAAGACAGGCAAGCCCTTCCCCACTCTCAGTGTGCTGACGAATCCCTGCCCCTGCTCTCCGGGAGAGGAAAACAGGCAGTGCTGGGGGGAGACCAGGCACCTCTGGGGGGAGAACAGGCACCTATGGAAGGATCATATGTGGCCCAAACAGGGAGGTAGATTGGTGCGCTGTGATAGACACACAGTTACAGAAACAATGCCGTGTATCTCTCCTCTCCCTCCAGCAGCTGAAAGCCAACAGGAGGGAGAGGGAGACTCCCCCCCCTATCAGCGGCCCTGCCAGCAGCAAGCAGCAGTGCTCGGTGCCGCCAGCCCAACGCTGCTGTGCCTGTGCTGAAGTGGAACAACACTGCCATTTGGCATCCCCCCTCGGCCTGCACCTCTGGCAGGCGCCGGTCTCGCCAACTGCTTGGTACGCCCCTGGCTACTGTTTTCCTCTCACTTAATGCTTTCATGACCTTCAGCATTTCTTTATCGAAAGCGATAGACATTCTCCGCTTTTTGTCGCCAATCGCTCTGAACTCTTTAATCTTCTGTTTCTCTTCCATTTCTCTTTTCTTCTCTCTCTCTATAAACTCTCTCCTTAGCCGTTCTTCTATCTTCCTGTTCATCTCTGCCTCTCTCTTCTGTCTTTCCATTACAACACTTCTGTGCTCTGCCTGTATCCTTACCTTCTCCTGTCTGTCTCTCTCTCTCGTCTTTCATTCTCCTCTCCTTCTCCTCTTTCAGATCTTTCAGTCTCCTTCTATTTATCTTCTGCATTTTGCTCCCCTCTATTATTTTCTGAAGTTCTCCCCCTTTCACCTCCTCTCTCTCTCTATCTTCCCCACAAGTTTTCTTTCTCTTAAAGACACCGCACTGCATTTCTTCTTTCTTGCAAAGCTTTGCTCTGCTCAGCTTTCCACTTTTCACGTCGCATTTTATCGGCCTCCTTTGTGCGTTCCATATTGTCTTCTTCTCCACTTGTCTTCTTTAAGTACAAATCTTAAAGTGGAACTCTGTTCAAAATGTTTTCTTTTAGATTTGGATGGAGTGAGGAGAGGGTTCAAATGTGGCTGATGGTGAAGGAGTACCTGTCTCTGTCTTCATAGCAGAGACCTCTTCTCCATGCTCTTGCATATTAGATTAGAATATGGGGTTTATATTGGGGGTTTGTTATAAATGAAGGTAGGTGGGCACCTATGGGAGGATCATATGTGGCCCAAACAGGGAGGTAGATTGGTGCGCTGTGACAGACACACAGTTACAGAAACAATGCCGCGTATCTCTCCTCTCCCTCCAGCAGCTGAAAGCCAACAGGAGGAAGAGGGAGACTCCCCCCCTATCAGCGGCCCTGCCAGCAGCAGTGCTCGGTGCCGCCAGCCCACCGCTGCTGTGCCTGTGCTGAAGTGGAACAACACTGCCATTTGGCATCCCCCCTCGGCCTGCGGCTCTGGCAGGCGCCGGTCTCGCCAACTGCTTGGTATGCCCCTGGCTACTGTTTTCCTCTCACTTAATGCTTTCATGACCTTCAGCATTTCTTTATCGAAAGCGATAGACATTCTTCGCTTTTTGTCGCCAATCGCTCTGAACTCTTTAATCTTCTGTTTCTCTTCCATTTCTCTTTTCTTCTCTCTCTCTATAAACTCTCTCCTTAGCCGTTCTTCTATCTTCCTGTTCATCTCTGCCTCTCTCTTCTGTCTTTCCATTAGAACACTTCTGTGCTCCGCCTGTATCCTTACCTTCTCCTGTCTGTCTCTCTCGTCTTTCATTCTCCTCTCCTTCTCCTCTTTCAGTCTCCTTCTATTTATCTTCTGCATTTTGCTCTCCTCTATTATTTTCTGAAGTTCTCCCCCTTTCAACTCCTCTCTCTCTATCTTCCCCACAAGTTTTCTTTCTCTTAAAGACACCGCACTGCATTTCTTCTTTCTTGCAAAGCTTTGCTCTGCTCAGCTTTCCACTTTTCACGTCGCATTTTATCAGCCTCCTTTGTGCGTTCCATATTGTCTTCTTCTCCACTTGTCTTCTTTAAGTACAAATCTTAAAGTGGAACTCTGTTCAAAATGTTTTCTTTTAGATTTGGATGGAGTGAGGAGAGGGTTCAAATGTGGCCGATGGTGAAGGTGTACCTGTCTCTGTCTTCATAGCAGAGACCTCTTCTCCATGCTCTTGCATATTAGATTAGAATATGGGGTTTATATTGGGGGTTTGTTATAAATGAAGGTAGGTGGTCCTTTCACTGCATATTATAAAATTATATTATTTGTTATGATGTTAATAAAAATGAATACGCTATTGTTCTGTTGGTTACATTTATTTCTAGAATGTTAGTCACTCATAAATCACATTTTTTTTTTTGAATCAAATAATTTTTAATTTTTATTATTAAACACACATACAAATGTCACATTAATCCATGAAGTATCAAAATTAGCTGTAGAACACTACTAATTTGCGCCCCTGGCGGGTGCCGGTCTCGCCTACCTATTGGTATGCCCCTGACTATCCACCTCATAGTTTTAAAAATGAAAAGCTAAAAACTGATTGTTTACTTTGCTCCCACTCTCACGTCCTGAGTTTTTTGGTAAGTGACAGTGGGACTTGTGGATTTAGCCACTTAGTAGCCAAGAGGCACACGTTTCAGTGACGAGAATATGTGCACTCATTAGCTTTCCATCAAAAGTACACAAGAAGTATATTTGTAAACTGTACATGTATGCACTTGTATCAGAACTATAATGTCACCATCAGCTGGTGGATCCATCGATCTTGGCTGCTGACCACTGCACTGCCCTATGTTGACTGCGTAGTTCTGGTGCCAATGTGGACGTCACTCTGCAAAGTCAGCAGCGCAAGACCAACAGTCAGGTAAATAATCACACCAATGAACGCTTCCTGCCATTGACCCTCTATTTAAGGGGGCATGTATACATGCCACTAATATAAAGGGGCATTTACACTGACCACCAAGGCAAAGTTGTATTTACACATAGTTAATACAGGTTTTAACAATGACCACCAATGGAACAGGGGAATTTACAGTATGCATCAAAGTTAAGATGGAATTGTTTAAAAATTACCAAAATAACAGGCAGTTACATTGACCACAAGTGTAAATGGGCTTTTGTAAAGGGGACTGCTTTACTTTATATGCCATGCTGTAAATTACATGCTAAAAAATGGTGCACTAGTAAAGTGTTTGTATGTTACATGCACAAGACCACTGTGCCCTCCTGTATGTTACATATGCTGGCCACCTGCACCATATAAAAATGTGCTGTACATTACATACTCTGAATCAGTGGTGGAAATAGCAGGCTGAGAGGAGCAGTGTGTGACAGGCAAAGATGAATGGATCTGTGTGAGGAGAGGATGACAGGGAGGAGCAGGACGGCCCGGATAGTGGTTGAGGAGGGGAGGAAGATGCCAGGGAGGGAGAGAGCATTGCAGACATCAGAGAGACAGATAACAGAACTGACCTGTACAGTTGTACTGTAGCAAAAGAGACACAGCCAAAGTGAAAAGAACTGTTACCACGGCACTGCCCGAAACTGCGGGGAGGAAACTTCAAAGGCCCCCCATGCACCTAGGACCCCTGGGCAGTTCGCAGAAGTGCCTATGCGTTAAGACAGGCAAGCCCTTCCCCACTCTCAGTGTGCTGACGAATCCCTGCCCCTGCTCTCCGGGAGAGGAAAACAGGCAGTGCTGGGGGGAGACCAGGCACCTCTGGGGGGAGAACAGGCACCTATGGAAGGATCATATGTGGCCCAAACAGGGAGGTAGATTGGTGCGCTGTGATAGACACACAGTTACAGAAACAATGCCGTGTATCTCTCCTCTCCCTCCAGCAGCTGAAAGCCAACAGGAGGGAGAGGGAGACTCCCCCCCCTATCAGCGGCCCTGCCAGCAGCAAGCAGCAGTGCTCGGTGCCGCCAGCCCAACGCTGCTGTGCCTGTGCTGAAGTGGAACAACACTGCCATTTGGCATCCCCCCTCGGCCTGCACCTCTGGCAGGCGCCGGTCTCGCCAACTGCTTGGTACGCCCCTGGCTACTGTTTTCCTCTCACTTAATGCTTTCATGACCTTCAGCATTTCTTTATCGAAAGCGATAGACATTCTTCGCTTTTTGTCGCCAATCGCTCTGAACTCTTTAATCTTCTGTTTCTCTTCCATTTCTCTTTTCTTCTCTCTCTCTATAAACTCTCTCCTTAGCCGTTCTTCTATCTTCCTGTTCATCTCTGCCTCTCTCTTCTGTCTTTCCATTACAACACTTCTGTGCTCTGCCTGTATCCTTACCTTCTCCTGTCTGTCTCTCTCTCTCGTCTTTCATTCTCCTCTCCTTCTCCTCTTTCAGATCTTTCAGTCTCCTTCTATTTATCTTCTGCATTTTGCTCCCCTCTATTATTTTCTGAAGTTCTCCCCCTTTCACCTCCTCTCTCTCTCTATCTTCCCCACAAGTTTTCTTTCTCTTAAAGACACCGCACTGCATTTCTTCTTTCTTGCAAAGCTTTGCTCTGCTCAGCTTTCCACTTTTCACGTCGCATTTTATCGGCCTCCTTTGTGCGTTCCATATTGTCTTCTTCTCCACTTGTCTTCTTTAAGTACAAATCTTAAAGTGGAACTCTGTTCAAAATGTTTTCTTTTAGATTTGGATGGAGTGAGGAGAGGGTTCAAATGTGGCTGATGGTGAAGGAGTACCTGTCTCTGTCTTCATAGCAGAGACCTCTTCTCCATGCTCTTGCATATTAGATTAGAATATGGGGTTTATATTGGGGGTTTGTTATAAATGAAGGTAGGTGGGCACCTATGGGAGGATCATATGTGGCCCAAACAGGGAGGTAGATTGGTGCGCTGTGACAGACACACAGTTACAGAAACAATGCCGCGTATCTCTCCTCTCCCTCCAGCAGCTGAAAGCCAACAGGAGGAAGAGGGAGACTCCCCCCCTATCAGCGGCCCTGCCAGCAGCAGTGCTCGGTGCCGCCAGCCCACCGCTGCTGTGCCTGTGCTGAAGTGGAACAACACTGCCATTTGGCATCCCCCCTCGGCCTGCGCCTCTGGCAGGCGCCGGTCTCGCCAACTGCTTGGTACGCCCCTGGCTACTGTTTTCCTCTCACTTAATGCTTTCATGACCTTCAGCATTTCTTTATCGAAAGCGATAGACATTCTTCGCTTTTTGTCGCCAATCGCTCTGAACTCTTTAATCTTCTGTTTCTCTTCCATTTCTCTTTTCTTCTCTCTCTCTATAAACTCTCTCCTTAGCCGTTCTTCTATCTTCCTGTTCATCTCTGCCTCTCTCTTCTGTCTTTCCATTAGAACACTTCTGTGCTCCGCCTGTATCCTTACCTTCTCCTGTCTGTCTCTCTCGTCTTTCATTCTCCTCTCCTTCTCCTCTTTCAGTCTCCTTCTATTTATCTTCTGCATTTTGCTCTCCTCTATTATTTTCTGAAGTTCTCCCCCTTTCAACTCCTCTCTCTCTATCTTCCCCACAAGTTTTCTTTCTCTTAAAGACACCGCACTGCATTTCTTCTTTCTTGCAAAGCTTTGCTCTGCTCAGCTTTCCACTTTTCACGTCGCATTTTATCAGCCTCCTTTGTGCGTTCCATATTGTCTTCTTCTCCACTTGTCTTCTTTAAGTACAAATCTTAAAGTGGAACTCTGTTCAAAATGTTTTCTTTTAGATTTGGATGGAGTGAGGAGAGGGTTCAAATGTGGCCGATGGTGAAGGTGTACCTGTCTCTGTCTTCATAGCAGAGACCTCTTCTCCATGCTCTTGCATATTAGATTAGAATATGGGGTTTATATTGGGGGTTTGTTATAAATGAAGGTAGGTGGTCCTTTCACTGCATATTATAAAATTATATTATTTGTTATGATGTTAATAAAAATGAATACGCTATTGTTCTGTTGGTTACATTTATTTCTAGAATGTTAGTCACTCATAAATCACATTTTTTTTTTTGAATCAAATAATTTTTAATTTTTATTATTAAACACACATACAAATGTCACATTAATCCATGAAGTATCAAAATTAGCTGTAGAACACTACTAATTTGCGCCCCTGGCGGGTGCCGGTCTCGCCTACCTATTGGTATGCCCCTGACTATCCACCTCATAGTTTTAAAAATGAAAAGCTAAAAACTGATTGTTTACTTTGCTCCCACTCTCACGTCCTGAGTTTTTTGGTAAGTGACAGTGGGACTTGTGGATTTAGCCACTTAGTAGCCAAGAGGCACACGTTTAAGTGACGAGAATATGTGCACTCATTAGCTTTCCATCAAAAGTACACAAGAAGTATATTTGTAAACTGTACATGTATGCACTTGTATCAGAACTATAATGTCACCATCAGCTGGTGGATCCATCGATCTTGGCTGCTGACCACTGCACTGCCCTATGTTGACTGCGTAGTTCTGGTGCCAATGTGGACGTCACTCTGCAAAGTCAGCAGCGCAAGACCAACAGTCAGGTAAATAATCACACCAATGAACGCTTCCTGCCATTGACCCTCTATTTAAGGGGGCATGTATACATGCCACTAATATAAAGGGGCATTTACACTGACCACCAAGGCAAAGTTGTATTTACACATAGTTAATACAGGTTTTAACAATGACCACCAATGGAACAGGGGAATTTACAGTATGCATCAAAGTTAAGATGGAATTGTTTAAAAATTACCAAAATAACAGGCAGTTACATTGACCACAAGTGTAAATGGGCTTTTGTAAAGGGGACTGCTTTACTTTATATGCCATGCTGTAAATTACATGCTAAAAAATGGTGCACTAGTAAAGTGTTTGTATGTTACATGCACAAGACCACTGTGCCCTCCTGTATGTTACATATGCTGGCCACCTGCACCATATAAAAATGTGCTGTACATTACATACTCTGAATCAGTGGTGGAAATAGCAGGCTGAGAGGAGCAGTGTGTGACAGGCAAAGATGAATGGATCTGTGTGAGGAGAGGATGACAGGGAGGAGCAGGACGGCCCGGATAGTGGTTGAGGAGGGGAGGAAGATGCCAGGGAGGGAGAGAGCATTGCAGACATCAGAGAGACAGATAACAGAACTGACCTGTACAGTTGTACTGTAGCAAAAGAGACACAGCCAAAGTGAAAAGAACTGTTACCACGGCACTGCCCGAAACTGCGGGGAGGAAACTTCAAAGGCCCCCCATGCACCTAGGACCCCTGGGCAGTTCGCAGAAGTGCCTATGCGTTAAGACAGGCAAGCCCTTCCCCACTCTAAGTGTGCTGACGAATCCCTGCCCCTGCTCTCCGGGAGAGGAAAACAGGCAGTGCTGGGGGGAGACCAGGCACCTCTGGGGGGAGAACAGGCACCTATGGAAGGATCATATGTGGCCCAAACAGGGAGGTAGATTGGTGCGCTGTGATAGACACACAGTTACAGAAACAATGCCGTGTATCTCTCCTCTCCCTCCAGCAGCTGAAAGCCAACAGGAGGGAGAGGGAGACTCCCCCCCTATCAGCGGCCCTGCCAGCAGCAAGCAGCAGTGCTCGGTGCCGCCAGCCCACCGCTGCTGTGCCTGTGCTGAAGTGGAACAACACTGCCATTTGGCATCCCCCCTCGGCCTGCACCTCTGGCAGGCGCCGGTCTCGCCAACTGCTTGGTACGCCCCTGGCTACTGTTTTCCTCTCACTTAATGCTTTCATGACCTTCAGCATTTCTTTATCGAAAGCGATAGACATTCTTCGCTTTTTGTCGTTAATCGCTCTGAACTCTTTAATCTTCTGTTTCTCTTCCATTTCTCTTTTCTTCTCTCTCTATAAACCCTCTCCTTAGCCGTTCTTCTATCTTCCTGTTCATCTCTGCCTCTCTCTTCTGTCTTTCCATTAGAACACTTCTGTGCTCCGCCTGTATCCTTACCCTCTCCTGTCTGTCTCTCTCGTCTTTCATTCTCCTCTCCTTCTCCTCTTTCAGATCTTTCAGTCTCCTTCTATTTATCTTCTGCATTTTGCTCTCCTCTATTATTTTCTGAAGTTCTCCCCCTTTCACCTCCTCTCTCTCTCTATCTTCCCCACAAGTTTTCTTTCTCTTAAAGACACCGCACTGCATTTCTTCTTTCTTGCAAAGCTTTGCTCTGCTCAGCTTTCCACTTTTCACGTCGCATTTTATCGGCCTCCATTGTGCGTTCCATATTGTCTTCTTCTCCACTTGTCTTCTTTAAGTACAAATCTTAAAGTGGAACTCTGTTCAAAATGTTTTCTTTTAGATTTGGATGGAGTGAGGAGAGGGTTCAAATGTGGCTGATGGTGAAGGAGTACCTGTCTCTGTCTTCATAGCAGAGACCTCTTCTCTATGCTCTTGCATATTAGATTAGAATATGGGGTTTATATTGGGGGTTTGTTATAAATGAAGGTAGGTGGGCACCTATGGGAGGATCATATGTGGCCCAACACAGGGAGGTAGATTGGTGCGCTGTGACAGACACACAGTTACAGAAACAATGCCGTGTATCTCTCCTTTCCCTCCAGCAGCTGAAAGCCAACAGGAGGGAGAGGGAGACTCCCCCCCTATCAGCGGCCCTGCCAGCAGCAGTGCTCGGTGCCGCCAGCCCACCGCTGCTGTGCCTGTGCTGAAGTGGAACAACACTGTCATTTGGCATCCCCCCTCGGCCTGCGGCTCTGGCAGGCGCCGGTCTCGCCAACTGCATGGTACGCCCCTGGCTACTGTTTTCCTCTCACTTAATGCTTTCATGACCTTCAGCATTTCTTTATCGAAAGCGATAGACATTCTTCGCTTTTTGTCGCCAATCGCTCTGAACTCTTTAATCTTCTGTTTCTCTTCCATTTCTCTTTTCTTCTCTCTCTCTATAAACTCTCTCCTTAGCCGTTCTTTTATCTACCTGTTCATCTCTGCCTCTCTCTTCTGTCTTTCCATTAGAACACTTCTGTGCTCCGCCTGTATCCTTACCTTCTCCTGTCTGTCTCTCTCGTCTTTCATTCTCCTCTCCTTCTCCTCTTTCAGATCTTTCAGTCTCCTTCTATTTATCTTCTGCATTTTGCTCTCCTCTATTATTTTCTGAAGTTCTCCCCCTTTCACCTCCTCTCTCTCTATCTTCCCCACAAGTTTTCCTTCTCTTAAAGACACTGCACTGCATTTCTTCTTTCTTGCAAAGCTTTGCTCTGCTCAGCTTTCCACTTTTCACGTCGCATTTTATCAGCCTCCTTTGTGCGTTCCATATTGTCTTCTTCTCCACTTGTCTTCTTTAAGTACAAATCTTAAAGTGGAACTCTGTTCAAAATGTTTTCTTTTAGATTTGGATGGAGTGAGGAGAGGGTTCAAATGTGGCTGATGGTGAAGGCGTACCTGTCTCTGTCTTCATAGCAGAGACCTCTTCTCCATGCTCTTGCATATTAGATTAGAATATGGGGTTTATATTGGGGATTTGTTATAAATGAAGGTAGGTGGTCCTTTCACTGCATATTATAAAATTATATTATTTGTTATGATGTTAATAAAAATGAATACGCTATTGTTCTGTTGGTTACATTTATTTCTAGAATGTTAGTCACTCATAAATCACATTTTTTTTTTTGAATCAAATAATTTTTAATTTTTATTATTAAACACACATACAAATGTCACATTAATCCATGAAGTATCAAAATTAGCTGTAGAACACTACTAATTTGCGCCCCTGGCGGGTGCCGGTCTCGCCTACCTATTGGTATGCCCCTGACTATCCACCTCATAGTTTTAAAAATGAAAAGCTAAAAACTGATTGTTTACTTTGCTCCCACTCTCACGTCCTGAGTTTTTTGGTAAGTGACAGTGGGACTTGTGGATTTAGCCACTTAGTAGCCAAGAGGCACACGTTTAAGTGACGAGAATATGTGCACTCATTAGCTTTCCATCAAAAGTACACAAGAAGTATATTTGTAAACTGTACATGTATGCACTTGTATCAGAACTATAATGTCACCATCAGCTGGTGGATCCATCGATCTTGGCTGCTGACCACTGCACTGCCCTATGTTGACTGCGTAGTTCTGGTGCCAATGTGGACGTCACTCTGCAAAGTCAGCAGCGCAAGACCAACAGTCAGGTAAATAATCACACCAATGAACGCTTCCTGCCATTGACCCTCTATTTAAGGGGGCATGTATACATGCCACTAATATAAAGGGGCATTTACACTGACCACCAAGGCAAAGTTGTATTTACACATAGTTACTACAGGTTTTAACAATGACCACCAATGGAACAGGGGAATTTACAGTATGCATCAAAGTTAAGATGGAATTGTTTAAAAATTACCAAAATAACAGGCAGTTACATTGACCACAAGTGTAAATGGGCTTTTGTAAAGGGGACTGCTTTACTTTATATGCCATGCTGTAAATTACATGCTAAAAAATGGTGCACTAGTAAAGTGTTTGTATGTTACATGCACAAGACCACTGTGCCCTCCTGTATGTTACATATGCTGGCCACCTGCACCATATAAAAATGTGCTGTACATTACATACTCTGAATCAGTGGTGGAAATAGCAGGCTGAGAGGAGCAGTGTGTGACAGGCAAAGATGAATGGATCTGTGTGAGGAGAGGATGACAGGGAGGAGCAGGACGGCCCGGATAGTGGTTGAGGAGGGGAGGAAGATGCCAGGGAGGGAGAGAGCATTGCAGACATCAGAGAGACAGATAACAGAACTGACCTGTACAGTTGTACTGTAGCAAAAGAGACACAGCCAAAGTGAAAAGAACTGTTACCACGGCACTGCCCGAAACTGCGGGGAGGAAACTTCAAAGGCCCCCCATGCACCTAGGACCCCTGGGCAGTTCGCAGAAGTGCCTATGCGTTAAGACAGGCAAGCCCTTCCCCACTCTCAGTGTGCTGACGAATCCCTGCCCCTGCTCTCCGGGAGAGGAAAACAGGCAGTGCTGGGGGGAGACCAGGCACCTCTGGGGGGAGAACAGGCACCTATGGAAGGATCATATGTGGCCCAAACAGGGAGGTAGATTGGTGCGCTGTGATAGACACACAGTTACAGAAACAATGCCGTGTATCTCTCCTCTCCCTCCAGCAGCTGAAAGCCAACAGGAGGGAGAGGGAGACTCCCCCCCTATCAGCGGCCCTGCCAGCAGCAAGCAGCAGTGCTCGGTGCCGCCAGCCCACCGCTGCTGTGCCTGTGCTGAAGTGGAACAACACTGCCATTTGGCATCCCCCCTCGGCCTGCACCTCTGGCAGGCGCCGGTCTCGCCAACTGCTTGGTACGCCCCTGGCTACTGTTTTCCTCTCACTTAATGCTTTCATGACCTTCAGCATTTCTTTATCGAAAGCGATAGACATTCTTCGCTTTTTGTCGTTAATCGCTCTGAACTCTTTAATCTTCTGTTTCTCTTCCATTTCTCTTTTCTTCTCTCTCTCTATAAACCCTCTCCTTAGCCGTTCTTCTATCTTCCTGTTCATCTCTGCCTCTCTCTTCTGTCTTTCCATTAGAACACTTCTGTGCTCCGCCTGTATCCTTACCCTCTCCTGTCTGTCTCTCTCGTCTTTCATTCTCCTCTCCTTCTCCTCTTTCAGATCTTTCAGTCTCCTTCTATTTATCTTCTGCATTTTGCTCTCCTCTATTATTTTCTGAAGTTCTCCCCCTTTCACCTCCTCTCTCTCTCTATCTTCCCCACAAGTTTTCTTTCTCTTAAAGACACCGCACTGCATTTCTTCTTTCTTGCAAAGCTTTGCTCTGCTCAGCTTTCCACTTTTCACGTCGCATTTTATCGGCCTCCATTGTGCGTTCCATATTGTCTTCTTCTCCACTTGTCTTCTTTAACCACTTGCCGACCGCCTCACGCCTATATACGTGAGCAGAGCGGCACGGGCAGGCAAAATCACGTACCTAGTACGTGATTGCCTTCCCGCGGGTGGGGGGTCCGATCGGACCCCCCCCCTGTGCCAGCTGCGGTCGGCATTTGGTTGGGAGCGATTACAGACGAGGGGGAGACCATCCGATCGTGGCCCCCCCCTCGCGATCGCTCCCAGCCACTGACGAACATCCCCTGCCTCTGTATAGTACACAGAGGCAGAGGATGTGATGTCATCTCTCCTCGGTCTGGCAGTTTCCGTTCCAGCGCCGAGGAGAGATGACATGTAAGTAAGTGCACAACACTACACAACACAGTAGAACATGCCAGGCATATATTACACCCCCGATCCCCCCCCGATCGCCCCCCGATCCCCCCCCAATCACCCCCCCCCCCTGTCACAAACTGACACCAAGCAGGTTTTTTTTTTTTTTTTTTTTTTTTTTCCTGATTACTGCATAGTGTCAGTTTGTGACAGTTAGCAGTGTTAGGACAGTTACTGTAACCCCCCTGTAGGTCTAGGGTACCCCCCTTACCCCCCCTAATAAAGTTTTAACCCCTTGATCACCCCCCCTCACCAGTGTCGCTAAGCGATCATTTTTCTGATCGCTGTATTAGTGTCGCTGGTGACGCTAGTTAGGGACGTAAATATTTAGGTTCGCCGTCAGTGTTTTATAGCGACAGGGACCCCCATATACTATCTAATAAATGTTTTAACCCCTTGATTGCCCCCTAGTTAACCCTTTCACCACTGATCACCGTATAACCGTTACGGTTGACGCTGGTTAGTTAGTTTATTTTTTATAGTGTCAGGGCACCCGCCGTTTATTACCGAATAAAGGTTTAGCCCCCTGATCGCCCGGCGGTGATATGCGTCGCCCCAGGCAGCGTCAGATTAGCGCCAGTACCCCCCCTAATAAAGTTTTAACCCCTTGATCACCCCCTGTCGCCAGTGTCGCTAAGCGATCATTTTTCTGATCGCTGTATTAGTGTCGCTGGTGACGCTAGTTAGGAACGTAAATATTTAGGTTCGCCGTCAGTGTTTTATAGCGACAGGGACCCCCATATACTATCTAATAAATGTTTTAACCCCTTGATTGCCCCCTAGTTAACCCTTTCACCACTGATCACCGTATAACTGTTACGGGTGACGCTGGTTAGTTAGTTTATTTTTTATAGTGTCAGGGCACCCGCCGTTTATTACCGAATAAAGGTTTAGCCCCCCGATCGCCTGGCGGTGATATGCGTTGCCCCAGGCAGCGTCAGATTAGCGCCAGTACCGCGAACACCCACGCACGCACCGTACACGCACCATACACCTCCCTTAGTGGTATAGTATCTGATCGGATCAATATCTGATCCGATCAGATCTATACTAGCGTCCCCAGCAGTTTAGGGTTCCCAAAAACGCAGTGTTAGCGGGATCAGCCCAGATACCTGCTAGCACCTGCGTTTTGCCCCTCCGCCCGGCCCAGCCCAGCCCAGCCCACCCAAGTGCAGTATCGATCGATCACTGTCACTTACAAAACACTAAACGCATAACTGCAGCGTTCGCAGAGTCAGGCCTGATCCCTGCGATCGCTAACAGTTTTTTTGGTAGCATTTTGGTGAACTGGCAAGCACCAGCCCCAGGCAGCGTCAGGTTAGCGCCAGTACCGCTAACACCCACGCACGCAGCGTACACCTCCCTTAGTGGTATAGTATCTGAACAGATCAATATCTGATCCGATCAGATCTATACTAGCGTCCCCAGCAGTTTAGGGTTCCCAAAAACGCAGTGTTAGCGGGATCAGCCCAGATACCTGCTAGCACCTGCGTTTTGCCCCTCCGCCCGGCCCGGCCCAGCCCACCCAAGTGCAGTATCGATCGATCACTGTCACTTACAAAACTCTAAACGCATAACTGCAGCGTTCGCAGAGTCAGGCCTGATCCCTGCGATCGCTAACAGTTTTTTTTGTAGCGTCTTGGTGAACTGGCAAGCACCAGCGGCCTAGTACACCCCGGTCGTAGTCAAACCAGCACTGCAGTAACACTTGGTGACGTGGCAAGTCCCGTAAGTGCAGTTCAAGCTGGTGAGGTGGCAAGCACAAGTAGTGTCCCGCTGCCACCAAAAAGACAAACACAGGCCCGTCGTGCCCATAGTGCCCTTCCTGCTGCATTCGCCAATCCTAATTGGGAACCCACCGCTTCTGCAGCGCCCGTACTTCCCCCATTCACATCCCCAACCAAATGCAGTCGGCTGCATGAGAGGCATTTTCTTTATGTCCTCCCGAGTACCCCTACCCAGCGAACCCCCCCAAAAAAGATGTCGTGTCTGCAGCAAGCGCGGATATAGGCGTGACACCCGCTATTATTGTCCCTCCTGTCCTGACAATCCTGGTCTTTGCATTGGTGAATGTTTTGAACGCTACCATTCACTAGTTGAGTATTAGCGTAGGGTACAGCATTGCACAGACTAGGCACACTTTCACAGGGTCTCCCGAGATGCCATCGCATTTTGAGGGACCCGAACCTGGAACCGGTTACAGTTATTATAGTTAGTTACAAAAAAAAGTGTAAAAAAAAAAAAAACACAAACAAAAATATAAAATAAAAATAGTTGTCGTTTTATTGTTCTCTCTCTCTCTATTCTCTCTCTATTGTTCTGCTCTTTTTTACTGTATTCTATTCTGCAATGTTTTATTGTTATTATGTTTTATCATGTTTGCTTTTCAGGTATGCAATTTTTTATACCTTACCGTTTACTGTGCTTTATTGTTAACCATTTTTTTGTCTTCAGGTATGCCATTCACGACTTTGAGTGGTTATACCAGAATGATGCCTGCAGGTTTAGGTATCATCTTGGTATCATTCTTTTCAGCCAGCGGTCGGCTTTCATGTAAAAGCAATCCTAGTGGCTAATTAGCCTCTAGACTGCTTTTACAAGCAGTGGGAGGGAATGCCCCCCCCCCCCCAACATCTTCCGTGTTTTTCTCTGGCTCTCCTGTCTCAACAGGGAACCTGAAAATGCAGCCGGTGATTCAGCCAGCTGACCATAGAGCTGATCAGAGACCAGAGTGGCTCCAAACATCTCTATGACCTAAGAAACCGGAAGCTACGAGCATTTTATGACGTAGATTTCGCCGGATGTAAACAGCGCCATTGGGAAATTGGGAAAGCATTTTATCACACCGATCTTGGTGTGATCAGATGCTTTGAGGGCAGAGGAGAAATCTAGGGTCTAATAGACCCCAATTTTTGCAAAAAAGAGTACCTGTCACTACCTATTGCTATCATAGGGGATATTTACATTCCCTGAGATAACAATAAAAATGATTTAAAAAAAAAAAAAATGAAAGGAACAGTTTAAAAATAAGATAAAAAAATAATAATAATAAAGAAAAAAAAAAAAAAAAAAAAAAAAAGCACCCCTGTCCCCCCTGCTCTCGCGCTAAGGTGAACGCAAGCGTTGGTCTGGCGTCAAATGTAAACAGCAATTGCACCATGCATGTGAGGTATCGCCGCGAAGGTCAGATCGAGTGCAGTAATTTTAGCAGTAGACCTCCTCTGTAAATCTAAAGTGGTAACCTGTAAAGGCTTTTAAAGGCTTTTAAAAATGTATTTAGTTTGTCGCCACTGCACGTTTGTGCGCAATTTTAAAGCATGTCATGTTTGGTATCTATGTACTCGGCCTAAGATCATCTTTTTTATTTCATCAAACATTTGGGCAATATAGTGTGTTTTAGTGCATTAAAATGTAAAAAAGTGTGTTTTTTCCCCAAAAAATGCGTTTGAAAAATCGCTGCGCAAATACTGTGTGAAAAAAAAAAATGAAACACCCACCATTTTAATCTGTAGGGCATTTGCTTTAAAAAAAATATATAATGTTTGGGGGTTCAAAGTAATTTTCTTGCAAAAAAAAATTATTTTTTTATGTAAACAATAAGTGTCAGAAAGGGCTTTGTCTTCAAGTGGTTAGAAGAGTGGGTGATGTGTGACATAAGCTTCTAGATGTTGTGCATAAAATGCCAGGACAATTCAAACCCCCCCCAAATGACCCCATTTTGGAAAGTAGACACCCCAAGCTATTTGCTGAGAGTCATGTTGAGTCCATGGAATAATTTATATTGTGACACAAGTTGCGGGAAAGAGACAATTTTTTATTTTTTTTATTTTTTTTTGCGCAAAGTTGTCACTAAATGATATATTGCTCAAACATGCCATGGGAATATGTGAAATTACACCCCAAAATACATTCTGTTGCTTCTCCTGAGTACGGGGATACCACATGTGTGAGACTTTTTGGGAGCCTAGCCGCGTACGGGACCCCGAAAACCAAGCACCGCCTTCAGGCTTTCTAAGGCCGTAAATTTTTGATTTCACTCTTCACCGCCTTTCACAGTTTCGGGGGCCATGGAATGCCCAGGTGGCAAAAAAACCCCCCAAATGACCCCATTTTGGAAAGTAGACACCCCAAGCTATTTGATGAGAGGTATAGTGAGTATTTTGCAGACCTCACTTTTTGTCACAAAGTTTTGAAAATTGAAAAAAGAAAAAAAAAATTTTTTTTTCTCGTCTTTCTTTATTTTCAAAAACAAATGAGAGCTGCAAAATACTCACCATGCCTCTCAGCAAATAGCTTGGGGTGTCTACTTTCCAAAATGGGGTCATTTGGGGGGGGTTTGTGCCACCTGGGCATTCCATGGCCTCCGAAACTGTGATAGGCAGTGAGGAGTAAAATCAAAAATGTACGCCCTTAGAAATCCTGAAGGCGGTGCTTGGTTTTCGGGGTCCCGTACGCGGCTAGGCTCCTAAAAAGTCCCACACATGTGGTATCCCCGTACTCAGGAGAAGCAGCTAAATGTATTTTGGGGTGCAATTCCACATATGCCCATGGCCTGTGTGAGCAATATATCATTTAGTGACAACTTTGTGCAAAGAAAAAAAAAAAAAAAAAAAAATTGTCACTTTCCCGCAACTTGTGTCAAAATATAAAACATTCCATGGACTCAACATGCCTCAAAGCAAATAGCTTGGGGTGTCTACTTTCCAAAATGGGGTCATTTGGGGGGGGTTTATGTCATCTGGGCATTTTATGGCCTTCAAAACCGTGATAGGTAGTGAGGAGTAAAATCAAAAATGTACGCCCTTAGAAATCCTGAAGGCGGTGCTTGGTTTTCGGGGCCCCGTACGCGGCTAGGCTCCCAAAAAGTCCCACACATGTGGTATCCCCGTACTCAGGAGAAGCAGCTAAATGTATTTTGGGGTGCAATTCCACATATGCCCATGGCCTGTGTGAGCAATATATCATTTAGTGACAACTTTTTGTAATTTTTTTTTTTTTTTTTTTTTTTTTGTCATTATTCAATCACTTGGGACAAAAAAAATGAATATTCAATGGGCTCAACATGCCTCTCAGCAAATTCCTTGGGGTGTCTACTTTCCAAAATGGGGTCATTTGTGGGGGTTTTGTACTGCCCTGCCATTTTAGCACCTCAAGAATCGACATAGGCAGTCATAAATTAAAGGCTGTGTAAATTCCAGAAAATGTACCCTAGTTTGTAGACGCTATAACTTTTGCGCAAACCAATAAATATACACTTATTGACATTTTTTTTACCAAAGACATGTGGCCGAATACATTTTGGCCTAAATGTATGACTAAAATTGAGTTTATTGGATTTTTTTTAGAACAAAAAGTAGAAAATATCATTTTTTTTCAAAATTTTCGGTCTTTTTCCGTGTATAGCGCAAAAAATAAAAACGGCAGAGGTGATCAAATACCATCAAAAGAAAGCTCTATTTGTGGGAAGAAAAGGACGCAAATTTCGTTTGGGTACAGCATTGCATGACCGCGCAATTAGCAGTTAAAGCGACGCAGTGCCGAATTGTAAAAAGTGCTCTGGTCAGGAAGGGGGTAAATCCTTCCGGGGCTGAAGTGGTTAAGTACAAATCTTAAAGTGGAACTCTGTTCAAAATGTTTTCTTTTAGATTTGGATGGAGTGAGGAGAGGGTTCAAATGTGGCTGATGGTGAAGGAGTACCTGTCTCTGTCTTCATAGCAGAGACCTCTTCTCTATGCTCTTGCATATTAGATTAGAATATGGGGTTTATATTGGGGGTTTGTTATAAATGAAGGTAGGTGGGCACCTATGGGAGGATCATATGTGGCCCAACACAGGGAGGTAGATTGGTGCGCTGTGACAGACACACAGTTACAGAAACAATGCCGTGTATCTCTCCTTTCCCTCCAGCAGCTGAAAGCCAACAGGAGGGAGAGGGAGACTCCCCCCCTATCAGCGGCCCTGCCAGCAGCAGTGCTCGGTGCCGCCAGCCCACCGCTGCTGTGCCTGTGCTGAAGTGGAACAACACTGTCATTTGGCATCCCCCCTCGGCCTGCGGCTCTGGCAGGCGCCGGTCTCGCCAACTGCATGGTACGCCCCTGGCTACTGTTTTCCTCTCACTTAATGCTTTCATGACCTTCAGCATTTCTTTATCGAAAGCGATAGACATTCTTCGCTTTTTGTCGCCAATCGCTCTGAACTCTTTAATCTTCTGTTTCTCTTCCATTTCTCTTTTCTTCTCTCTCTCTATAAACTCTCTCCTTAGCCGTTCTTTTATCTACCTGTTCATCTCTGCCTCTCTCTTCTGTCTTTCCATTAGAACACTTCTGTGCTCCGCCTGTATCCTTACCTTCTCCTGTCTGTCTCTCTCGTCTTTCATTCTCCTCTCCTTCTCCTCTTTCAGATCTTTCAGTCTCCTTCTATTTATCTTCTGCATTTTGCTCTCCTCTATTATTTTCTGAAGTTCTCCCCCTTTCACCTCCTCTCTCTCTATCTTCCCCACAAGTTTTCCTTCTCTTAAAGACACTGCACTGCATTTCTTCTTTCTTGCAAAGCTTTGCTCTGCTCAGCTTTCCACTTTTCACGTCGCATTTTATCAGCCTCCTTTGTGCGTTCCATATTGTCTTCTTCTCCACTTGTCTTCTTTAAGTACAAATCTTAAAGTGGAACTCTGTTCAAAATGTTTTCTTTTAGATTTGGATGGAGTGAGGAGAGGGTTCAAATGTGGCTGATGGTGAAGGCGTACCTGTCTCTGTCTTCATAGCAGAGACCTCTTCTCCATGCTCTTGCATATTAGATTAGAATATGGGGTTTATATTGGGGATTTGTTATAAATGAAGGTAGGTGGTCCTTTCACTGCATATTATAAAATTATATTATTTGTTATGATGTTATTAAAAATGAATACGCTATTGTTCTGTTGGTTACATTTATTTCTAGAGTGTTAGTCACTCATAAATCACATTTTTTTTTTGAATCAAATAATTTTTAATTTTTATTATTGAACACACATACAAATGTCACATTAATCCATGAAGTATCAAAATTAGCTGTAGAACACTACCAATTTGCGCCCCTGGCGGGTGCCGGTCTCACCTACCTATTGGTATGCCCCTGACTATCCACCTCATAGTTTTAAAAATGAAAAGCTAAAAACAGATTGTTTACTTTGCTCCCACTCTCACGTCCTGAGTTTTTTAGAAAGTGACAGTGGGACTTGTGGATTTAGCCACTTAGTAGCCAAGAGGCACACGTTTAAGTGACGAGAATATGTGCACTCATTAGCTTTCCATCAAAAGTACACAAGAAGTATATTTGTAAACTGTACATGTATGCACTAGTATCAGAACTATAATGTCACCATCAGCTGGTGGATCCATCGATCTTGGCTGCTGACCACTGCACTGCCCTATGTTGACTGCGTAGTTCTGGTGCCAATGTGGACATCACTCTGCAAAGTCAGCAGCGCAAGACCAACAGTCAGGTAAATAATCACACCAATGAACGCTTCCTGCCATTGACCCTCAATTTAAGGGGGCATGTATACATGCCACTAATATAAAGGGGCATTTACACTGACCACCAAGGCAAAGTTGTATTTACACATAGCCGATACACATAGTTAATACAGGTTTTAACAATGACCACCAATGGAACAGGGGAATTTACAGTATGCATCAAAGTTAAGATGGAATTGTTTAAAAATTACCAAAATAACAGGCAGTTACATTGACCACAAGTGTAAATGGGCTTTTGTAAAGGGGACTGCTTTACTTTATATGCCATGCTGTAAATTACATGCTAAAAAATGGTGCACTAGTAAAGTGTTTGTATGTTACATGCACAAGACCACTGTGCCCTCCTGTATGTTACATATGCTGGCCACCTGCACCATATAAAAATGTGCTGTACATTACATACTCTGAATCAGTGGTGGAAATAGCAGGCTGAGAGGAGCAGTGTGTGACAGGCAAAGATGAATGGATCTGTGTGAGGAGAGGATGACAGGGAGGAGCAGGACAGCCCGGATAGTGGTTGAGGAGGGGAGGAAGATGCCAGGGAGGGAGAGAGCATTGCAGACATCAGAGAGACAGATAACAGAACTGACCTGTACAGTTGTACTGTAGCAAAAGAGACACAGCCAAAGTGAAAAGAACTGTTACCACGGCACTGCCCGAAACTGCAGGGAGCGGGGAGGAAACTTCAATGGCCCCCCATGCACTTAGGACCCCTGGGCAGTTCGCAGAAGTGCCTATGCATTAAGACAGGCAAGCCCTTCCCCACTCTCAGTGTGCTGACGAATCCCTGCCCCTGCTCTCCGGGAGAGGAAAACAGGCAGTGCTGGGGGGAGACCAGGCACCTCTGGGGGGAGAACAGGCACCTATGGGAGGATCATATGTGGCCCACACAGGGAGGTAGATTGGTGCGCTGTGATAGACACACAGTTACAGAAACAATGCCGTGTATCTCTCCTCTCCCTTCAGCAGCTGAAAGCCAACAGGAGGGAGAGGGAGACTCCCCCCCTATCAGCGGCCCTGCCAGCAGCAAGCAGCAGTGCTCGGTGCCGCCAGCCCACCGCTGCTGTGCCTGTGCTGAAGTGGAACAACACTGCCATTTGGCATCCCCCCTCGGCCTGCACCTCTGGCAGGCGCCGGTCTCGCCAACTGCTTGGTACGCCCCTGGCTACTGTTTTCCTCTCACTTAATGCTTTCATGACCTTCAGCATTTCTTTATCGAAAGCGATAGACATTCTTCGCTTTTTGTCGCCAATCGCTCTGAACTCTTTAATCTTCTGTTTCTCTTCCATTTGTCTTTTCTTCTCTCTCTCTATAAACTCTCTCCTTAGCAGTTCTTCTATCTTCCTGTTCATCTCTGCCTCTCTCTTCTGTCTTTCCATTAGAACACTTCTGTGCTCCGCCTGTATCCTTACCCTCTCCTGTCTGTCTCTCTCGTCTTTCATTCTCCTCTCCTTCTCCTCTTTCAGATCTTTCAGTCTCCTTCTATTTATCTTCTGCATTTTGCTCCCCTCTATTATTTTCTGAAGTTCTCCCCCTTTCACCTCCTCTCTCTCTCTATCTTCCCCACAAGTTTTCTTTCTCTTAAAGACACCGCACTGCATTTCTTGTTTCTTGCAAAGCTTTGCTCTGCTCAGCTTTCCACTTTTCACGTCGCATTTTATCAGCCTCCTTTGTGCGTTCCATATTGTCTTCTTCTCCACTTGTCTTCTTTAAGTACAAATCTTAAAGTGGAACTCTGTTCAAAATGTTTTCTTTTAGATTTGGATGGAGTGAGGAGAGGGTTCAAATGTGGTGATGGTGAAGGAGTACCTGTCTCTGTCTTCATAGCAGAGACCTCTTCTCCATGCTCTTGCATATTAGATTAGAATATGGGGTTTATATTGGGGGTTTGTTATAAATGAAGGTAGGTGGGCACCTATGGGAGGATCATATGTGGCCCAAACAGGGAGGTAGATTGGTGCGCTGTGACAGACACACAGTTACAGAAACAATGCCGTGTATCTCTCCTCTCCCTCCAGCAGCTGAAAGCCAACAGGAGGGAGAGGGAGACTCCCCCCCTATTAGCGGCCCTGCCAGCAGCAGTGCTCGGTGCCGCCAGCCCACCGCTGCTGTGCCTGTGCTGAAGTGGAACAACACTGCCATTTGGCATCCCCCCTCGGCCTGCACCTCTGGCAGGCGCCGGTCTCGCCAACTGCTTGGTACGCCCCTGGCTACTGTTTTCCTCTCACTTAATGCTTTCATGACCTTCAGCATTTCTTTATCGAAAGCGATAGACATTCTTCGCTTTTTGTCGCCAATCGCTCTGAACTCTTTAATCTTCTGTTTCTCTTCCATTTGTCTTTTCTTCTCTCTCTCTATAAACTCTCTCCTTAGCCGTTCTTCTATCTTCCTGTTCATCTCTGCCTCTCTCTTCTGTCTTTCCATTAGAACACTTCTGTGCTCCGCCTGTATCCTTACCCTCTCCTGTCTGTCTCTCTCGTCTTTCATTCTCCTCTTTCAGATCTTTCAGTCTCCTTCTATTTATCTTCTGCATTTTGCTCTCCTCTATTATTTTCTGAAGTTCTCCCCCTTTCACCTCCTCTCTCTCTATCTTCCCCACAAGTTTTCTTTCTCTTAAAGACACCGCACTGCATTTCTTCTTTCTTGCAAAGCTTTGCTCTGCTCAGCTTTCCACTTTTCACGTCGCATTTTATCAGCCTCCTTTGTGCGTTCCATATTGTCTTCTTCTCCACTTGTCTTCTTTAAGTACAAATCTTAAAGTGGAACTCTGTTCAAAATGTTTTCTTTTAGATTTGGATGGAGTGAGGAGAGGGTTCAAATGTGGCTGATGGTGAAGGCGTACCTGTCTCTGTCTTCATAGCAGAGACCTCTTCTCCATGCTCTTGCATATTAGATTAGAATATGGGGTTTATATTGGGGGTTTGTTATGAATGAAGGTAGGTGGTCCTTTCACTGCATATTATAAAATTATATTATTTGTTATGATGTTATTAAAAATGAATACGCTATTGTTCTGTTGGTTACATTTATTTCTAGAGTGTTAGTCACTCATAAATCACATTTTTTTTTTGAATCAAATAATTTTTAATTTTTATTATTGAACACACATACAAATGTCACATTAATCCATGAAGTATCAAAATTAGCTGTAGAACACTACCAATTTGCGCCCCTGGCGGGTGCCGGTCTCACCTACCTATTGGTATGCCCCTGACTATCCACCTCATAGTTTTAAAAATGAAAAGCTAAAAACAGATTGTTTACTTTGCTCCCACTCTCACGTCCTGAGTTTTTTAGAAAGTGACAGTGGGACTTGTGGATTTAGCCACTTAGTAGCCAAGAGGCACACGTTTAAGTGACGAGAATATGTGCACTCATTAGCTTTCCATCAAAAGTACACAAGAAGTATATTTGTAAACTGTACATGTATGCACTAGTATCAGAACTATAATGTCACCATCAGCTGGTGGATCCATCGATCTTGGCTGCTGACCACTGCACTGCCCTATGTTGACTGCGTAGTTCTGGTGCCAATGTGGACGTCACTCTGCAAAGTCAGCAGCGCAAGACCAACAGTCAGGTAAATAATCACACCAATGAACGCTTCCTGCCATTGACCCTCTATTTAAGGGGGCATGTATACATGCCACTAATATAAAGGGGCATTTACACTGACCACCAAGGCAAAGTTGTATTTACACATAGCCGATACACATAGTTACTACAGGTTTTAACAATGACCACCAATGGAACAGGGGAATTTACAGTATGCATCAAAGTTAAGATGGAATTGTTTAAAAATTACCAAAATAACAGGCAGTTACATTGACCACAAGTGTAAATGGGCTTTTGTAAAGGGGACTGCTTTACTTTATATGCCATGCTGTAAATTACATGCTAAAAAATGGTGCACTAGTAAAGTGTTTGTATGTTACATGCACAAGACCACTGTGCCCTCCTGTATGTTACATATGCTGGCCACCTGCACCATATAAAAATGTGCTGTACATTACATACTCTGAATCAGTGGTGGAAATAGCAGGCTGAGAGGAGCAGTGTGTGACAGGCAAAGATGAATGGATCTGTGTGAGGAGAGGATGACAGGGAGGAGCAGGACGGCCCGGATAGTGGTTGAGGAGGGGAGGAAGATGCCAGGGAGGGAGAGAGCATTGCAGACATCAGAGAGACAGATAACAGAACTGACCTGTACAGTTGTACTGTAGCAAAAGAGACACAGCCAAAGTGAAAAGAACTGTTACCACGGCACTGCCCGAAACTGCGGGGAGGAAACTTCAAAGGCCCCCCATGCACCTAGGACCCCTGGGCAGTTCGCAGAAGTGCCTATGCGTTAAGACAGGCAAGCCCTTCCCCACTCTCAGTGTGCTGACGAATCCCTGCCCCTGCTCTCCGGGAGAGGAAAACAGGCAGTGCTGGGGGGAGACCAGGCACCTCTGGGGGGAGAACAGGCACCTATGGAAGGATCATATGTGGCCCAAACAGGGAGGTAGATTGGTGCGCTGTGATAGACACACAGTTACAGAAACAATGCCGTGTATCTCTCCTCTCCCTCCAGCAGCTGAAAGCCAACAGGAGGGAGAGGGAGACTCCCCCCCTATCAGCGGCCCTGCCAGCAGCAAGCAGCAGTGCTCGGTGCCGCCAGCCCACCGCTGCTGTGCCTGTGCTGAAGTGGAACAACACTGCCATTTGGCATCCCCCCTCGGCCTGCACCTCTGGCAGGCGCCGGTCTCGCCAACTGCTTGGTACGCCCCTGGCTACTGTTTTCCTCTCACTTAATGCTTTCATGACCTTCAGCATTTCTTTATCGAAAGCGATAGACATTCTTCGCTTTTTGTCGTTAATCGCTCTGAACTCTTTAATCTTCTGTTTCTCTTCCATTTCTCTTTTCTTCTCTCTCTCTATAAACCCTCTCCTTAGCCGTTCTTCTATCTTCCTGTTCATCTCTGCCTCTCTCTTCTGTCTTTCCATTAGAACACTTCTGTGCTCCGCCTGTATCCTTACCCTCTCCTGTCTGTCTCTCTCGTCTTTCATTCTCCTCTCCTTCTCCTCTTTCAGATCTTTCAGTCTCCTTCTATTTATCTTCTGCATTTTGCTCTCCTCTATTATTTTCTGAAGTTCTCCCCCTTTCACCTCCTCTCTCTCTCTATCTTCCCCACAAGTTTTCTTTCTCTTAAAGACACCGCACTGCATTTCTTCTTTCTTGCAAAGCTTTGCTCTGCTCAGCTTTCCACTTTTCACGTCGCATTTTATCGGCCTCCATTGTGCGTTCCATATTGTCTTCTTCTCCACTTGTCTTCTTTAAGTACAAATCTTAAAGTGGAACTCTGTTCAAAATGTTTTCTTTTAGATTTGGATGGAGTGAGGAGAGGGTTCAAATGTGGCTGATGGTGAAGGAGTACCTGTCTCTGTCTTCATAGCAGAGACCTCTTCTCTATGCTCTTGCATATTAGATTAGAATATGGGGTTTATATTGGGGGTTTGTTATAAATGAAGGTAGGTGGGCACCTATGGGAGGATCATATGTGGCCCAACACAGGGAGGTAGATTGGTGCGCTGTGACAGACACACAGTTACAGAAACAATGCCGTGTATCTCTCCTTTCCCTCCAGCAGCTGAAAGCCAACAGGAGGGAGAGGGAGACTCCCCCCCTATCAGCGGCCCTGCCAGCAGCAGTGCTCGGTGCCGCCAGCCCACCGCTGCTGTGCCTGTGCTGAAGTGGAACAACACTGTCATTTGGCATCCCCCCTCGGCCTGCGGCTCTGGCAGGCGCCGGTCTCGCCAACTGCATGGTACGCCCCTGGCTACTGTTTTCCTCTCACTTAATGCTTTCATGACCTTCAGCATTTCTTTATCGAAAGCGATAGACATTCTTCGCTTTTTGTCGCCAATCGCTCTGAACTCTTTAATCTTCTGTTTCTCTTCCATTTCTCTTTTCTTCTCTCTCTCTATAAACTCTCTCCTTAGCCGTTCTTTTATCTACCTGTTCATCTCTGCCTCTCTCTTCTGTCTTTCCATTAGAACACTTCTGTGCTCCGCCTGTATCCTTACCTTCTCCTGTCTGTCTCTCTCGTCTTTCATTCTCCTCTCCTTCTCCTCTTTCAGATCTTTCAGTCTCCTTCTATTTATCTTCTGCATTTTGCTCTCCTCTATTATTTTCTGAAGTTCTCCCCCTTTCACCTCCTCTCTCTCTATCTTCCCCACAAGTTTTCCTTCTCTTAAAGACACTGCACTGCATTTCTTCTTTCTTGCAAAGCTTTGCTCTGCTCAGCTTTCCACTTTTCACGTCGCATTTTATCAGCCTCCTTTGTGCGTTCCATATTGTCTTCTTCTCCACTTGTCTTCTTTAAGTACAAATCTTAAAGTGGAACTCTGTTCAAAATGTTTTCTTTTAGATTTGGATGGAGTGAGGAGAGGGTTCAAATGTGGCTGATGGTGAAGGCGTACCTGTCTCTGTCTTCATAGCAGAGACCTCTTCTCCATGCTCTTGCATATTAGATTAGAATATGGGGTTTATATTGGGGATTTGTTATAAATGAAGGTAGGTGGTCCTTTCACTGCATATTATAAAATTATATTATTTGTTATGATGTTATTAAAAATGAATACGCTATTGTTCTGTTGGTTACATTTATTTCTAGAGTGTTAGTCACTCATAAATCACATTTTTTTTTTGAATCAAATAATTTTTAATTTTTATTATTGAACACACATACAAATGTCACATTAATCCATGAAGTATCAAAATTAGCTGTAGAACACTACCAATTTGCGCCCCTGGCGGGTGCCGGTCTCACCTACCTATTGGTATGCCCCTGACTATCCACCTCATAGTTTTAAAAATGAAAAGCTAAAAACAGATTGTTTACTTTGCTCCCACTCTCACGTCCTGAGTTTTTTAGAAAGTGACAGTGGGACTTGTGGATTTAGCCACTTAGTAGCCAAGAGGCACACATTTAAGTGACGAGAATATGTGCACTCATTAGCTTTCCATCAAAAGTACACAAGAAGTATATTTGTAAACTGTACATGTATGCACTAGTATCAGAACTATAATGTCACCATCAGCTGGTGGATCCATCGATCTTGGCTGCTGACCACTGCACTGCCCTATGTTGACTGCGTAGTTCTGGTGCCAATGTGGACATCACTCTGCAAAGTCAGCAGCGCAAGACCAACAGTCAGGTAAATAATCACACCAATGAACGCTTCCTGCCATTGACCCTCAATTTAAGGGGGCATGTATACATGCCACTAATATAAAGGGGCATTTACACTGACCACCAAGGCAAAGTTGTATTTACACATAGCCGATACACATAGTTAATACAGGTTTTAACAATGACCACCAATGGAACAGGGGAATTTACAGTATGCATCAAAGTTAAGATGGAATTGTTTAAAAATTACCAAAATAACAGGCAGTTACATTGACCACAAGTGTAAATGGGCTTTTGTAAAGGGGACTGCTTTACTTTATATGCCATGCTGTAAATTACATGCTAAAAAATGGTGCACTAGTAAAGTGTTTGTATGTTACATGCACAAGACCACTGTGCCCTCCTGTATGTTACATATGCTGGCCACCTGCACCATATAAAAATGTGCTGTACATTACATACTCTGAATCAGTGGTGGAAATAGCAGGCTGAGAGGAGCAGTGTGTGACAGGCAAAGATGAATGGATCTGTGTGAGGAGAGGATGACAGGGAGGAGCAGGACAGCCCGGATAGTGGTTGAGGAGGGGAGGAAGATGCCAGGGAGGGAGAGAGCATTGCAGACATCAGAGAGACAGATAACAGAACTGACCTGTACAGTTGTACTGTAGCAAAAGAGACACAGCCAAAGTGAAAAGAACTGTTACCACGGCACTGCCCGAAACTGCGGGGAGGAAACTTCAAAGGCCCCCCATGCACCTAGGACCCCTGGGCAGTTCGCAGAAGTGCCTATGCATTAAGACAGGCAAGCCCTTCCCCACTCTCAGTGTGCTGACGAATCCCTGCCCCTGCTCTCCGGGAGAGGAAAACAGGCAGTGCTGGGGGGAGACCAGGCACCTCTGGGGGGAGAACAGGCACCTATGGGAGGATCATATGTGGCCCACACAGGGAGGTAGATTGGTGCGCTGTGATAGACACACAGTTACAGAAACAATGCCGTGTATCTCTCCTCTCCCTTCAGCAGCTGAAAGCCAACAGGAGGGAGAGGGAGACTCCCCCCCTATCAGCGGCCCTGCCAGCAGCAAGCAGCAGTGCTCGGTGCCGCCAGCCCACCGCTGCTGTGCCTGTGCTGAAGTGGAACAACACTGCCATTTGGCATCCCCCCTCGGCCTGCACCTCTGGCAGGCGCCGGTCTCGCCAACTGCTTGGTACGCCCCTGGCTACTGTTTTCCTCTCACTTAATGCTTTCATGACCTTCAGCATTTCTTTATCGAAAGCGATAGACATTCTTCGCTTTTTGTCGCCAATCGCTCTGAACTCTTTAATCTTCTGTTTCTCTTCCATTTGTCTTTTCTTCTCTCTCTCTATAAACTCTCTCCTTAGCAGTTCTTCTATCTTCCTGTTCATCTCTGCCTCTCTCTTCTGTCTTTCCATTAGAACACTTCTGTGCTCCGCCTGTATCCTTACCCTCTCCTGTCTGTCTCTCTCGTCTTTCATTCTCCTCTCCTTCTCCTCTTTCAGATCTTTCAGTCTCCTTCTATTTATCTTCTGCATTTTGCTCTCCTCTATTATTTTCTGAAGTTCTCCCCCTTTCACCTCCTCTCTCTCTCTATCTTCCCCACAAGTTTTCTTTCTCTTAAAGACACCGCACTGCATTTCTTCTTTCTTGCAAAGCTTTGCTCTGCTCAGCTTTCCACTTTTCACGTCGCATTTTATCGGCCTCCATTGTGCGTTCCATATTGTCTTCTTCTCCACTTGTCTTCTTTAAGTACAAATCTTAAAGTGGAACTCTGTTCAAAATGTTTTCTTTTAGATTTGGATGGAGTGAGGAGAGGGTTCAAATGTGGCTGATGGTGAAGGAGTACCTGTCTCTGTCTTCATAGCAGAGACCTCTTCTCTATGCTCTTGCATATTAGATTAGAATATGGGGTTTATATTGGGGGTTTGTTATAAATGAAGGTAGGTGGGCACCTATGGGAGGATCATATGTGGCCCAACACAGGGAGGTAGATTGGTGCGCTGTGACAGACACACAGTTACAGAAACAATGCCGTGTATCTCTCCTTTCCCTCCAGCAGCTGAAAGCCAACAGGAGGGAGAGGGAGACTCCCCCCCTATCAGCGGCCCTGCCAGCAGCAGTGCTCGGTGCCGCCAGCCCACCGCTGCTGTGCCTGTGCTGAAGTGGAACAACACTGTCATTTGGCATCCCCCCTCGGCCTGCGGCTCTGGCAGGCGCCGGTCTCGCCAACTGCATGGTACGCCCCTGGCTACTGTTTTCCTCTCACTTAATGCTTTCATGACCTTCAGCATTTCTTTATCGAAAGCGATAGACATTCTTCGCTTTTTGTCGCCAATCGCTCTGAACTCTTTAATCTTCTGTTTCTCTTCCATTTCTCTTTTCTTCTCTCTCTCTATAAACTCTCTCCTTAGCCGTTCTTCTATCTTCCTGTTCATCTCTGCCTCTCTCTTCTGTCTTTCCATTAGAACACTTCTGTGCTCCGCCTGTATCCTTACCTTCTCCTGTCTGTCTCTCTCGTCTTTCATTCTCCTCTCCTTCTCCTCTTTCAGATCTTTCAGTCTCCTTCTATTTATCTTCTGCATTTTGCTCTCCTCTATTATTTTCTGAAGTTCTCCCCCTTTCACCTCCTCTCTCTCTCTATCTTCCCCACAAGTTTTCCTTCTCTTAAAGACACTGCACTGCATTTCTTCTTTCTTGCAAAGCTTTGCTCTGCTCAGCTTTCCACTTTTCACGTCGCATTTTATCAGCCTCCTTTGTGCGTTCCATATTGTCTTCTTCTCCACTTGTCTTCTTTAAGTACAAATCTTAAAGTGGAACTCTGTTCAAAATGTTTTCTTTTAGATTTGGATGGAGTGAGGAGAGGGTTCAAATGTGGCTGATGGTGAAGGCGTACCTGTCTCTGTCTTCATAGCAGAGACCTCTTCTCCATGCTCTTGCATATTAGATTAGAATATGGGGTTTATATTGGGGATTTGTTATAAATGAAGGTAGGTGGTCCTTTCACTGCATATTATAAAATTATATTATTTGTTATGATGTTATTAAAAATGAATACGCTATTGTTCTGTTGGTTACATTTATTTCTAGAGTGTTAGTCACTCATAAATCACATTTTTTTTTTGAATCAAATAATTTTTAATTTTTATTATTGAACACACATACAAATGTCACATTAATCCATGAAGTATCAAAATTAGCTGTAGAACACTACCAATTTGCGCCCCTGGCGGGTGCCGGTCTCACCTACCTATTGGTATGCCCCTGACTATCCACCTCATAGTTTTAAAAATGAAAAGCTAAAAACAGATTGTTTACTTTGCTCCCACTCTCACGTCCTGAGTTTTTTAGAAAGTGACAGTGGGACTTGTGGATTTAGCCACTTAGTAGCCAAGAGGCACACGTTTAAGTGACGAGAATATGTGCACTCATTAGCTTTCCATCAAAAGTACACAAGAAGTATATTTGTAAACTGTACATGTATGCACTAGTATCAGAACTATAATGTCACCATCAGCTGGTGGATCCATCGATCTTGGCTGCTGACCACTGCACTGCCCTATGTTGACTGCGTAGTTCTGGTGCCAATGTGGACATCACTCTGCAAAGTCAGCAGCGCAAGACCAACAGTCAGGTAAATAATCACACCAATGAACGCTTCCTGCCATTGACCCTCAATTTAAGGGGGCATGTATACATGCCACTAATATAAAGGGGCATTTACACTGACCACCAAGGCAAAGTTGTATTTACACATAGCCGATACACATAGTTAATACAGGTTTTAACAATGACCACCAATGGAACAGGGGAATTTACAGTATGCATCAAAGTTAAGATGGAATTGTTTAAAAATTACCAAAATAACAGGCAGTTACATTGACCACAAGTGTAAATGGGCTTTTGTAAAGGGGACTGCTTTACTTTATATGCCATGCTGTAAATTACATGCTAAAAAATGGTGCACTAGTAAAGTGTTTGTATGTTACATGCACAAGACCACTGTGCCCTCCTGTATGTTACATATGCTGGCCACCTGCACCATATAAAAATGTGCTGTACATTACATACTCTGAATCAGTGGTGGAAATAGCAGGCTGAGAGGAGCAGTGTGTGACAGGCAAAGATGAATGGATCTGTGTGAGGAGAGGATGACAGGGAGGAGCAGGACAGCCCGGATAGTGGTTGAGGAGGGGAGGAAGATGCCAGGGAGGGAGAGAGCATTGCAGACATCAGAGAGACAGATAACAGAACTGACCTGTACAGTTGTACTGTAGCAAAAGAGACACAGCCAAAGTGAAAAGAACTGTTACCACGGCACTGCCCGAAACTGCGGGGAGGAAACTTCAAAGGCCCCCCATGCACCTAGGACCCCTGGGCAGTTCGCAGAAGTGCCTATGCATTAAGACAGGCAAGCCCTTCCCCACTCTCAGTGTGCTGACGAATCCCTGCCCCTGCTCTCCGGGAGAGGAAAACAGGCAGTGCTGGGGGGAGACCAGGCACCTCTGGGGGGAGAACAGGCACCTATGGGAGGATCATATGTGGCCCACACAGGGAGGTAGATTGGTGCGCTGTGATAGACACACAGTTACAGAAACAATGCCGTGTATCTCTCCTCTCCCTTCAGCAGCTGAAAGCCAACAGGAGGGAGAGGGAGACTCCCCCCCTATCAGCGGCCCTGCCAGCAGCAAGCAGCAGTGCTCGGTGCCGCCAGCCCACCGCTGCTGTGCCTGTGCTGAAGTGGAACAACACTGCCATTTGGCATCCCCCCTCGGCCTGCACCTCTGGCAGGCGCCGGTCTCGCCAACTGCTTGGTACGCCCCTGGCTACTGTTTTCCTCTCACTTAATGCTTTCATGACCTTCAGCATTTCTTTATCGAAAGCGATAGACATTCTTCGCTTTTTGTCGCCAATCGCTCTGAACTCTTTAATCTTCTGTTTCTCTTCCATTTGTCTTTTCTTCTCTCTCTCTATAAACTCTCTCCTTAGCAGTTCTTCTATCTTCCTGTTCATCTCTGCCTCTCTCTTCTGTCTTTCCATTAGAACACTTCTGTGCTCCGCCTGTATCCTTACCCTCTCCTGTCTGTCTCTCTCGTCTTTCATTCTCCTCTCCTTCTCCTCTTTCAGATCTTTCAGTCTCCTTCTATTTATCTTCTGCATTTTGCTCCCCTCTATTATTTTCTGAAGTTCTCCCCCTTTCACCTCCTCTCTCTCTCTATCTTCCCCACAAGTTTTCTTTCTCTTAAAGACACCGCACTGCATTTCTTGTTTCTTGCAAAGCTTTGCTCTGCTCAGCTTTCCACTTTTCACGTCGCATTTTATCAGCCTCCTTTGTGCGTTCCATATTGTCTTCTTCTCCACTTGTCTTCTTTAAGTACAAATCTTAAAGTGGAACTCTGTTCAAAATGTTTTCTTTTAGATTTGGATGGAGTGAGGAGAGGGTTCAAATGTGGTGATGGTGAAGGAGTACCTGTCTCTGTCTTCATAGCAGAGACCTCTTCTCCATGCTCTTGCATATTAGATTAGAATATGGGGTTTATATTGGGGGTTTGTTATAAATGAAGGTAGGTGGGCACCTATGGGAGGATCATATGTGGCCCAAACAGGGAGGTAGATTGGTGCGCTGTGACAGACACACAGTTACAGAAACAATGCCGTGTATCTCTCCTCTCCCTCCAGCAGCTGAAAGCCAACAGGAGGGAGAGGGAGACTCCCCCCCTATTAGCGGCCCTGCCAGCAGCAGTGCTCGGTGCCGCCAGCCCACCGCTGCTGTGCCTGTGCTGAAGTGGAACAACACTGCCATTTGGCATCCCCCCTCGGCCTGCACCTCTGGCAGGCGCCGGTCTCGCCAACTGCTTGGTACGCCCCTGGCTACTGTTTTCCTCTCACTTAATGCTTTCATGACCTTCAGCATTTCTTTATCGAAAGCGATAGACATTCTTCGCTTTTTGTCGCCAATCGCTCTGAACTCTTTAATCTTCTGTTTCTCTTCCATTTGTCTTTTCTTCTCTCTCTCTATAAACTCTCTCCTTAGCCGTTCTTCTATCTTCCTGTTCATCTCTGCCTCTCTCTTCTGTCTTTCCATTAGAACACTTCTGTGCTCCGCCTGTATCCTTACCCTCTCCTGTCTGTCTCTCTCGTCTTTCATTCTCCTCTTTCAGATCTTTCAGTCTCCTTCTATTTATCTTCTGCATTTTGCTCTCCTCTATTATTTTCTGAAGTTCTCCCCCTTTCACCTCCTCTCTCTCTATCTTCCCCACAAGTTTTCTTTCTCTTAAAGACACCGCACTGCATTTCTTCTTTCTTGCAAAGCTTTGCTCTGCTCAGCTTTCCACTTTTCACGTCGCATTTTATCAGCCTCCTTTGTGCGTTCCATATTGTCTTCTTCTCCACTTGTCTTCTTTAAGTACAAATCTTAAAGTGGAACTCTGTTCAAAATGTTTTCTTTTAGATTTGGATGGAGTGAGGAGAGGGTTCAAATGTGGCTGATGGTGAAGGCGTACCTGTCTCTGTCTTCATAGCAGAGACCTCTTCTCCATGCTCTTGCATATTAGATTAGAATATGGGGTTTATATTGGGGGTTTGTTATGAATGAAGGTAGGTGGTCCTTTCACTGCATATTATAAAATTATATTATTTGTTATGATGTTATTAAAAATGAATACGCTATTGTTCTGTTGGTTACATTTATTTCTAGAGTGTTAGTCACTCATAAATCACATTTTTTTTTTTGAATCAAATAATTTTTAATTTTTATTATTGAACACACATACAAATGTCACATTAATCCATGAAGTATCAAAATTAGCTGTAGAACACTACCAATTTGCGCCCCTGGCGGGTGCCGGTCTCACCTACCTATTGGTATGCCCCTGACTATCCACCTCATAGTTTTAAAAATGAAAAGCTAAAAACAGATTGTTTACTTTGCTCCCACTCTCACGTCCTGAGTTTTTTAGAAAGTGACAGTGGGACTTGTGGATTTAGCCACTTAGTAGCCAAGAGGCACACGTTTAAGTGACGAGAATATGTGCACTCATTAGCTTTCCATCAAAAGTACACAAGAAGTATATTTGTAAACTGTACATGTATGCACTAGTATCAGAACTATAATGTCACCATCAGCTGGTGGATCCATCGATCTTGGCTGCTGACCACTGCACTGCCCTATGTTGACTGCGTAGTTCTGGTGCCAATGTGGACGTCACTCTGCAAAGTCAGCAGCGCAAGACCAACAGTCAGGTAAATAATCACACCAATGAACGCTTCCTGCCATTGACCCTCAATTTAAGGGGGCATGTATACATGCCACTAATATAAAGGGGCATTTACACTGACCACCAAGGCAAAGTTGTATTTACACATAGCCGATACACATAGTTACTACAGGTTTTAACAATGACCACCAATGGAACAGGGGAATTTACAGTATGCATCAAAGTTAAGATGGAATTGTTTAAAAATTACCAAAATAACAGGCAGTTACATTGACCACAAGTGTAAATGGGCTTTTGTAAAGGGGACTGCTTTACTTTATATGCCATGCTGTAAATTACATGCTAAAAAATGGTGCACTAGTAAAGTGTTTGTATGTTACATGCACAAGACCACTGTGCCCTCCTGTATGGTACATATGCTGGCCACCTGCACCATATAAAAATGTGCTGTACATTACATACTCTGAATCAGTGGTGGAAATAGCAGGCTGAGAGGAGCAGTGTGTGACAGGCAAAGATGAATGGATCTGTGTGAGGAGAGGATGACAGGGAGGAGCAGGACGGCCCGGATAGTGGTTGAGGAGGGGAGGAAGATGCCAGGGAGGGAGAGAGCATTGCAGACATCAGAGAGACAGATAACAGAACTGACCTGTACAGTTGTACTGTAGCAAAAGAGACACAGCCAAAGTGAAAAGAACTGTTACCACGGCACTGCCCGAAACTGCGGGGAGGAAACTTCAATGGCCCCCCATGCACTTAGGACCCCTGGGCAGTTCGCAGAAGTGCCTATGCATTAAGACAGGCAAGCCCTTCCCCACTCTCAGTGTGCTGACGAATCCCTGCCCCTGCTCTCCGGGAGAGGAAAACAGGCAGTGCTGGGGGGAGACCAGGCACCTCTGGGGGGAGAACAGGCACCTATGGGAGGATCATATGTGGCCCACACAGGGAGGTAGATTGGTGCGCTGTGATAGACACACAGTTACAGAAACAATGCCGTGTATCTCTCCTCTCCCTTCAGCAGCTGAAAGCCAACAGGAGGGAGAGGGAGACTCCCCCCCTATCAGCGGCCCTGCCAGCAGCAAGCAGCAGTGCTCGGTGCCGCCAGCCCACCGCTGCTGTGCCTGTGCTGAAGTGGAACAACACTGCCATTTGGCATCCCCCCTCGGCCTGCACCTCTGGCAGGCGCCGGTCTCGCCAACTGCTTGGTACGCCCCTGGCTACTGTTTTCCTCTCACTTAATGCTTTCATGACCTTCAGCATTTCTTTATCGAAAGCGATAGACATTCTTCGCTTTTTGTCGCCAATCGCTCTGAACTCTTTAATCTTCTGTTTCTCTTCCATTTGTCTTTTCTTCTCTCTCTCTATAAACTCTCTCCTTAGCAGTTCTTCTATCTTCCTGTTCATCTCTGCCTCTCTCTTCTGTCTTTCCATTAGAACACTTCTGTGCTCCGCCTGTATCCTTACCCTCTCCTGTCTGTCTCTCTCGTCTTTCATTCTCCTCTCCTTCTCCTCTTTCAGATCTTTCAGTCTCCTTCTATTTATCTTCTGCATTTTGCTCCCCTCTATTATTTTCTGAAGTTCTCCCCCTTTCACCTCCTCTCTCTCTCTATCTTCCCCACAAGTTTTCTTTCTCTTAAAGACACCGCACTGCATTTCTTGTTTCTTGCAAAGCTTTGCTCTGCTCAGCTTTCCACTTTTCACGTCGCATTTTATCAGCCTCCTTTGTGCGTTCCATATTGTCTTCTTCTCCACTTGTCTTCTTTAAGTACAAATCTTAAAGTGGAACTCTGTTCAAAATGTTTTCTTTTAGATTTGGATGGAGTGAGGAGAGGGTTCAAATGTGGTGATGGTGAAGGAGTACCTGTCTCTGTCTTCATAGCAGAGACCTCTTCTCCATGCTCTTGCATATTAGATTAGAATATGGGGTTTATATTGGGGGTTTGTTATAAATGAAGGTAGGTGGGCACCTATGGGAGGATCATATGTGGCCCAAACAGGGAGGTAGATTGGTGCGCTGTGACAGACACACAGTTACAGAAACAATGCCGTGTATCTCTCCTCTCCCTCCAGCAGCTGAAAGCCAACAGGAGGGAGAGGGAGACTCCCCCCCTATTAGCGGCCCTGCCAGCAGCAGTGCTCGGTGCCGCCAGCCCACCGCTGCTGTGCCTGTGCTGAAGTGGAACAACACTGCCATTTGGCATCCCCCCTCGGCCTGCACCTCTGGCAGGCGCCGGTCTCGCCAACTGCTTGGTACGCCCCTGGCTACTGTTTTCCTCTCACTTAATGCTTTCATGACCTTCAGCATTTCTTTATCGAAAGCGATAGACATTCTTCGCTTTTTGTCGCCAATCGCTCTGAACTCTTTAATCTTCTGTTTCTCTTCCATTTGTCTTTTCTTCTCTCTCTCTATAAACTCTCTCCTTAGCAGTTCTTCTATCTTCCTGTTCATCTCTGCCTCTCTCTTCTGTCTTTCCATTAGAACACTTCTGTGCTCCGCCTGTATCCTTACCCTCTCCTGTCTGTCTCTCTCGTCTTTCATTCTCCTCTCCTTCTCCTCTTTCAGATCTTTCAGTCTCCTTCTATTTATCTTCTGCATTTTGCTCTCCTCTATTATTTTCTGAAGTTCTCCCCCTTTCACCTCCTCTCTCTCTCTATCTTCCCCACAAGTTTTCTTTCTCTTAAAGACACCGCACTGCATTTCTTCTTTCTTGCAAAGCTTTGCTCTGCTCAGCTTTCCACTTTTCACGTCGCATTTTATCGGCCTCCATTGTGCGTTCCATATTGTCTTCTTCTCCACTTGTCTTCTTTAAGTACAAATCTTAAAGTGGAACTCTGTTCAAAATGTTTTCTTTTAGATTTGGATGGAGTGAGGAGAGGGTTCAAATGTGGCTGATGGTGAAGGAGTACCTGTCTCTGTCTTCATAGCAGAGACCTCTTCTCTATGCTCTTGCATATTAGATTAGAATATGGGGTTTATATTGGGGGTTTGTTATAAATGAAGGTAGGTGGGCACCTATGGGAGGATCATATGTGGCCCAACACAGGGAGGTAGATTGGTGCGCTGTGACAGACACACAGTTACAGAAACAATGCCGTGTATCTCTCCTTTCCCTCCAGCAGCTGAAAGCCAACAGGAGGGAGAGGGAGACTCCCCCCCTATCAGCGGCCCTGCCAGCAGCAGTGCTCGGTGCCGCCAGCCCACCGCTGCTGTGCCTGTGCTGAAGTGGAACAACACTGTCATTTGGCATCCCCCCTCGGCCTGCGGCTCTGGCAGGCGCCGGTCTCGCCAACTGCATGGTACGCCCCTGGCTACTGTTTTCCTCTCACTTAATGCTTTCATGACCTTCAGCATTTCTTTATCGAAAGCGATAGACATTCTTCGCTTTTTGTCGCCAATCGCTCTGAACTCTTTAATCTTCTGTTTCTCTTCCATTTCTCTTTTCTTCTCTCTCTCTATAAACTCTCTCCTTAGCCGTTCTTTTATCTACCTGTTCATCTCTGCCTCTCTCTTCTGTCTTTCCATTAGAACACTTCTGTGCTCCGCCTGTATCCTTACCTTCTCCTGTCTGTCTCTCTCGTCTTTCATTCTCCTCTCCTTCTCCTCTTTCAGATCTTTCAGTCTCCTTCTATTTATCTTCTGCATTTTGCTCTCCTCTATTATTTTCTGAAGTTCTCCCCCTTTCACCTCCTCTCTCTCTATCTTCCCCACAAGTTTTCCTTCTCTTAAAGACACTGCACTGCATTTCTTCTTTCTTGCAAAGCTTTGCTCTGCTCAGCTTTCCACTTTTCACGTCGCATTTTATCAGCCTCCTTTGTGCGTTCCATATTGTCTTCTTCTCCACTTGTCTTCTTTAAGTACAAATCTTAAAGTGGAACTCTGTTCAAAATGTTTTCTTTTAGATTTGGATGGAGTGAGGAGAGGGTTCAAATGTGGCTGATGGTGAAGGCGTACCTGTCTCTGTCTTCATAGCAGAGACCTCTTCTCCATGCTCTTGCATATTAGATTAGAATATGGGGTTTATATTGGGGATTTGTTATAAATGAAGGTAGGTGGTCCTTTCACTGCATATTATAAAATTATATTATTTGTTATGATGTTATTAAAAATGAATACGCTATTGTTCTGTTGGTTACATTTATTTCTAGAGTGTTAGTCACTCATAAATCACATTTTTTTTTTGAATCAAATAATTTTTAATTTTTATTATTGAACACACATACAAATGTCACATTAATCCATGAAGTATCAAAATTAGCTGTAGAACACTACCAATTTGCGCCCCTGGCGGGTGCCGGTCTCACCTACCTATTGGTATGCCCCTGACTATCCACCTCATAGTTTTAAAAATGAAAAGCTAAAAACAGATTGTTTACTTTGCTCCCACTCTCACGTCCTGAGTTTTTTAGAAAGTGACAGTGGGACTTGTGGATTTAGCCACTTAGTAGCCAAGAGGCACACGTTTAAGTGACGAGAATATGTGCACTCATTAGCTTTCCATCAAAAGTACACAAGAAGTATATTTGTAAACTGTACATGTATGCACTAGTATCAGAACTATAATGTCACCATCAGCTGGTGGATCCATCGATCTTGGCTGCTGACCACTGCACTGCCCTATGTTGACTGCGTAGTTCTGGTGCCAATGTGGACATCACTCTGCAAAGTCAGCAGCGCAAGACCAACAGTCAGGTAAATAATCACACCAATGAACGCTTCCTGCCATTGACCCTCAATTTAAGGGGGCATGTATACATGCCACTAATATAAAGGGGCATTTACACTGACCACCAAGGCAAAGTTGTATTTACACATAGCCGATACACATAGTTAATACAGGTTTTAACAATGACCACCAATGGAACAGGGGAATTTACAGTATGCATCAAAGTTAAGATGGAATTGTTTAAAAATTACCAAAATAACAGGCAGTTACATTGACCACAAGTGTAAATGGGCTTTTGTAAAGGGGACTGCTTTACTTTATATGCCATGCTGTAAATTACATGCTAAAAAATGGTGCACTAGTAAAGTGTTTGTATGTTACATGCACAAGACCACTGTGCCCTCCTGTATGTTACATATGCTGGCCACCTGCACCATATAAAAATGTGCTGTACATTACATACTCTGAATCAGTGGTGGAAATAGCAGGCTGAGAGGAGCAGTGTGTGACAGGCAAAGATGAATGGATCTGTGTGAGGAGAGGATGACAGGGAGGAGCAGGACAGCCCGGATAGTGGTTGAGGAGGGGAGGAAGATGCCAGGGAGGGAGAGAGCATTGCAGACATCAGAGAGACAGATAACAGAACTGACCTGTACAGTTGTACTGTAGCAAAAGAGACACAGCCAAAGTGAAAAGAACTGTTACCACGGCACTGCCCGAAACTGCGGGGAGGAAACTTCAAAGGCCCCCCATGCACCTAGGACCCCTGGGCAGTTCGCAGAAGTGCCTATGCATTAAGACAGGCAAGCCCTTCCCCACTCTCAGTGTGCTGACGAATCCCTGCCCCTGCTCTCCGGGAGAGGAAAACAGGCAGTGCTGGGGGGAGACCAGGCACCTCTGGGGGGAGAACAGGCACCTATGGGAGGATCATATGTGGCCCACACAGGGAGGTAGATTGGTGCGCTGTGATAGACACACAGTTACAGAAACAATGCCGTGTATCTCTCCTCTCCCTTCAGCAGCTGAAAGCCAACAGGAGGGAGAGGGAGACTCCCCCCCTATCAGCGGCCCTGCCAGCAGCAAGCAGCAGTGCTCGGTGCCGCCAGCCCACCGCTGCTGTGCCTGTGCTGAAGTGGAACAACACTGCCATTTGGCATCCCCCCTCGGCCTGCACCTCTGGCAGGCGCCGGTCTCGCCAACTGCTTGGTACGCCCCTGGCTACTGTTTTCCTCTCACTTAATGCTTTCATGACCTTCAGCATTTCTTTATCGAAAGCGATAGACATTCTTCGCTTTTTGTCGCCAATCGCTCTGAACTCTTTAATCTTCTGTTTCTCTTCCATTTGTCTTTTCTTCTCTCTCTCTATAAACTCTCTCCTTAGCAGTTCTTCTATCTTCCTGTTCATCTCTGCCTCTCTCTTCTGTCTTTCCATTAGAACACTTCTGTGCTCCGCCTGTATCCTTACCCTCTCCTGTCTGTCTCTCTCGTCTTTCATTCTCCTCTCCTTCTCCTCTTTCAGATCTTTCAGTCTCCTTCTATTTATCTTCTGCATTTTGCTCCCCTCTATTATTTTCTGAAGTTCTCCCCCTTTCACCTCCTCTCTCTCTCTATCTTCCCCACAAGTTTTCTTTCTCTTAAAGACACCGCACTGCATTTCTTGTTTCTTGCAAAGCTTTGCTCTGCTCAGCTTTCCACTTTTCACGTCGCATTTTATCAGCCTCCTTTGTGCGTTCCATATTGTCTTCTTCTCCACTTGTCTTCTTTAAGTACAAATCTTAAAGTGGAACTCTGTTCAAAATGTTTTCTTTTAGATTTGGATGGAGTGAGGAGAGGGTTCAAATGTGGTGATGGTGAAGGAGTACCTGTCTCTGTCTTCATAGCAGAGACCTCTTCTCCATGCTCTTGCATATTAGATTAGAATATGGGGTTTATATTGGGGGTTTGTTATAAATGAAGGTAGGTGGGCACCTATGGGAGGATCATATGTGGCCCAAACAGGGAGGTAGATTGGTGCGCTGTGACAGACACACAGTTACAGAAACAATGCCGTGTATCTCTCCTCTCCCTCCAGCAGCTGAAAGCCAACAGGAGGGAGAGGGAGACTCCCCCCCTATTAGCGGCCCTGCCAGCAGCAGTGCTCGGTGCCGCCAGCCCACCGCTGCTGTGCCTGTGCTGAAGTGGAACAACACTGCCATTTGGCATCCCCCCTCGGCCTGCACCTCTGGCAGGCGCCGGTCTCGCCAACTGCTTGGTACGCCCCTGGCTACTGTTTTCCTCTCACTTAATGCTTTCATGACCTTCAGCATTTCTTTATCGAAAGCGATAGACATTCTTCGCTTTTTGTCGCCAATCGCTCTGAACTCTTTAATCTTCTGTTTCTCTTCCATTTGTCTTTTCTTCTCTCTCTCTATAAACTCTCTCCTTAGCCGTTCTTCTATCTTCCTGTTCATCTCTGCCTCTCTCTTCTGTCTTTCCATTAGAACACTTCTGTGCTCCGCCTGTATCCTTACCCTCTCCTGTCTGTCTCTCTCGTCTTTCATTCTCCTCTTTCAGATCTTTCAGTCTCCTTCTATTTATCTTCTGCATTTTGCTCTCCTCTATTATTTTCTGAAGTTCTCCCCCTTTCACCTCCTCTCTCTCTATCTTCCCCACAAGTTTTCTTTCTCTTAAAGACACCGCACTGCATTTCTTCTTTCTTGCAAAGCTTTGCTCTGCTCAGCTTTCCACTTTTCACGTCGCATTTTATCAGCCTCCTTTGTGCGTTCCATATTGTCTTCTTCTCCACTTGTCTTCTTTAAGTACAAATCTTAAAGTGGAACTCTGTTCAAAATGTTTTCTTTTAGATTTGGATGGAGTGAGGAGAGGGTTCAAATGTGGCTGATGGTGAAGGCGTACCTGTCTCTGTCTTCATAGCAGAGACCTCTTCTCCATGTTCTTGCATATTAGATTAGAATATGGGGTTTATATTGGGGGTTTGTTATGAATGAAGGTAGGTGGTCCTTTCACTGCATATTATAAAATTATATTATTTGTTATGATGTTATTAAAAATGAATACGCTATTGTTCTGTTGGTTACATTTATTTCTAGAGTGTTAGTCACTCATAAATCACATTTTTTTTTTTGAATCAAATAATTTTTAATTTTTATTATTGAACACACATACAAATGTCACATTAATCCATGAAGTATCAAAATTAGCTGTAGAACACTACCAATTTGCGCCCCTGGCGGGTGCCGGTCTCACCTACCTATTGGTATGCCCCTGACTATCCACCTCATAGTTTTAAAAATGAAAAGCTAAAAACAGATTGTTTACTTTGCTCCCACTCTCACGTCCTGAGTTTTTTAGAAAGTGACAGTGGGACTTGTGGATTTAGCCACTTAGTAGCCAAGAGGCACACGTTTAAGTGACGAGAATATGTGCACTCATTAGCTTTCCATCAAAAGTACACAAGAAGTATATTTGTAAACTGTACATGTATGCACTAGTATCAGAACTATAATGTCACCATCAGCTGGTGGATCCATCGATCTTGGCTGCTGACCACTGCACTGCCCTATGTTGACTGCGTAGTTCTGGTGCCAATGTGGACGTCACTCTGCAAAGTCAGCAGCGCAAGACCAACAGTCAGGTAAATAATCACACCAATGAACGCTTCCTGCCATTGACCCTCAATTTAAGGGGGCATGTATACATGCCACTAATATAAAGGGGCATTTACACTGACCACCAAGGCAAAGTTGTATTTACACATAGCCGATACACATAGTTACTACAGGTTTTAACAATGACCACCAATGGAACAGGGGAATTTACAGTATGCATCAAAGTTAAGATGGAATTGTTTAAAAATTACCAAAATAACAGGCAGTTACATTGACCACAAGTGTAAATGGGCTTTTGTAAAGGGGACTGCTTTACTTTATATGCCATGCTGTAAATTACATGCTAAAAAATGGTGCACTAGTAAAGTGTTTGTATGTTACATGCACAAGACCACTGTGCCCTCCTGTATGGTACATATGCTGGCCACCTGCACCATATAAAAATGTGCTGTACATTACATACTCTGAATCAGTGGTGGAAATAGCAGGCTGAGAGGAGCAGTGTGTGACAGGCAAAGATGAATGGATCTGTGTGAGGAGAGGATGACAGGGAGGAGCAGGACGGCCCGGATAGTGGTTGAGGAGGGGAGGAAGATGCCAGGGAGGGAGAGAGCATTGCAGACATCAGAGAGACAGATAACAGAACTGACCTGTACAGTTGTACTGTAGCAAAAGAGACACAGCCAAAGTGAAAAGAACTGTTACCACGGCACTGCCCGAAACTGCGGGGAGGAAACTTCAATGGCCCCCCATGCACTTAGGACCCCTGGGCAGTTCGCAGAAGTGCCTATGCATTAAGACAGGCAAGCCCTTCCCCACTCTCAGTGTGCTGACGAATCCCTGCCCCTGCTCTCCGGGAGAGGAAAACAGGCAGTGCTGGGGGGAGACCAGGCACCTCTGGGGGGAGAACAGGCACCTATGGGAGGATCATATGTGGCCCACACAGGGAGGTAGATTGGTGCGCTGTGATAGACACACAGTTACAGAAACAATGCCGTGTATCTCTCCTCTCCCTTCAGCAGCTGAAAGCCAACAGGAGGGAGAGGGAGACTCCCCCCCTATCAGCGGCCCTGCCAGCAGCAAGCAGCAGTGCTCGGTGCCGCCAGCCCACCGCTGCTGTGCCTGTGCTGAAGTGGAACAACACTGCCATTTGGCATCCCCCCTCGGCCTGCACCTCTGGCAGGCGCCGGTCTCGCCAACTGCTTGGTACGCCCCTGGCTACTGTTTTCCTCTCACTTAATGCTTTCATGACCTTCAGCATTTCTTTATCGAAAGCGATAGACATTCTTCGCTTTTTGTCGCCAATCGCTCTGAACTCTTTAATCTTCTGTTTCTCTTCCATTTGTCTTTTCTTCTCTCTCTCTATAAACTCTCTCCTTAGCAGTTCTTCTATCTTCCTGTTCATCTCTGCCTCTCTCTTCTGTCTTTCCATTAGAACACTTCTGTGCTCCGCCTGTATCCTTACCCTCTCCTGTCTGTCTCTCTCGTCTTTCATTCTCCTCTCCTTCTCCTCTTTCAGATCTTTCAGTCTCCTTCTATTTATCTTCTGCATTTTGCTCCCCTCTATTATTTTCTGAAGTTCTCCCCCTTTCACCTCCTCTCTCTCTCTATCTTCCCCACAAGTTTTCTTTCTCTTAAAGACACCGCACTGCATTTCTTGTTTCTTGCAAAGCTTTGCTCTGCTCAGCTTTCCACTTTTCACGTCGCATTTTATCAGCCTCCTTTGTGCGTTCCATATTGTCTTCTTCTCCACTTGTCTTCTTTAAGTACAAATCTTAAAGTGGAACTCTGTTCAAAATGTTTTCTTTTAGATTTGGATGGAGTGAGGAGAGGGTTCAAATGTGGTGATGGTGAAGGAGTACCTGTCTCTGTCTTCATAGCAGAGACCTCTTCTCCATGCTCTTGCATATTAGATTAGAATATGGGGTTTATATTGGGGGTTTGTTATAAATGAAGGTAGGTGGGCACCTATGGGAGGATCATATGTGGCCCAAACAGGGAGGTAGATTGGTGCGCTGTGACAGACACACAGTTACAGAAACAATGCCGTGTATCTCTCCTCTCCCTCCAGCAGCTGAAAGCCAACAGGAGGGAGAGGGAGACTCCCCCCCTATTAGCGGCCCTGCCAGCAGCAGTGCTCGGTGCCGCCAGCCCACCGCTGCTGTGCCTGTGCTGAAGTGGAACAACACTGCCATTTGGCATCCCCCCTCGGCCTGCACCTCTGGCAGGCGCCGGTCTCGCCAACTGCTTGGTACGCCCCTGGCTACTGTTTTCCTCTCACTTAATGCTTTCATGACCTTCAGCATTTCTTTATCGAAAGCGATAGACATTCTTCGCTTTTTGTCGCCAATCGCTCTGAACTCTTTAATCTTCTGTTTCTCTTCCATTTGTCTTTTCTTCTCTCTCTCTATAAACTCTCTCCTTAGCCGTTCTTCTATCTTCCTGTTCATCTCTGCCTCTCTCTTCTGTCTTTCCATTAGAACACTTCTGTGCTCCGCCTGTATCCTTACCCTCTCCTGTCTGTCTCTCTCGTCTTTCATTCTCCTCTCCTTCTCCTCTTTCAGATCTTTCAGTCTCCTTCTATTTATCTTCTGCATTTTGCTCTCCTCTATTATTTTCTGAAGTTCTCCCCCTTTCACCTCCTCTCTCTCTCTATCTTCCCCACAAGTTTTCTTTCTCTTAAAGACACCGCACTGCATTTCTTCTTTCTTGCAAAGCTTTGCTCTGCTCAGCTTTCCACTTTTCACGTCGCATTTTATCGGCCTCCATTGTGCGTTCCATATTGTCTTCTTCTCCACTTGTCTTCTTTAAGTACAAATCTTAAAGTGGAACTCTGTTCAAAATGTTTTCTTTTAGATTTGGATGGAGTGAGGAGAGGGTTCAAATGTGGCTGATGGTGAAGGAGTACCTGTCTCTGTCTTCATAGCAGAGACCTCTTCTCTATGCTCTTGCATATTAGATTAGAATATGGAGTTTATATTGGGGGTATGTTATAAATGAAGGTAGGTGGGCACCTATGGGAGGATCATATGTGGCCCAACACAGGGAGGTAGATTGGTGCGCTGTGACAGACACACAGTTACAGAAACAATGCCGTGTATCTCTCCTTTCCCTCCAGCAGCTGAAAGCCAACAGGAGGGAGAGGGAGACTCCCCCCCTATCAGCGGCCCTGCCAGCAGCAGTGCTCGGTGCCGCCAGCCCACCGCTGCTGTGCCTGTGCTGAAGTGGAACAACACTGTCATTTGGCATCCCCCCTCGGCCTGCGGCTCTGGCAGGCGCCGGTCTCGCCAACTGCATGGTACGCCCCTGGCTACTGTTTTCCTCTCACTTAATGCTTTCATGACCTTCAGCATTTCTTTATCGAAAGCGATAGACATTCTTCGCTTTTTGTCGCCAATCGCTCTGAACTCTTTAATCTTCTGTTTCTCTTCCATTTCTCTTTTCTTCTCTCTCTCTATAAACTCTCTCCTTAGCCGTTCTTTTATCTTCCTGTTCATCTCTGCCTCTCTCTTCTGTCTTTCCATTAGAACACTTCTGTGCTCCGCCTGTATCCTTACCTTCTCCTGTCTGTCTCTCTCGTCTTTCATTCTCCTCTCCTTCTCCTCTTTCAGATCTTTCAGTCTCCTTCTATTTATCTTCTGCATTTTGCTCTCCTCTATTATTTTCTGAAGTTCTCCCCCTTTCACCTCCTCTCTCTCTATCTTCCCCACAAGTTTTCCTTCTCTTAAAGACACTGCACTGCATTTCTTCTTTCTTGCAAAGCTTTGCTCTGCTCAGCTTTCCACTTTTCACGTCGCATTTTATCGGCCTCCTTTGTGCGTTCCATATTGTCTTCTTCTCCACTTGTCTTCTTTAAGTACAAATCTTAAAGTGGAACTCTGTTCAAAATGTTTTCTTTTAGATTTGGATGGAGTGAGGAGAGGGTTCAAATGTGGCTGATGGTGAAGGAGTACCTGTCTCTGTCTTCATAGCAGAGACCTCTTCTCCATGCTCTTGCATATTAGATTAGAATATGGGGTTTATATTGGGGGTTTGTTATAAATGAAGGTAGGTGGGCACCTATGGGAGGATCATATGTGGCCCAAACAGGGAGGTAGATTGGTGCGCTGTGACAGACACACAGTTACAGAAACAATGCCGTGTATCTCTCCTCTCCCTCCAGCAGCTGAAAGCCAACAGGAGGGAGAGGGAGACTCCCCCCCTATCAGTGGCCCTGCCAGCAGCAGTGCTCGGTGCCGCCAGCCCACCGCTGCTGTGCCTGTGCTGAAGTGGAACAACACTGCCATTTGGCATCCCCCCTCGGCCTGCACCTCTGGCAGGCGCCGGTCTCGCCAACTGCTTGGTACGCCCCTGGCTACTGTTTTCCTCTCACTTAATGCTTTCATGACCTTCAGCATTTCTTTATCGAAAGCGATAGACATTCTTCGCTTTTTGTCGCCAATCGCTCTGAACTCTTTAATCTTCTGTTTCTCTTCCATTTCTCTTTTCTTCTCTCTCTCTATAAACTCTCTCCTTAGCCGTTCTTCTATCTTCCTGTTCATCTCTGCCTCTCTCTTCTGTCTTTCCATTAGAACACTTCTGTGCTCCGCCTGTATCCTTACCCTCTCCTGTCTGTCTCTCTCGTCTTTCATTCTCCTCTCCTTCTCCTCTTTCAGATCTTTCAGTCTCCTTCTATTTATCTTCTGCATTTTGCTCTCCTCTATTATTTTCTGAAGTTCTCCCCCTTTCACCTCCTCTCTCTCTATCTTCCCCACAAGTTTTCTTTCTCTTAAAGACACCGCACTGCATTTCTTCTTTCTTGCAAAGCTTTGCTCTGCTCAGCTTTCCACGTCGCATTTTATCAGCCTCCTTTGTGCGTTCCATATTGTCTTCTTCTCCACTTGTCTTCTTTAAGTACAAATCTTAAAGTGGAACTCTGTTCAAAATGTTTTCTTTTAGATTTGGATGGAGTGAGGAGAGGGTTCAAATGTGGCTGATGGTGAAGGCGTACCTGTCTCTGTCTTCATAGCAGAGACCTCTTCTCCATGCTCTTGCATATTAGATTAGAATATGGGGTTTATATTGGGGGTTTGTTATAAATGAAGGTAGGTGGTCCTTTCACTGCATATTATAAAATTATATTATTTGTTATGATGTTATTAAAAATGAATACGCTATTGTTCTGTTGGTTACATTTATTTCTAGAGTGTTAGTCACTCATAAATCACATTTTTTTTTTGAATCAAATAATTTTTAATTTTTATTATTGAACACACATACAAATGTCACATTAATCCATGAAGTATCAAAATTAGCTGTAGAACACTACCAATTTGCGCCCCTGGCGGGTGCCGGTCTCACCTACCTATTGGTATGCCCCTGACTATCCACCTCATAGTTTTAAAAATGAAAAGCTAAAAACAGATTGTTTACTTTGCTCCCACTCTCACGTCCTGAGTTTTTTAGAAAGTGACAGTGGGACTTGTGGATTTAGCCACTTAGTAGCCAAGAGGCACACGTTTAAGTGACGAGAATATGTGCACTCATTAGCTTTCCATCAAAAGTACACAAGAAGTATATTTGTAAACTGTACATGTATGCACTAGTATCAGAACTATAATGTCACCATCAGCTGGTGGATCCATCGATCTTGGCTGCTGACCACTGCACTGCCCTATGTTGACTGCGTAGTTCTGGTGCCAATGTGGACATCACTCTGCAAAGTCAGCAGCGCAAGACCAACAGTCAGGTAAATAACCACACCAATGAACGCTTCCTGCCATTGACCCTCTATTTAAGGGGGCATGTATACATGCCACTAATATAAAGGGGCATTTACACTGACCACCAAGGCAAAGTTGTATTTACACATAGCCGATACACATAGTTAATACAGGTTTTAACAATGACCACCAATGGAACAGGGGAATTTACAGTATGCATCAAAGTTAAGATGGAATTGTTTAAAAATTACCAAAATAACAGGCAGTTACATTGACCACAAGTGTAAATGGGCTTTTGTAAAGGGGACTGCTTTACTTTATATGCCATGCTGTAAATTACATGCTAAAAAATGGTGCACTAGTAAAGTGTTTGTATGTTACATGCACAAGACCACTGTGCCCTCCTGTATGTTACATATGCTGGCCACCTGCACCATATAAAAATGTGCTGTACATTACATACTCTGAATCAGTGGTGGAAATAGCAGGCTGAGAGGAGCAGTGTGTGACAGGCAAAGATGAATGGATCTGTGTGAGGAGAGGATGACAGGGAGGAGCAGGACGGCCCGGATAGTGGTTGAGGAGGGGAGGAAGATGCCAGGGAGGGAGAGAGCATTGCAGACATCAGAGAGACAGATAACAGAACTGACCTGTACAGTTGTACTGTAGCAAAAGAGACACAGCCAAAGTGAAAAGAACTGTTACCACGGCACTGCCCGAAACTGCAGGGAGCGGGGAGGAAACTTCAAAGGCCCCCCATGCACCTAGGACCCCTGGGCAGTTCGCAGAAGTGCCTATGCATTAAGACAGGCAAGCCCTTCCCCACTCTCAGTGTGCTGACGAATCCCTGCCCCTGCTCTCCGGGAGAGGAAAACAGGCAGTGCTGGGGGGAGACCAGGCACCTCTGGGGGGAGAACAGGCACCTATGGGAGGATCATATGTGGCCCACACAGGGAGGTAGATTGGTGCGCTGTGATAGACACACAGTTACAGAAACAATGCCGTGTATCTCTCCTCTCCCTTCAGCAGCTGAAAGCCAACAGGAGGGAGAGGGAGACTCCCCCCCTATCAGCGGCCCTGCCAGCAGCAAGCAGCAGTGCTCGGTGCCGCCAGCCCACCGCTGCTGTGCCTGTGCTGAAGTGGAACAACACTGCCATTTGGCATCCCCCCTCGGCCTGCACCCCTGGCAGGCGCCGGTCTCGCCAACTGCTTGGTACGCCCCTGGCTACTGTTTTCCTCTCACTTAATGCTTTCATGACCTTCAGCATTTCTTTATCGAAAGCGATAGACATTCTTCGCTTTTTGTCGCCAATCGCTCTGAACTCTTTAATCTTCTGTTTCTCTTCCATTTCTCTTTTCTTCTCTCTCTCTATAAACCCTCTCCTTAGCCGTTCTTCTATCTTCCTGTTCATCTCTGCCTCTCTCTTCTGTCTTTCCATTAGAACACTTCTGTGCTCCGCCTGTATCCTTACCCTCTCCTGTCTGTCTCTCTCGTCTTTCATTCTCCTCTCCTTCTCCTCTTTCAGATCTTTCAGTCTCCTTCTATTTATCTTCTGCATTTTGCTCTCCTCTATTATTTTCTGAAGTTCTCCCCCTTTCACCTCCTCTCTCTCTATCTTCCCCACAAGTTTTCTTTCTCTTAAAGACACCGCACTGCATTTCTTCTTTCTTGCAAAGCTTTGCTCTGCTCAGCTTTCCACTTTTCACGTCGCATTTTATCAGCCTCCTTTGTGCGTTCCATTTTGTCTTCTTCTCCACTTGTCTTCTTTAAGTACAAATCTTAAAGTGGAACTCTGTTCAAAATGTTTTCTTTTAGATTTGGATGGAGTGAGGAGAGGGTTCAAATGTGGCTGATGGTGAAGGCGTACCTGTCTCTGTCTTCATAGCAGAGACCTCTTCTCCATGCTCTTGCATATTAGATTAGAATATGGGGTTTATATTGGGGGTTTGTTATAAATGAAGGTAGGTGGTCCTTTCACTGCATATTATAAAATTATATTATTTGTTATGATGTTATTAAAAATGAATATGCTATTGTTCTGTTGGTTACATTTATTTCTAGAGTGTTAGTCACTCATAAATCACATTTTTTTTTTGAATCAAATAATTTTTAATTTTTATTATTGAACACACATACAAATGTCACATTAATCCATGAAGTATCAAAATTAGCTGTAGAACACTACCAATTTGCGCCCCTGGCGGGTGCCGGTCTCACCTACCTATTGGTATGCCCCTGACTATCCACCTCATAGTTTTAAAAATGAAAAGCTAAAAACAGATTGTTTACTTTGCTCCCACTCTCACGTCCTGAGTTTTTTAGAAAGTGACAGTGGGACTTGTGGATTTAGCCACTTAGTAGCCAAGAGGCACACGTTTAAGTGACGAGAATATGTGCACTCATTAGCTTTCCATCAAAAGTACACAAGAAGTATATTTGTAAACTGTACATGTATGCACTAGTATCAGAACTATAATGTCACCATCAGCTGGTGGATCCATCGATCTTGGCTGCTGACCACTGCACTGCCCTATGTTGACTGCGTAGTTCTGGTGCCAATGTGGACATCACTCTGCAAAGTCAGCAGCGCAAGACCAACAGTCAGGTAAATAACCACACCAATGAACGCTTCCTGCCATTGACCCTCTATTTAAGGGGGCATGTATACATGCCACTAATATAAAGGGGCATTTACACTGACCACCAAGGCAAAGTTGTATTTACACATAGCCGATACACATAGTTAATACAGGTTTTAACAATGACCACCAATGGAACAGGGGAATTTACAGTATGCATCAAAGTTAAGATGGAATTGTTTAAAAATTACCAAAATAACAGGCAGTTACATTGACCACAAGTGTAAATGGGCTTTTGTAAAGGGGACTGCTTTACTTTATATGCCATGCTGTAAATTACATGCTAAAAAATGGTGCACTAGTAAAGTGTTTGTATGTTACATGCACAAGACCACTGTGCCCTCCTGTATGTTACATATGCTGGCCACCTGCACCATATAAAAATGTGCTGTACATTACATACTCTGAATCAGTGGTGGAAATAGCAGGCTGAGAGGAGCAGTGTGTGACAGGCAAAGATGAATGGATCTGTGTGAGGAGAGGATGACAGGGAGGAGCAGGACGGCCCGGATAGTGGTTGAGGAGGGGAGGAAGATGCCAGGGAGGGAGAGAGCATTGCAGACATCAGAGAGACAGATAACAGAACTGACCTGTACAGTTGTACTGTAGCAAAAGAGACACAGCCAAAGTGAAAAGAACTGTTACCACGGCACTGCCCGAAACTGCGGGGAGGAAACTTCAAAGGCCCCCCATGCACCTAGGACCCCTGGGCAGTTCGCAGAAGTGCCTATGCATTAAGACAGGCAAGCCCTTCCCCACTCTCAGTGTGCTGACGAATCCCTGCCCCTGCTCTCCGGGAGAGGAAAACAGGCAGTGCTGGGGGGAGACCAGGCACCTCTGGGGGGAGAACAGGCACCTATGGGAGGATCATACGTGGCCCAAACAGGGAGGTAGATTGGTGCGCTGTGATAGACACACAGTTACAGAAACAATGCCGTGTATCTCTCCTCTCCCTCCAGCAGCTGAAAGCCAACAGGAGGGAGAGGGAGACTTCCCCCCTATCAGGGGCCCTGCCAGCAGCAAGCAGCAGTGCTCGGTGCCGCCAGCCCACCGCTGCTGTGCCTGTGCTGAAGTGGAACAACACTGCCATTTGGCATCCCCCCTCGGCCTGCACCTCTGGCAGGCGCCGGTCTCGCCAACTGCTTGGTACGCCCCTGGCTACTGTTTTCCTCTCACTTAATGCTTTCATGACCTTCAGCATTTCTTTATCGAAAGCGATAGACATTCTTCGCTTTTTGTCGCCAATCGCTCTGAACTCTTTAATCTTCTGTTTCTCTTCCATTTCTCTTTTCTTCTCTCTCTCTATAAACCCTCTCCTTAGCCGTTCTTCTATCTTCCTGTTCATCTCTGCCTCTCTCTTCTGTCTTTCCATTAGAACACTTCTGTGCTCCGCCTGTATCCTTACCCTCTCCTGTCTGTCTCTCTCGTCTTTCATTCTCCTCTCCTTCTCCTCTTTCAGATCTTTCAGTCTCCTTCTATTTATCTTCTGCATTTTGCTCTCCTCTATTATTTTCTGAAGTTCTCCCCCTTTCACCTCCTCTCTCTCTCTATCTTCCCCACAAGTTTTCTTTCTCTTAAAGACACCGCACTGCATTTCTTCTTTCTTGCAAAGCTTTGCTCTGCTCAGCTTTCCACTTTTCACGTCGCATTTTATCGGCCTCCATTGTGCGTTCCATATTGTCTTCTTCTCCACTTGTCTTCTTTAAGTACAAATCTTAAAGTGGAACTCTGTTCAAAATGTTTTCTTTTAGATTTGGATGGAGTGAGGAGAGGGTTCAAATGTGGCTGATGGTGAAGGAGTACCTGTCTCTGTCTTCATAGCAGAGACCTCTTCTCTATGCTCTTGCATATTAGATTAGAATATGGAGTTTATATTGGGGGTTTGTTATAAATGAAGGTAGGTGGGCACCTATGGGAGGATCATATGTGGCCCAACACAGGGAGGTAGATTGGTGCGCTGTGACAGACACACAGTTACAGAAACAATGCCGTGTATCTCTCCTTTCCCTCCAGCAGCTGAAAGCCAACAGGAGGGAGAGGGAGACTCCCCCCCTATCAGCGGCCCTGCCAGCAGCAGTGCTCGGTGCCGCCAGCCCACCGCTGCTGTGCCTGTGCTGAAGTGGAACAACACTGTCATTTGGCATCCCCCCTCGGCCTGCGGCTCTGGCAGGCGCCGGTCTCGCCAACTGCATGGTACGCCCCTGGCTACTGTTTTCCTCTCACTTAATGCTTTCATGACCTTCAGCATTTCTTTATCGAAAGCGATAGACATTCTTCGCTTTTTGTCGCCAATCGCTCTGAACTCTTTAATCTTCTGTTTCTCTTCCATTTCTCTTTTCTTCTCTCTCTCTATAAACTCTCTCCTTAGCCGTTCTTTTATCTTCCTGTTCATCTCTGCCTCTCTCTTCTGTCTTTCCATTAGAACACTTCTGTGCTCCGCCTGTATCCTTACCTTCTCCTGTCTGTCTCTCTCGTCTTTCATTCTCCTCTCCTTCTCCTCTTTCAGATCTTTCAGTCTCCTTCTATTTATCTTCTGCATTTTGCTCTCCTCTATTATTTTCTGAAGTTCTCCCCCTTTCACCTCCTCTCTCTCTATCTTCCCCACAAGTTTTCCTTCTCTTAAAGACACTGCACTGCATTTCTTCTTTCTTGCAAAGCTTTGCTCTGCTCAGCTTTCCACTTTTCACGTCGCATTTTATCAGCCTCCTTTGTGCGTTCCATATTGTCTTCTTCTCCACTTGTCTTCTTTAAGTACAAATCTTAAAGTGGAACTCTGTTCAAAATGTTTTCTTTTAGATTTGGATGGAGTGAGGAGAGGGTTCAAATGTGGCTGATGGTGAAGGAGTACCTGTCTCTGTCTTCATAGCAGAGACCTCTTCTCCATGCTCTTGCATATTAGATTAGAATATGGGGTTTATATTGGGGGTTTGTTATAAATGAAGGTAGGTGGGCACCTATGGGAGGATCATATGTGGCCCAAACAGGGAGGTAGATTGGTGCGCTGTGACAGACACACAGTTACAGAAACAATGCCGTGTATCTCTCCTCTCCCTCCAGCAGCTGAAAGCCAACAGGAGGGAGAGGGAGACTCCCCCCCTATCAGCGGCCCTGCCAGCAGCAGTGCTCGGTGCCGCCAGCCCACCGCTGCTGTGCCTGTGCTGAAGTGGAACAACACTGCCATTTGGCATCCCCCCTCGGCCTGCACCTCTGGCAGGCGCCGGTCTCGCCAACTGCTTGGTACGCCCCTGGCTACTGTTTTCCTCTCACTTAATGCTTTCATGACCTTCAGCATTTCTTTATCGAAAGCGATAGACATTCTTCGCTTTTTGTCGCCAATCGCTCTGAACTCTTTAATCTTCTGTTTCTCTTCCATTTCTCTTTTCTTCTCTCTCTCTATAAACTCTCTCCTTAGCCGTTCTTCTATCTTCCTGTTCATCTCTGCCTCTCTCTTCTGTCTTTCCATTAGAACACTTCTGTGCTCCGCCTGTATCCTTACCCTCTCCTGTCTGTCTCTCTCGTCTTTCATTCTCCTCTCCTTCTCCTCTTTCAGATCTTTCAGTCTCCTTCTATTTATCTTCTGCATTTTGCTCTCCTCTATTATTTTCTGAAGTTCTCCCCCTTTCACCTCCTCTCTCTCTATCTTCCCCACAAGTTTTCTTTCTCTTAAAGACACCGCACTGCATTTCTTCTTTCTTGCAAAGCTTTGCTCTGCTCAGCTTTCCACTTTTCACGTCGCATTTTATCAGCCTCCTTTGTGCGTTCCATATTGTCTTCTTCTCCACTTGTCTTCTTTAAGTACAAATCTTAAAGTGGAACTCTGTTCAAAATGTTTTCTTTTAGATTTGGATGGAGTGAGGAGAGGGTTCAAATGTGGCTGATGGTGAAGGCGTACCTGTCTCTGTCTTCATAGCAGAGACCTCTTCTCCATGCTCTTGCATATTAGATTAGAATATGGGGTTTATATTGGGGATTTGTTATAAATGAAGGTAGGTGGTCCTTTCACTGCATATTATAAAATTATATTATTTGTTATGATGTTATTAAAAATGAATACGCTATTGTTCTGTTGGTTACATTTATTTCTAGAGTGTTAGTCACTCATAAATCACATTTTTTTTTTGAATCAAATAATTTTTAATTTTTATTATTGAACACACATACAAATGTCACATTAATCCATGAAGTATCAAAATTAGCTGTAGAACACTACCAATTTGCGCCCCTGGCGGGTGCCGGTCTCACCTACCTATTGGTATGCCCCTGACTATCCACCTCATAGTTTTAAAAATGAAAAGCTAAAAACAGATTGTTTACTTTGCTCCCACTCTCACGTCCTGAGTTTTTTAGAAAGTGACAGTGGGACTTGTGGATTTAGCCACTTAGTAGCCAAGAGGCACACGTTTAAGTGACGAGAATATGTGCACTCATTAGCTTTCCATCAAAAGTACACAAGAAGTATATTTGTAAACTGTACATGTATGCACTAGTATCAGAACTATAATGTCACCATCAGCTGGTGGATCCATCGATCTTGGCTGCTGACCACTGCACTGCCCTATGTTGACTGCGTAGTTCTGGTGCCAATGTGGACATCACTCTGCAAAGTCAGCAGCGCAAGACCAACAGTCAGGTAAATAACCACACCAATGAACGCTTCCTGCCATTGACCCTCTATTTAAGGGGGCATGTATACATGCCACTAATATAAAGGGGCATTTACACTGACCACCAAGGCAAAGTTGTATTTACACATAGCCGATACACATAGTTAATACAGGTTTTAACAATGACCACCAATGGAACAGGGGAATTTACAGTATGCATCAAAGTTAAGATGGAATTGTTTAAAAATTACCAAAATAACAGGCAGTTACATTGACCACAAGTGTAAATGGGCTTTTGTAAAGGGGACTGCTTTACTTTATATGCCATGCTGTAAATTACATGCTAAAAAATGGTGCACTAGTAAAGTGTTTGTATGTTACATGCACAAGACCACTGTGCCCTCCTGTATGTTACATATGCTGGCCACCTGCACCATATAAAAATGTGCTGTACATTACATACTCTGAATCAGTGGTGGAAATAGCAGGCTGAGAGGAGCAGTGTGTGACAGGCAAAGATGAATGGATCTGTGTGAGGAGAGGATGACAGGGAGGAGCAGGACGGCCCGGATAGTGGTTGAGGAGGGGAGGAAGATGCCAGGGAGGGAGAGAGCATTGCAGACATCAGAGAGACAGATAACAGAACTGACCTGTACAGTTGTACTGTAGCAAAAGAGACACAGCCAAAGTGAAAAGAACTGTTACCACGGCACTGCCCGAAACTGCGGGGAGGAAACTTCAAAGGCCCCCCATGCACCTAGGATGGAGTGAGGAGAGGGTTCAAATGTGGCTGATGGTGAAGGAGTACCTGTCTCTGTCTTCATAGCAGAGACCTCTTCTCCATGCTCTTGCATATTAGATTAGAATATGGGGTTTATATTGGGGATTTGTTATAAATGAAGGTAGGTGGTCCTTTCACTGCATATTATAAAATTATATTATTTGTTATGATGTTAATAAAAATGAATACGCTATTGTTCTGTTGGTTACATTTATTTCTAGAGTGTTAGTCACTCATAAATCACTTTTTTTTTTTTTAATCAAATAATTTTTAATTTTTATTATTGAACACACATACAAATGTCACATTAATCCATGAAGTATCAAAATTAGGAAAACACATAAAACAAATATATCTTGCACCTCTCGGACTAAAGTAGCTTAACATATAGTAAACAAAACGTTATAGAGACATAAATACATTTTACACAACAGGTTGTTCACCGCTAAATTCAAACATTTAAACTATGGCAGCTTCCTTTATGCAGCATCAAGTTATATTGCTATCGCACACTAATTTCGTCTCTTCTAAACCTCACTCCTCTACATCTGCTATTTCCCCCCAACTATCTCTTCTACCTCACTCCTCTCCACTAGGTAAACCATCATCTAGTTGATTACTAAGATCTATCCAGCATGACCATATTTTACCAAACCTTTGGGGTGTACCTCTATGCTTATATGTTAATTTTTCTCTTTTGAGAGTGTAATTAAGTTTCTTAACCCATTGTTTATGGATTGGAGAATCACTTTTCACATATTTATTTGTAAACAATTTTGAAAACCATATGTCATTTTCCTTCTACTTCATAATTATGTGCCATTTTGTGTTGGTCTATCACATACTGTAAAATCCCAATAAAATACATTTATGTTTTTGGTTGTAACATGACAAAATGTGGAACATTTCATGGGGTATGAATACTTATTCAATGCACTGTACATTACATACATTGATGTTTACACAGAAACCTTTGTTGTATAAAAGCTGTAATGCATATAAAGAGTGCTAAATGCATCATATCTTCGTATATACTATCTACACACACACACCAAGGTCTTCATCTATTGTGAACTGCTGCGGTGTCAATGTAAAGTTAATGGCACCCTCAAATCGGTTCACAGAACGCAGTGCGAACTTTGAAATTGAATGGAATTTGATCACATGGGTCTGAACACCCATGCGCGCCGATACCAGTGCGGACTAAAAAAAATGGTCTTGCATCATTTTGGTGCGAAACTGTATGGCTGAATTTGAAATTGCAGCAATGCAGTGCCAATTACATGCGATGTCTGGTATTGCATACGTGGGAACCCTGCCTAGGTTTTCCTATACATAAAGCAAAAATAAATTCTAGCACCACACACTTTTCTGTACTGTATATATTGGGGGCATTAAAGAACAGAATATTATTGAATGGTAAGAAGGTATAACTTTCAGCCACAGTCTACATTTTGGGGGCATTAAAGAACAGAATATTATTGAATGGTAAGAAGGTATAACTTCCAGGCACAGTCTACGTTTAACTATAGGAGCTTCTTACAGTATTGGGAATTTAAAGGCCCAAAAAGATTTTTTGTCATAAAATGTATAATTTTTATTACAATTTTTTAAGGTTTTGTACACATGACGGTAAACGTTTCTTCACATAAAAAAAACAAAATACAATAGTCTCTGTGCTTATTTTTTGATTATACATGCAGAGGTCACTTAAGCATTTTTACCATTACCAACAAGGAGGTGTGCTTTGCTAAAAAGAAGCTGCTTGTGACCCTCCAGCCTATTGACCAAATGTTTGATGAAATAAAAAAGATGATCTTAGGCCGAGTACATGAACACCAAACACGACATGCTTTAAAATTGCGCACAAATGTGCAGCGGCGACAAACTACATACATTTTTAAAAGCCTTTACAGGTTACGACTTTAGATTTACAGAGGATGTCTACTGCGAAAATTACTTCCCTCGATCTGACCTTCACGGTGATACCTCACATGCATGGTGCAATTGCTGTATACATTTCACGCCAGACCGATGCTTGCATTCACCTTTGCGCGAGGACAGGAAGGTGCTTTTTTTAATTTTTTTTTTTTGCTTTTTTATCTTATTTTTAAACGGTTCCTTTCATTTTTTTTTTTTATATCATTTTTATTGTTATCTTAGGGAAAGTAAATATCCCCTATGAGAGCAATAGGTAGTGACAGGTACTTTTTTTTTAAAAAAAATTGGGGTCTATTAGACCCTAGATCTCTCCAGTGCCCTCAAAGCATCTGACCACACCAAGATCGGTGTGATAAAATGCTTTTCCAATTTCCCAATGGCGCTGTTTACATCCGGCGAAATCTAAGTCGTGAAATGCTTGTAGCTTCTGGTTTCTTAGGCAATAGAGATGATTGAAGCCATTCTGGTCTCTGATCAGCTCTATGGTCAGCTGACGGAACCCCCGGCTGCATTCTCAGGTTCCTTGTTGGGACAGGAGAGCCAGAGAAAACCATGGAAGACGGTGGGAGGGGGGGGACATTCCCTCCTACTGCTTTTAAAAGCAGTCAACGACAGCAGAATATCTGGGTCTGGTACGCCTGACCTTGGCAGGGACCACAACTCCGTCGTCAGAGCTATCTGTCATGGAGCCGCTGTCCTCTACAGGATCGTATCCTGAGCCTGAATCTGACAGATGAGTGACTTCCTCTTCACTATCTGTCATGCTCAGAAACGTGTAGGCCTCTTCACTACTGTACCTTCGATTTGCCATTTTGGGCTCTAAATTTAGTGGTACACTAGACTCACAGGTAAAAAATCTCCTGACTGTTAGCGACTGATTCAAACGCTACCAAAAAAACTGTTAGTGTTCGCAGGGATCAGGCCTGACTGTGAACGCTGCAGTTGTGTTTTTGACAGTGATCGATTGATACTGCACTTGGGTGGGCTGGGCGGAGGGGCTAAACGCAGGTGCTAGCAGGTATGTGGGCTGATCCTGCTAACACTGCGTTTTTGGGAACCTTAAACTGTTGGGGATGCTAGTATAGATCTGATCAGATATCGATCCATTCAAACACTTTACCACTAAGGGAGGTGTATGGTGCGTGCGTGGTTGTTAGTGGTACTGGCACTAATCTGACGCTGCCCTTTGGCAACGCAGACCCTATCTGACGCTAAAACCTAACTTTGATCACCCGCCGGGTGATTAGGGGGTTAAACCTTTATTGGGTAAAATATGGCGGGTACCCTGACGCTATAAAAAAAAAATCTAGCTAAACTGCGTCACCCGTGACACTTATACTGTAAACACAGGTGAATGGGTAATCAAGGGGTTACAACGACGGCGATTTGCCTGCCTGTGCCATTCTGCCACAGTATAGCTGCGGCGGATGGTCAGCAAGCAGTTAAAATGTTTCTTTCTATGTTATCCTGTCAGGAAACGGTTTTCTTTACTTGCTGATGTAAGCACGCTTGTTTTTGTTTAGTTGTTGTTTATTTTTGTGTAAATGTTTTTATTAACCACTTGCCTACTGGGCACTTAAACCCCCCTCCTGCCCAGACCAATTTTCAGCTTTCAGCGCTCTCACATTTTGAATGACAATTACTCAGTCATGTAATACTGTGTCCAAATTAATTTTTTGTCCTTTTTTTCATAGAAATAGTTTTTTTTTGGTGGTATTTGATCACCTCCTGGGTTTTTTTATTTTTTGCGCTATAAATAAAAAAAGACCGAAAATTCTGTGATAAAATTTTGCAAACTATTCATTTTTCTTCATAAATTTTGGCCACAATTTAAATTGCTACATATCTTTGGTAAAAATAACCCAAATTAGTGGATATTATTTGGTCTGTGTGAAAGTTAGAGAGTCTACAAGCTGTTGTGCAAATCATAAAAAATTGATCACACCTGATGTACTGGTGGCCTATCTCATTTGTTGCGACCCAAACAAGCCAGGAAAGTACAAATATCCCCCAAATTACCCCTTTTTTGAAAGTAGACATTCCAAGTTATTTAGGAAGATGCATGGTGAGGTTTTTTATGTCATTTTTTCCCACAATTCTTTGAAAAATTAACATTTTTTTTCCCCACAAAATTGTCATTGTAATAGGTTATTTCTCTCACATGGCATGTGTATACCACAAATGATGCCCCAAAATACATTCTGCTACTCCTCCCGAGTATGGAGACACCACATGTGTGGAATTTTTTCACAGCCTAGCCACATAGAGAAGCCCAACATGCAGAGAGCACCGTCATGTGTTCTAGGAGCATAAATTACACGTCTAACTTGTTGACTACCTATAACACTTTTGAAGGCCCCGGAGCACCAGAACAATGACACGTGACTTGATGACAGGTGGCACTGATGGCACGTGACACTGATGTGGCACTGATGACAGATGGCACTGATGCGTGGCACTGATGACAGATGGCACTAATACGTGGCACTGATGACACGTGACACTGATGTGGCACTGATATGTGGCACTGATGACACGTGACACTTATAACAGATGGCACGTGACATGGATAGGTGGCACTGGGGACAGATGGCACTGATAGGTGTCACTGGGGACAGGTGGCACTGGGGACAGATGGCACTGACAGGTGGCACTGGGGACAGAAGTCACTGATAGGTGGCACTGGGGACAGATAGTACTGTGGGCGTGTGTTTACACACTCATGCTGCAGGTCGCTCTCCCTCCTCACACGCTGTCTCTGTGAGGAGGGAGAGCCCGCAATGAGAGAGGATCTCATATGTTTACGTTGACAGATGCAATCCGGCCCAAAAGGGATATTTTGGTGGGTCTTCCATTTTTGGACCAGCTCCCTGATTGACCTCTACAGGGGTGGGAAGTTGGCCTGGTATAGGGAAGCAAAGGACGGGATGAGGTTGACCCCCAGGTTTTTTAGGGAAACACTTTCCCAGTTATAGGGGAGCTCGGACTGTAAATGGAGAAGTTCCGTCTCAGGGATGTTGAGTGGGAGGGCCATTTATTTTGACGTATTCGTTTTGTATCCTGAAAGTGCACCATACTTGTTAAGTTCAGCGTGTAGGTTGGGCAAGGAAATCCGGGGTTCGGTCAGGGTGAGCATGATGTCGTCAGCGAACGGGGATATTTTAAATTCCTTTCCTCTTACCGGTATGCCCCGAATTTTCGAATTACCCCGAATAGTCGCAGCTAGGGGCTCGACGCATAGGGCAAAGAGCAGAGGGGAGAGCGGACACCCCTGGCGGGTACCGTTAGTGACTGGGAAGGTGGACGAAGTAGCGAATGGGGTTTTTACCTGCAAGACGGGGTTAGTGTAGAGGTGTTGGACTGCCCGCAGAAAGGGTCCTCTGAACCCCATATGGCTCAAGGTGGCGAACATAAACGGCCAGCCAAGGCGGTCTAATGCCTTTTCTGCATCCAGACTCAGGAGCAGTGATTCCGAGTTGTCTCTATTGGCCACGTTGATTAGGTCTATGACCTTTCTCGTGTTGTCACCCGCTTGACGGAGGGGAACGAAGCCTACTTGATCCTTATGGATCATGGAAGGTAGTATCGTGTTCAGGCGGATGAAAAGAATTTTTGTGAAGAGTTTTAGGTCAGAGTTTAACAGGGCTATGGGTCTATAGCTTGCGCATGATGAGTGGTCTTTGTCGGGCTTTGGGATTAGGGTGAAGGAACGTTGCATGTCAGTCGGAATGGGGGTCTGCTGTAGGAAGGCATTATAGAGTTTGGTCATGTGTGAGAGCAGTAGAGGGAGGAAGGCTTTGTAATATTCGTATGGCAAACCATCCGGTCTGGGGGACTTGTGATCAGGTAAGGCATTTATAGCCAGTGTGAGTTCTTCACCGGTTATGGGAGCGTTCAACGCGAGTAGGTCTGCAGCTTGAAGCTGGGAAATTCCAGCTTTCTCAAGATATTTTGTCATTCTGTTGAGTAGGTCAGGTGTAGGGGGGTCGTGAGGTATCTCCGGTCTGTTGTACAGATCCATGTAGAATTCTGCTCTGTCTTGGGGATGGGATAGTGTGTCACCCGATCTATTCTTAACTTGATATGGGGTGGAGGTGAGCATGTGGTCAACCAGTTTTCTGGCCAGTAGAGCTTACGCCTTTATTACCCTTGTCATAGTATAACTGTTTCAGGTGGATCAGCGCTTTCTCAACCTGACCCATCGCAAGTTCTATGAGTGTCGACCGTATGTGGGTGATAGGTTTGAGGAGTGACAAGGACAGGAGGATTGCAACCGGGCCTCTAGGGCCCTAACTTGTGTTTCGGCCTGTAGTTTGGCGACCTTGGTGTCTTTCTTGAGAGCCGAGGAGAGGGCCAGACAGCGCCCCCTAAGAAAAGTCTTATGGGCAGCCCAGAGTGTGGTAGGGGAGATGTCCGGTGTGTCATTCTCAGTAAAGTAATACTTTAGAGTGGACTCTAGTTCAGTCTTAGAGGGGATGTGCTGCAAAAGAAAGTTGTTCAGTCGCCAGTAGTAGGACCTACGCAGGGGAGCGCCCAGATTTAGTGTCAGCGTAATGGGGGCATGGTCGGACCAGGAGATGGGGAGTATGTTTGTATGATTTTTTTTTAATAAACAAAAATTTACACTCACACACTTATTATTATTATGATCCATTTTTATGTATAACCTAACCTCCACTCCTAGCACAAGCTCCCCATAACCCCCTTGTAGGCAGAAACTGGACAAATTCCTCCTTCTAGAAAAACCCCGTCTACCCCTACTCTATTACATATGCCATATTTATATTTCTTCTTCTTTTTTTTTTTTCTTTTTTATTTGTATGTCAAGAAAAACAAAACAGCAGTACCCATGTACAGATGTAGTAAACAGGCAAAAATAGAAATAATAATATGAACGTGCCTAATGTATACATAGTGCAAGTGGACGGGGGAAAACCAACCTCCTGTCTTCAGCATTACACATTCCAGCAGCAATAGCAAAATCTCAGATAAACTATGTAGTATGCAGTACTTTGATACTGATATCCTATTTAACTGTACACACAAAACAGCCAAAAGTAAACGAGAAAGAAAGAAAAGAAGGGGGAGAAAGGGAAGGGGAAACCAGATAAGATAGAACACCAATGTACCTCGATGACTCTGACTCTGACTCTGTCGCCGGCTCATGACCGGTCCTCCCTAGAATGCCACCGCTCCCAGACACCGTTGTGGTCATCCAGTCTGTCCCGTATCCTGGCTGTCATTTTTTCCGTCTTTGACCTGGCCCAAAGGGCCTCCTGAGATGGGGGCACTGTTTTCTTCCAGTGAAGGGCTATAAAGCACCTTACTGCTGTAAGAACATGCCGGAGTAGTTTTTTATAGGGTTTAGCTATTTTTGATTTTGAGAGAGACCTAGGAGCAGGAGTTTGGGGGTTAGGGGTATGGGTGTCTCAGAGGCGGGTCAGTAGTCTGTGTCGAGGTCCAGAACGGAACTATCAAGGGGCAGGTCCAATAAGTATGGAAAAGAGTGCAAAAAGCCTGCTGGCAACGCCTGCTGGCGGTGGGAAAGGAACTTTCAGGTGGTAAACCAAGGGGGGGTCAGTGATCAGAAAGTAAACCTCTTCGGCCGAGACATGCCCATAGTGTGAGTCAAGGATAGAGCAAGGGCAACCAATGAGTGGTGCAAGGGGAGAGCGCGGGGTGGCTCCAGGAGTGGGAACAAGTTATCCAGCAGGGTCAGGCATTTCTGTGCTTATTGGGTTTGCGGGAGGGGCCCGCTCCCCTGGACCGTTTAGAGGAAGGAACCTTCTGCCAGACCAGTGGCGTGGGGGCGGAGTGGCCACCAGGTCCCAGTCCGGTAGCTGGGGGATGGGGATACCCAGTGTGTCGCAGAAGGTATGTAGGTTTTCTGGGTAGCGTAAGGTAGCGGTTGTCCCCTGGTATCTAGCACTCAGGCTGAAGGGGTATCCCCATCTATAGACAATGTCCTTGTCTTGTAAGGTGTAGAGAAGGGGTTGTAATAGCCATCGCTTCTGTAGCGTGATCCAGGAGAGGTCCGGATAAATCTGTATTGGGTTGTTATCAAAGACCAGCTTGCGGGTGGAGCGCGCTTTACGCATAATATCTTCTTTCAGTGGATAGAGTGTACCCGGCAGATCACGTGGTTTGGAAGCGGGGTCTTTAGGTCTGAGGGCTCGGTGGCCTCTGTCCATCTCGATGGGTTTGTCTGCGGCTTCTCCAAGTAGATTGTTGAACAGGGCCTTGTGGAAAATTTTATATTAATGTATTGTCATAAGAGTTTCCCACTGTCTGTTCTCTCGCAGCTGACTGGGGCAGACTGACGCTGGTTGAGACCTGTTAGGTAGTGGAAAACTTCCTGGTGTTTGGAGAGAGGTGTTTGCGGAAAGAGGACATGTCCGCCAGCAAAGGGCCCCTGTGCAATGCACAGAATGATCGTCTGGTGGGGGTGTGTTCACTCTGCAAAGACATTATCGGTTTAGCGGTTGATTCCTCTTGTCACCCTGGTATGCCTGATCAACATGTTTTGGGTGCCATGACGTACACTTGCAGATAATCTTCCATCCACGAGAAACTCTAGTCATCGTCATTTGGTTGTATTTTGTTGTGTTGTTAAATCCTTATATGGTCATTCACATCCTGTGTTCATTTCACAAGCTTTGTAAGAGGTGTTTGGCTGTTGGAAGCCCAACCCTCGAGTTTTGGGACTTCCTGTTATGTTAATAAAGAGCCAGGAGACTGCTCGGCAGGGGGGCTTGCTGGCAGAGTGATGCTGGAGCTGAGAACGTAAGGATGTGTTGATGTCTGTTCGTGGGGAATAAGGCACACACCAGAGGACGGGCAACGGCAGAGGAAAGACATATGATCAAAGGGTGAGATGGTATTATATCATAAGATGGAAATGGGTGCTTATTAGCACAGGAGATATGGCTGTGTGCATAGCTTACAGTCAAATTTTCATTTCAGGATGGCGAGTCAGAACATAGGAGTGAACACACAAAAAAAAGCACATGGTAGAGATCATTTTTTATATAAAAGTTGACTCGGTTAAATTGTTGATAGGCAACTCCTATCCTCATACTGATTAGTGGTTCCAAATTAATAATAACTACTGCAGTAGGGAACAGACACAAAAGATACGCTCAGCATCTTTCCAAATTACTGTTCTGCTCTATTATGTCGCAATTGAAGGTTTTTATGCACATGATTACGTAGGTATCACATTAATATTACAATTGTAGGTTTATCGTAACAAGGGCCGTTACATAGGCAGGCTAATTCTAATCAGGACTCGAAAGAATGTAAACATTTACTGAAAACATTATTAGTGCTGTGTGCACAGTGAGGGCAGTGTGCAATACATACAAAATACAATACAATTATATACAGAACTTACAAATTTCCATTACAAAGTGTATAGTGGAGATAATTTTTATACAAAAGTGCATAGTGGAGATCATTTTTTAAATAAAAATGCATAGTGATCAATTTTTATATAAAAGTGCATAGTGGAGATCAATAATTTTTATATAAAAGTGCATAGTGGAGATCAATTTTTATATAAAAGCGCATAGTGGAGATCAATTTTTATACAAAAGTGCATAGTGGAGATCAATTTTTATATAAAAGTGCATAGTGGAGATCAATTTTTATATAAAAGTGCATAGTGGAGATTATTTTTTATATAAAAGTGCATAGTGGAGATCATTTTTATATAAAAGCACATAGTGGAGATCATTTTTATATAAAAGTGCATAGTGGAGATTCTTTTTTTATATAAAAGTGCATAGTGGACTTCAATTTTTATATAAAAGTGCATAATGGAGATTTTTATATAAAAGTGCATAGTGGAGATCATTTTTCTATAAAAGTGCATAGTGGAGATCATTTTTTTATATAAAAGCGGATACTGGAGATCATTTAATTATATAAACGCGCATAGTGGAGATCATTTTTTATATAAAAGTGCATAGTGGAGATCATTTTTTATATAAAAGTGCATAGTGAAGATCAATTTTTATATAAAAGTGCATAGTGGAGATCATTTTTTATGTAAAAGTGATAAGTGGAGATCATTTTTATATAAAAGTACATAGTGGAGATCAATTTTTATATAAAAGCAGATACTGGAGATCAATTTTTATATAAAAGTGTATAGTGGAGATCATTTTTATATAAAAGTACAAAGTGGAGATCATTTTTCTATAAAAGTGTATAGTGGAGATCATTTTTATATAAAAGTACATAGTGGAGATCATTTTTTCTATAAAAGTGTATAGTGGAGATCATTTTTTTTATAAAAGTACATAGTGGAGATCATTTTTCTATAAAAGTATATAGTGGAGATAATTTTTTATATAAAAATGCATAGTGGAGATCATTTTTATATAAAAGTGTATAGTGGAGATCATTTTTCTATAAAAGTGTATAGTGGAGATCATTTTTATATAAAAGTGTATAGTGGAGATCATTTTTTATATAAAAGCGCATAGTGGAGATCAATTTTTATACAAAAGTGTATAGTGGAGATCATTTTTTATATAAAAGTGCATAGTGGAGATCAATTTTTATATAAAAGTGCATAGTGGAGATCAATTTTTATATAAAAGTGCATAGTGGAGATCATTTTTATATAAAAGCACATAGTGGAGATTAATTTTTATATAAAAGTGCATAGTGTTGATCAATTTTTATATAAAAGTGCATAGTGGAGATCATTTTTATATAAATGTGCATAGTGGAGATCATTTTTATATAAAAGTGCATAGTGGAGATCATTTTTATATAAATGTGCATAGTGGAGATCATTTTTATATAAAAGTGCATAGTGGAGATCATTTTTATATAAAAGTGTATAGTGAAGATGAATTTTTATATAAAAGCGCATAGTGGAGATCATTTTTGATATAAAAGTGCATAGTGGAGATCAATTTTTATATAAAAGTGCATAGTGGAGATCATTTTTTTATATAAAAGCGGATACTGGAGATCATTTAATTATATAAACGCGCATAGTGGAGATCATTTTTTATATAAAAGTGCATAGTGGAGATCATTTTTTATATAAAAGTGCATAGTGAAGATCAATTTTTATATAAAAGTGCATAGTGGAGATCATTTTTTATGTAAAAGTGATAAGTGGAGATCATTTTTATATAAAAGTACATAGTGGAGATCAATTTTTATATAAAAGCAGATACTGGAGATCAATTTTTATATAAAAGTGTATAGTGGAGATCATTTTTATATAAAAGTACAAAGTGGAGATCATTTTTCTATAAAAGTGTATAGTGGAGATCATTTTTATATAAAAGTACATAGTGGAGATCATTTTTTCTATAAAAGTGTATAGTGGAGATCATTTTTTTTATAAAAGTACATAGTGGAGATCATTTTTCTATAAAAGTATATAGTGGAGATAATTTTTTATATAAAAATGCATAGTGGAGATCATTTTTCTATAAAAGTGTATAGTGGAGATCATTTTTATATAAAAGTGTATAGTGGAGATCATTTTTTATATAAAAGCGCATAGTGGAGATCAATTTTTATACAAAAGTGTATAGTGGAGATCATTTTTTATATAAAAGTGCATAGTGGAGATCAATTTTTATATAAAAGTGCATAGTGGAGATCAATTTTTATATAAAAGTGCATAGTGGAGATCATTTTTATATAAAAGCACAAAGGTGTCCGTTTATGAAGCAGTGAAATCTATTCACTGCTTCGTTCTCCGGCATTCACAGTGAAGATTTTTCTCCTCTGTGTGCAGTTTATGAAGCGGTGTAGATCACTTCACCTTTGGAGGAGTGAAGAGATCTACAAATGCTTCTAACAGTGGAGAACGGCCCCTGATACTGGAATCTCGTGAGACTTTACGAGATTATAGTACCAAATGTCAGTTTATCAAGCAGTGATAAATTATCACCGCTCAACGGCGCGTGGATTAATGTTAATAAAATAATGTGTCCCCCTACATTATACACATATGTATACACACACACACACTATATATACATGTATATACACACACATGATATATATATACATATACACATTATATGTATATATGTATAAATATGTATACACATAAATATGACAGGGGGACATGCTTACAGTGTTGGGGGGTCTGAACAAGGCATAAGGAAGTTAAAAAACTTCCTCCTTCCCCCTCAGATCCCCCCAGATTTCCTCTTCACTCCCCGATTCACCACCTCTGAGCTGGTGAACCTGGGAGTGTGAATTCTGACACAGATCGCCAGTGAAGCGCTGAGATCACCGCTTCATAAACTGGCCGTTATGGTGTCATTCATGAGGATTCTCCGTGTGTAGAGATAATCGGCGGGAGAACAAGTTCAAACATGTTCTCCCCCGATTATCACTGTTTCATAAACTGTTTATGGACTGTGATCAGCGGTGATCCTCGGGATCACCGCTGATCACTGCTTCATAAACGGACACCATAGTGGAGATTAATTTTTATATAAAAGTGCATAGTGTTGATCAATTTTTATATAAAAGTGCATAGTGGAGATCATTTTTATATAAATGTGCATAGTGGAGATCATTTTTATATAAAAGTGCATAGTGGAGATCATTTTTATATAAATGTGCATAGTGGAGATCATTTTTATATAAAAGTGCATAGTGGAGATCATTTTTATATAAAAGTGTATAGTGAAGATGAATTTTTATATAAAAGCGCATAGTGGAGATCATTTTTGATATAAAAGTGCATAGTGGAGATCAATTTTTATATAAAAGCGCATAGTGGAGATCATTTTTCTATAAAAGTGCATAGTGGATATCATTTTTTTTATACAAAAGTGCATAGTGGAGATCATTTTTTTTTATATAAAAGCACATAGTGGAGATAATTTTTATATAAAAGTGCATAGTGGAGAATATTTTTTATATAAAAGTGCATAGTGGAGATGATTTTTTAAATAAAAGTGTATAGTGGAGATCATTTTTATATAAAAGTACATAGTGGAGATCATTTTTTATGTAAAAGTGTACTGTGGAGATCATTTTTTATATAAAAGTGCATAGTGGAGATCATTTTTTTTTATATAAAAGTGCATAGTGGAGATCATTTTTATATAAAAGTGCATAGTGGAGATCATTTTTTATATAAAAGCACATAGTGGAGATCAATTTTTATATAAAAGCGCATAGTAGAGATCATTTTTACATAAAAGTACATAGTGGAGATCATTTTTTATATAAAAGTGTATAGTGGAGATCATTTTTACATAAAAGTGCATAGTGGAGATCAATTTTTATTTAAAAGTGCATAGTGGAGATCATTTTTCTATTAAAGTACATAGTGGAGATACATTTTATATAAAAGTGCATAGTGGAGATCAATTTTTATATAAAAGCGGATAGTAAAGATGAATTTTTATATAAAAGTGCATAGTGGAGATCATTTTTATACAAAAGTGCATAGTGGAGATCAATTTTTATATAAAATTGTATAGTGGAGATCATTTTTATATAAAAGTGCATAGTGGAGATCATTTTTTATATAAAAGCGCATAGTGGAGATAATTTTTATATAAAAGCACATAGTGAAGATTAATTTTTATATAAAAGTGCATAGTGTTGATCAATTTTTATATAAAAATGCATAGTGGAGATCATTTTTTATATAAAAGCACATAGTGGAGATCAATTTTTATATAACAGCGCATAGTGGAGATCAATTTTTATATAAAAGCGCATAGTGGAGATCATTTTTACATAAAAGTACATAGTGGAGATCATTTTTTATATAAAAGTGTATAGTGGAGATCATTTTTACATAAAAGTGCATAGTGGAGATCAATTTTTATATAAAAGTTCACAGTGGAGATCAATTTTTATTTAAAAGTGCATAGTGGAGATCATTTTAATATAAAAGTACATAGTGGGGAACAATTTTTATTTAAAAGTGCATAGTGGAGATCATTTTTGTATTAAAGTACATAGTGGAGATACATTTTATATAAAAGTGCATAGTGGAGATCAATTTTTATATAAAAGTGCATAGTGGAGATCAATTTTTATATAAAAGTGTATAGTGGAGATAAATTTTATATAAAAGTACATAGTGGAGATCATTTTTTATATAAAAGTGCATAGTGGAGATCAATTTTTATATAAAAGTGCATAGTGGAGATCAATTTTTATTTAAAAGTGCATAGTGGAGATCATTTTAATATAAAAGTACATAGTGGAGAACAATTTTTATATAAAAGTGCATAGTGGAGATCAATTTTTATATAAAAGTGCATAGTGGAGATCAATTTTTATATAAAAGCACATAGTGGAGATTCATTTTTATATAAAAGTATATAGTGGAGATTCATTTTTATATAAAAGTGCATAGTGGATATCATTTTTTTTATATAAACGCGCATAGTGGAGATCAATTTTTATATAAAAGTGCATAGTGGAGATCAATTTTTATATAAAAGTGCATAGTGGAAATCATATTTGTATAAAAGCGCATAGTGGAGATTATTTTTTATAAAAAGTGCATAGTGGAGATCAATTTTTATATAAAAGTACATAGTGGACATCATTTTTTATGTAAAAGTGTATAGTGGAGATAATTTTTCTATAAAAGTGCATACTGGAGGTAATTTTTTTATATAAACGCGCATAGTGGAGATCAACATTTATATAAAATTGCATAGTGTTGATCAATTTTTATATAAAAGTGCATAGTGGAGATCAATTTTTATATAAAAGTGCATAGTGTTGATCAATTTTTATATAAAAGTGCATACTGGAAATCATTTTTATATAAAAGTATATAGTGGAGATCAATTTTTCTATAAAAGTGCATAGTGGAGATCATTTTTCTATAAAAGTACATAGTGGAGATTATTTTTTATATAAAAGCGCATAGTGTAGATTATTTTTTATATAAAAACGCATAGTGGAGATAATTTTTATATAAAAGTGCATAGTGGAGATCAATTTTTATATAAAAGTGCATAGTGGAGATCAATTTTTATATAAAAGTGCATAGTGGAGATCAATTTTTATATAAAAGTGCATAGTGGAGATCAATTTTTATATAACAGCGCATAGTGGAGATCATTTTTTATATAAAAGTGCATAGTGGAGATCAATTTTTATATAAAAGTGCATAGTGGAGATCAATTTTTATATAAAAGTGCATAGTGGAGATCAATTTTTATATAACAGCGCATAGTGGAGATCATTTTTACATAAAAGTACATAGTAGAGATCATTTTTTATATAAAAGTACATAGTGGAGATCAATTTTTATTTAAAAGTGCATAGTGGAGATCATTTTAATATAAAAGTGCATAGTGAAGATCAATTTTTATATAAAAGTGCATAGTGGAGATTATTTTTTATATAAAAGTGCATAGTGGAGATCATTTTTATAAAAAAGTGTTTAGTGGAGATCATTTTTTTCAATAAAAGTGCATAGTGGAGATCAATTTTTATAAAAAAGTGCATTTGTGTGAAGATTATTTTTTATATAAAAGCGCATAGTGGAGATCAATTTTTATATAAAAGTGCATACTGGAGATCAATTTTTATATAAAAGTGTATAGTGAAGATCATTTTTATACAAAAGTGCATAGTGGAGATCAATTTTTATATAAAAGTGCATAGTGGAGATAATTTTTTATATAAAAGTGCATAGTGGAGATTATTTTTTATATAAAAGTGCATAGTGGAGATCATTTTTTATATAAAAGCACATAGTGGAGATAATTTTTATATAAAAGTGCATAGTGGAGATGATTTTTTAAATAAAAGTGCATAGTGGAGATCAAATTTTATATAAAAGTGCATAGTGGAGATCATAATTATATAAAAGTACATAGTTGAGATCAATTTTTATATAAAAGTGTATAGTGGAGATAAATTTTATATAAAAGTACATAGTGGAGATTATTTTTTATATAAAAGTGCATAGTGGAGATCAATTTTTATATAAAAGTGCATAGTGGAGATACATTTTTATATAAAAGCGGATAGTAGAGATCTATTTTTATATAAAAGTGCATAGTGGAGATCAATTTTTATATAAAAGTGCACAGTGGACTTCAATTTTTATATAAAAGTGCATAGTGGAGATCATTTTTATATAAAAGTGTATAGTGGAGATCATTTTTTTTTATATAAAAGTGCATAGTGGAGATCAATTTTATATAAAAGTGTATAGTGGAGATCATTTTTTATATAAAAGCGCATAGTGGAGATCATTTTTATATAAAAGTGCATAGTGGAGATCATTTTTTATATAAAAGCACATAGTGGAGATCAATTTTAATATAAAAGTTCACAGTGGAGATCATTTTAATATAAAAGTAAATAGTGGGGAACAATTTTATTTTAAAAGTGCATACTGGAAATCATTTTTATATAAAAGTACATAGTGGAGATCAATTTTTATATAAAAGTGCATAGTGGAGATCATTTTTATATAAAAGTGCATAGTGGAGATCAATTTTTATATAAAAGTGCATAGTGGAGATTAATTTTTATATAAAAGTGCATAGGGAGAATAATTTTTTTCATAAAAGCGCATAGTGGAGATAATTTTTATATAAAAGCATATAGTGGAGATCAATTTTTTTATAAAAGTGCATAGTGTAAATCATTTTATACACGCTTAGGTAGATGTAGTCCTGGCCAAAGAGGCAAAAAAAAACTCCATTGTGGAGAAAATAATAGCTGAGCAACTTTTTTCATTACCAAATTACTTTTCATTGTGAAAAACAAATGATTGATAAGACATATTTACAGAGTACTGGCTGTACACTCCTGTGGCCAGAATGGCCTTCTAGCTTAATTGTGAGCATGCTGACTTATCAGCATATGTAAACACAGACAATTCTACATAAAATGGAAAACGTACAAAAGACAAAATATGACTTCAACATGGCAAAACTACTTTTCAAATATATATATCCCTTACAATTAAAGTAATTGAATCAAAAAGTACCCTAGACTGTGATGACAAGAGGGAAACAAATCAAACACAGAGATTTCTTTAATTAAGTTATTTTTGCAGTGTCTGGTGTGAGTCCAGGTGACTTTTCCTTCAAGTTTTGCAAAAGCTGTACATGAAATAGATGCTGTATTGAGTCTCCAAACATTTCCTTATATATAAATGTCTCTTAACAATCCAAAATTCACCTGGCTTTAGTTTTAGATCCTTCCAAACTTTTAGGATCTGGAATTGGGGAGAAAACACATAAATGAGTATGTCAAAAACCTTAAAGGATCAGCAACATTCTCTGTGAGATCCGAATGGAGGACTTCAGCTGCTGAGACAAAATATAAGCAAGTGAGTAACACACTCCCAAACCAAATCCCATAGGGAGAGAGTCCAACATCCCATTTAGGGACTTCATAAAATATAAGAAAACATTCAGGCAAAAGTTTTCTAGTTTCTTACTCTACTTTGTCCGCTACATTGTAGACAGTAGGGGGTGTAAAAATAAAACCTCAGAACTTCTAGTAAAAACTCTCCTATAAAAATGATTTCCTCTGTTACTCTCTGTAGATTCTGCACTCTGTACTTACAAACTACTTCTGATAACACGTTTTACTGTGGCCTTTGCAGTAGCATTTGCCACTGGACATCCAGAAAACATGTCCATACAGACAAAATGTATACTTGTAAGATCCTAACTTGGGCATCTGGATATATCTTTTTTGTAATCTCTGGAAGGGATGTTCAGCTTTTGGTAACACCTTTGGTAACAGGTAACACAAGAAGTGGTATGTTATAAAAACAACTGTGGTGAACCCTGGCTCTATCCCATGCTCATTTACTAAGGCAGCCATAACTGCTTGTGACTGATGACACGGTCCATGTGTCAAGCTGGAGGGAAAAGAGTGGCTGGCAGACATAAATGATCACCTTTTTCAAAGTCCTGTTTCATAAGAAGTAGCCTCCTGTGGACCACTTGTTCTTCTCGTTCTGGGGTCCTTAAAGTTGAATTATTAATGCCAGCTATACTGGGCCAGAACTAGGGTGGAATCTGTGAGTTGCACAGACCCATCAAGTGTCCGGGGCTGTAAATGCAGCATCCTTAGTCACCTGGTCTGCTTCCATGTGTGAAAGTTAATATGGCTACCTCAGCAAGAACCTGGAAGGCTGAAAACAGCCAATCAAATTAACTTGGCATGCTTTATTGGTTTACCTGCCGAAGTAAAAACAAACTTCTGGCCCTTTAAATGGAACCAAAAGCTCTCTATATCTCGACTATCTATATGAATATACACTCTTTTTATAGCTCACAGGCTTTGCTAAAACATGGAGCTCTGCTTCTTGAGCTGGGGAAAAAGGATCCAATGACTTTGAATACAGAGTATCCTTCTGGGTGATAAACTGCATACTCAAATCTACAAAAAATGTAATATCTGGGTCTTCAGGGAGTGCATTCTGCACTGGGCTCACAGCAGCTGATTCCCACATCAATTTAACACATGTGTCTTCCTTTGTCTCCATCCTCCTCCAATAGAGGCAATAAGGTGGCTGAATTCAAATGATAGATTTGTACATAAAAAAACTCATATTTTAAACCTTTCATTAGACAAACATTTAGTTAGCTGTATATTTGCTGCACAGAATGTCGGACCATTAAAAATTAAATGTTTGACCAAAACAATATCTAACTTTGTCTAATAGCACCTTTGCATAAAAGCTACAGCTCTGATATATCGGGGTGAACCCTTCATTACTGGGTCCAGCTTGCATAAATATATTACAATGGTTTGTTTTCTATCATGCTGTTTGTGTAAGAACTCCAGTTTCATGTTTCAAAAGACAACTTCTTCCTGGCAATATTATAATAAACGATAACAATACCCTGCAGTCATGGAGAGATGCCCATAAATCCAAAATATTCTTCTGCTTATACCACGGCACTTACAAGGAAAAGGGGCACATCATTTCACAATCCACACATTCTGCTTTGGATTTCATAAAAATAAATAAAAACAAAAGGACCAATCTGTAAATCTGTATGATGGACCAGAAAGCATCAAAAACTATAAAACAACTGGCTGCAGATGGCATCTATCCTAACAGGGTGTGTGGACTTGATGTGATGGGTCTGTTATATTTAAATTTTATTTATTATTACTCTCACATCATGGACCGCACATCAAGTTATTATCAAGAACCTTAAAAATTTCATTTTTGTAGAAAAACTTCTTATGTATCCCATCCATCTTGGCTTTCTTAAATATTATGGCAGCTGTATTCCAAATAACAACCTCATCTTAATCTATTTTTCTCTCAATAAGGGCTTATTGTATAAATGTAAAATTACAAAATTGTTATCTTAATCTAAACTAATCTCATTCATTACAAATTTCCCCATTAACCTGAATTTTATTTCCAACCAAAGGTTGTCTAAACCAGTTTCAATATATCTATAAAATTAATAAACTCATATTAGAAATGAATACTCATTATTACTTAATTTTACTTAATTTCCCTTTTTTAAATGCACTGTTTCCACTATCAAAGGATATTCAATTTGTGTAATACACGGTTAAATGTAACCTTCATTTTACCATGTCTGGAAAACAGATTCAAAATAATTGTGATCACATTGTTTACCATTAGATTCGTTAACCCGGCACATTTTGTTATAAATGTTTTGTCTAAAAAACTGGAATTGGCATGGTGTCCTTCCAGCTTATCACTGACCTCTCATCCCAGCCACATTCTTTCATGAGAGCGCAAAGGAGGGGGTCACATCTGCGTACATGACACACACAAGCAATAGAACTAAAGGTCCCAGCATTCGCACACACATACACCAATAGCTCTCTTAAATTGCTTACTTTTTCCCATTTGTACACAACACATGCATATTATTCTCACACTTTCTTTTAACTCTTTAATATTTCCCTGCCTAAATTCTGCATTCCTTATTTTGTTCAGATATCTTTTATATCTAGCTTCTATGATCAGACGGGCAGCCAGAGTGCTCATCCCATCTTCCCTCTCTGACAACATATAAAGTATTCTGTTTTACCTCTCATTTCTCTGTTTCTGACTCTAATAGTTGTAGTGCCTGACCCCAAATTCATGCCACACCTTAACATGAAAATGTCCCTTTCTGTCTAGTGTTATTGTCACCCTTGATCCATCCTGCTCACATAGATAGCTGTTTCTCTAGCTGTTTACTCTGCATGATTCTTAGTCGCTGTGGACCTTGGTAACCCAGTTACCCATTGTGGATCCCTGTCCACTTTAACCATTAATCTAGGGGCTCAGTATAGGTTGAACCGCATCTTCGGTTCATATATAGCGCTCCTCTTGAGCTGGGCATTTTTGAGGGTCTCTTACCCTTCATTCCCTTACTTAATTCAATGCCCATAATGACTGGCCAGTCTTCTCTCTTCTCTACGTGTGCCTTTACCCTCTTGCCTCTAAACTACTTTATCTAGCAGATGTAGTACATATACCTGTGAACAGCACTATTCTTCCCTTTCTTATCTAAAACACTCCAATGGACAATAGACAGTGACAACTCAACATATAACCACCAATCAATACAGTTCGATTAAGGGGAGTAAAATAGGTACCCTTTGTCCCGAAAATGCCTTACCGATCAAGGAAGTCTGATAACTCAAATGTAAGCAAAAGGCTTACCTCAGCCGGCTGATTATCAGAAATTCCCAGATCATCTCAAGCTCCTCGTTTCGGATACTCAGGGTTCCTGGAATCCCCTCCTGGCTGGCTCGCCATGCTGACTTGGTTAAATTGTTGATAGGCAACTCCTATCCTCATACTGATTAGTGGTTCCAAATTAATAATAACTACTGCAGTAGGGAACAGACACAAAAGATACGCTCAGCATCTTTCCAAATTACTGTTCTGCTCTATTATGACGCAATTGAAGGTTTTTATGCACATGATTACATAGGTATTACATTAATATTACAATTGTAGGTTTATCATAACAAGGGGCGTTACATAGGCAGGCTAATTCTAATCAGGACTCGAAAGAATGTAAACATTTACTGAAAACATTATTAGTGCTGTGTGCACAGTGAGGGCAGTGTGCAATACATACAAAATACAATACAATTATATACAGAACTTACAAATTTCCATTACAAAGTGTATAGTGGAGATAATTTTTATACAAAAGTGCATAGTGGAGATCATTTTTTAAATAAAAATGCATAGTGATCAATTTTTATATAAAAGTGCATAGTGGAGATCAATAATTTTTATATAAAAGTGCATAGTGGAGATCAATTTTTATATAAAAGCGCATAGTGGAGATCAATTTTTATACAAAAGTGCATAGTGGAGATCAATTTTTATATAAAATGCATAGTGGAGATCAATTTTTATATAAAAGTGCATAGTGGAGATCAATTTTTATATAAAAGTGCATAGTGGAGATTATTTTTTATATAAAAGCACATAGTGGAGATCATTTTTATATAAAAGTGCATAGTGGAGATTCTTTTTTTATATAAAAGTGCATAGTGGACTTAAATTTTTATATAAAAGTGCATAATGGAGATTTTTATATAAAAGTGCATAGTGGAGATCATTTTTCTATAAAAGTGCATAGTGGAGATCATTTTTTTATATAAAAGCGGATACTGGAGATAATTTTATTATATAAACGCGCATAGTGGACATAATTTTTTATATAAAAGTGCATAGTGGAGATCAATTTTTATATAAAAGTGCATAGTGGAGATCATTTTTTATGTAAAAGTGATAAGTGGAGATCATTTTTATATAAAAGTATATAGTGGAGATCAATTTTTATATAAAAGCAGATAGTGGAGATCAATTTTTATATAAAAGTGTATAGTGGAGATCATTTTTATATAAAAGTACAAAGTGGAGATCATTTTTCTATAAAAGTGTATAGTGGAGATCATTTTTATATAAAAGTACATAGTGGAGATCATTTTTTCTATAAAAGTGTATAGTGGAGATCATTTTTTTTATAAAAGTACATAGTGGAGATCATTTTTCTATAAAAGTATATAGTGGAGATCATTTTTTATATAAAAATGCATAGTGGAGATCATTTTTATATAAAAGTGTATAGTGGAGATCATTTTTCTATAAAAGTGTATAGTGGAGATCATTTTTATATAAAAGTGTATAGTGGAGATCATTTTTTATATAAAAGCGCATAGTGGAGATCAATTTTTATACAAAAGTGTATAGTGGAGATCATTTTTTATATAAAAGTGCATAGTGGAGATCAATTTTTATATAAAAGTGCATAGTGGAGATCAATTTTTATATAAAAGTGCATAGTGGAGATCATTTTTATATAAAAGCACATAGTGGAGATTAATTTTTATATAAAAGTGCATAGTGGAGATCATTTTTATATAAAAGTGCATAGTGGAGATCATTTTTATATAAATGTGCATAGTGGAGATCATTTTTATATAAAAGTGCATTGTGGAGATCATTTTTATATAAAAGTGTATAGTGGAGATGAATTTTTATATAAAAGCGCATAGTGGAGATCATTTTTGATATAAAAGTGCATAGTGGAGATCAATTTTTATATAAAAGCGCATAGTGGAGATCATTTTTTTTATACAAAAGTGCATAGTGGAGATCATTTTTTTTTTATATAAAAGCACATAGTGGAGATATTTTTTATATAAAAGTGCATAGTGGAGATGATTTTTTAAATAAAAGTGTATAGTGGAGATCATTTTTATATAAAAGTACATAGTGGAGATCATTTTTTATGTAAAAGTGTACAGTGGAGATCATTTTTTATATAAAAGTGCATAGTGGAGATCAATTTTATATAAAAGTGCATAGTGGAGATCAATTTTTATATAAAAGTGCATAGTGGAGATCAATTCTTATATAAAAGCGCATAGTGGAAATCATTTTTATATAAAAGCGCATAGTGAAGATCATTTTTATATAAAAGTGCATAGTGGAGATCATTCTTATATAAAAGTACATAGTGGAGATCAATTTTTATATAAAAATACATAGTGGATATCAATTTTTCTATATAACTGCATAGTGGAGATTATATTTTATATAAAAGTTCATAGTGGAGATAATTTTTTAAATAAAAGTGCATTGTGGAGATTATTTTTATATAAAAGTGCATAGTGGAGATCATTTTTTATATAAAAGTGCATAGTGGAGATCAATTTTTATATAAAAGTGCATAGTGGAGATCATTTTTTATATAAAAGCGCATAGTGGAAATCATATTTGTATAAAAGCGCATAGTGGAGATCATTTTTTATATAAAAGCGCATAGTGAAGATCAATTTTTATATAAAAGTGCATAGTGGAAATTATTTTTTAAATAAAAGTGCATAGTGGAGATCAATTTTTATATAAAAGTGTATAGTGGAGATTTTTATATAAAAGTGCATAGTGGAGATTAATTTCTATATAAAAGTGCATAGTGTTGAACAATTTTTATATAAAAATGCATAGTGGAGATCATTTTTATATAAAAGTGCATAGTTTAGATTCTTTTTTTATATAAAAGTGCATAGTGGACTTCAATTGTTATATAAAAGTGCATAATGGAGATTTTTATATAAAAGTGCATAGTGGAGATCATTTTTTATATAAAAGCGCATAGTGCAGATCAATTTTTATATAAAAGTGTATAGTGGAGATTTTTATATAAAAGTGTATAGTGGAGATTTTTATATAAAAGTGCATAGTGGAGATTAATTTCTATATAAAAGTGCATAGTGTTGAACAATTTTTATATAAAAATGCATAGTGGAGATAATTTTTATATAAATGTGCATAGTGGAGATAATTTTTATATAAAAGTGCATAGTGGAGATCATTTTTATATAAAAGTGTATAGTGGAGATGATTTTTTATATAAAAGTGCATAGTGGATATCATTTTTATATAAAGGCGCATAGTGGAGATAATTTTTTTTTATATAAAAGTGCATAGTGGAGATCAATTTTATATAAAAGTGTATAGTGGAGATCATTTTTATATAAAAGTGTATAGTGGAGATCATTTTTTATATAAAAGCACATAGTGGAGATCAATTTTTATATAAGAGCGCATAGTGGAGATCATTTTTACATAAAAGTACATAGTGGAGATCATTTTTTATATAAAAGTGTATAGTGGAGATCATTTTTCTATAAAAGTGCATAGTGGAAATCATATTTGTATAAAAGCGCATAGTGGAGATCAATTTTTATATAAAATTGCATTGTGGAGATTATTTTTATATAAAAGCGCATAGTGGAGATCATTTTTTATATAAAAGTGCATAGTGGAAATTATTTTTTAAATAAAAGTGCATAGTGGAGATCAATTTTTATATAAAAGTTCACAGTGGAGATCAATTTTTATTTAAAAGTACATAGTGGAGATCATTTTAATATAAAAGCGCATAGTGGAGATCAATTTTTATATAAAAGTGCATAGTGGAGATCATTTTTTTATACAAAAGTGCATAGTGGAGATCATTTTTTTATACAAAAGTGCATAGTGGAGATCATTTTTTTTTTATATAAAAGCACATAGTGGAGATAATTTTTATATAAAAGTGCATAGTGGAGATTATTTTTTATATAAAAGTGCATAGTGGAGATGATTTTTTAAATAAAAGTGTATAGTGGAGATCATTTTTTATGTAAAAGTGTATAGTGGAGATCATTTTTTATATAAAGGTGCATAGTGGAGATCAATTTTATATAAAAGTGCAATGTGGAGATCAATTTTATATAAAAGTGCATAGTGGAGATCAATTTGTATATAAAAGTGCATAGTGGAGATAATTTTTATATAAAAGTGCATAGTGGAGATAATTTTTATATAAAAGTGCATAGTGGAGATCAATTTTTATATAAAAGCGCATAGTGGAAATCATATTTGTATAAAAGCGCATAGTGGAGATCAATTTTTATATAAAAGTGCATTGTGGAGATTATTTTTATATAAAAGCGCATAGTGGAGATCATTTTTTATATAAAAGTGCATAGTGGAAATTATTTTTTAAATAAAAGTGCATAGTGGAGATCAATTTTTATATAAAAGTGTATAGTGGATATCATTTTTTATATAAAAGCGCATAGTGGAGATAATTTTTATATAAAAGCACATAGTGGAGATTAATTTTTATATAAAAGTACATAGTGGAGATCATTTTTTATGTAAAAGTGCATAGTGGAGATCAATTTTATATAAAAGTGCAATGTGGAGATCAATTTTATATAAAAGTGCAATGTGGAGATCAATTTTATATAAAAGTGCATAGTGGAGATCAATTCTTATATAAAAGCGCATAGTGGAAATCATTTTTATATAAAAGCGCATAGTGAAGATCATTTTTATATAAAAGTGCATAGTGGAGATCATTCTTATATAAAAGTACATAGTGGATATCAATTTTTCTATATAACTGCATAGTGGAGATTATATTTTATATAAAAGTTCATAGTGGAGATAATTTTTATATAAAAGTGCATTGTGGAGATTATTTTTATATAAAAGTGCATAGTGGAGATCATTTTTTATATAAAAGTGCATAGTGGAGATCAATTTTTATATAAAAGTGCATAGTGGAGATCATTTTTTTATATAAAAGCGCATAGTGGAAATCATATTTGTATAAAAGCGCATAGTGGAGATCATTTTTTATATAAAAGCGCATAGTGAAGATCAATTTTTATATAAAAGTGCATAGTGGAAATTATTTTTTAAATAAAAGTGCATAGTGATCAATTTTTATATAAAAGTGTATAGTGGAGATTTTTATATAAAAGTGCATAGTGGAGATTAATTTCTATATAAAAGTGCATAGTGTTGAACAATTTTTATATAAAAATGCATAGTGGAGATCATTTTTATATAAAAGTGCATAGTTTAGATTCTTTTTTTATATAAAAGTGCATAGTGGACTTCAATTTTTATATAAAAGTGCATAATGGAGATTTTTATATAAAAGTGCATAGTGGAGATCATTTTTCTATAAAAGTGCATAGTGGAGATCATTTTTTATATAAAAGCGCATAGTGCAGATCAATTTTTATATAAAAGTGTATAGTGGAGATTTTTATATAAAAGTGCATAGTGGAGATTAATTTCTATATAAAAGTGCATAGTGTTGAACAATTTTTATATAAAAATGCATAGTGGAGATAATTTTTATATAAATGTGCATAGTGGAGATAATTTTTATATAAAAGTGCATAGTGGAGATCATTTTTATATAAAAGTGTATAGTGGAGATGATTTTTTATATAAAAAAGCATAGTGGATATCATTTTTATATAAAGGCGCATAGTGGAGATAATTTTTTTTTATATAAAAGTGCATAGTGGAGATCAATTTTATATAAAAGTGTATAGTGGAGATCAATTTTATATAAAAGTGTATAGTGGAGATCATTTTTATATAAAAGTGTATAGTGGAGATCATTTTTTATATAAAAGCACATAGTGGAGATCAATTTTTATATAAGAGTGCATAGTGGAGATCATTTTTTTTTTTTTAACAGAAGATTTTATTGAACAAATCAGCATTACAATACAATAAATTAGTACAGTCAATACAATGAGAAAAGTGACAACGGGATCTGCCTTCAATCAAAAGCCACTATTTAGCAGACATGTAAGTTATGCAAACGTAGCAATACTTCTTATGACATTAAAGCGTAATAACCTCTTCAGGTGGAGTAAAGTAGGCAACCAACATGCAGTCAAACCTAGTAGGGATGGCGGGGCGGGGGGGGGGGGGAGTGGAGATCATTTTTACATAAAAGTACATAGTGGAGATCATTTTTTATATAAAAGTGTATAGTGGAGATCATTTTTCTATAAAAGTGCATACTGGAGGTAATTATTATATAAAAGTGCATAGTGGAGATCAATTTTTATATAAAAGCGCATAGTGGAAATCATATTTGTATAAAAGCGCATAGTGGAGATCAATTTTTATATAAAATTGCATTGTGGAGATTATTTTTATATAAAAGCGCATAGTGGAAATTATTTTTTAAATAAAAGTGCATAGTGGAGATCAATTTTTATATAAAAGTTCACAGTGGAGATCAATTTTTATTTAAAAGTACATAGTGGAGATCATTTTAATATAAAAGCGCATAGTGGATATCATTTTTTTATACAAAAGTGCATAGTGGAGATCATTTTTTTTTTATATAAAAGCACATAGTGGAGATAATTTTTATATAAAAGTGCATAGTAGAGATTATTTTTTATATAAAAGTGCATAGTGGAGATGATTTTTTAAATAAAAGTGTATAGTGGAGATCATTTTTTATGTAAAAGTGTATAGTGGAGATCATTTTTTATATAAAGGTGCATAGTGGAGATCAATTTTATATAAAAGTGCATAGTGGAGATCAATTTTATATAAAAGTGCATAGTGGAGATCAATTTTTATATAAAAGTGCATAGTGGAGATAATTTTTATATAAAAGTGCATAGTGGAGATAATTTTTATATAAAAGTGCATAGTGGAGATCAATTTTTATATAAAAGCGCATAGTGGAAATCATATTTGTATAAAAGCGCATAGTGGAGATCAATTTTTATATAAAAGTGCATAGTGGAGATCATTTTTTATATAAAAGTGTATAGTGGAGATTTTTATATAAAACTGCATAGTGGAGATCATTTTTTATATAAAAGCGCATAGTGGAGATAATTTTTATATAAAAGCACATAGTGGAGATTAATTTTTATATAAAAGTGCATAGTGTTGATCAATTTTTATATAAAAGTGCATAGTGGAGATCATTTTTATATAAAAGTGCATAGTGGAGATCATTTTTATATAAAAGTGCATAGTGGAGATCATTTTTATATAAAAGTGCATAGTGGAGATCAATTTTTATATAACAGCGCATAGTGGAGATCAATTTTTATATAAAAGCGCATAGTAGAGATCATTTTTACATAAAAGTACATAGTGGAGATCATTTTTTATATAAAAGTGTATAGTGGAGATCATTTTTACATAAAAGTGCATAGTGGAGATCAATTTTTATTTATTTAAAAGTGCATAGTGGAGATACATTTTTATATAAAAGCGCATAGTGGAGATCATTTTTTATATAAAAGTGCATAGTGGAGATCAATTTTTATATAAAAGTGCATAGTGTTGATCAATTTTTATATAAAAGTGCACAGTGGACTTCAATTTTATATAAAAGTGCATAGTGGAGATCAATTTTTATATAAAAGTGAACAGTGGACTTCAATTTTATATAAAAGTGTATAGTGGAGATCATTTTTATATAAAAGCGCATAGTGGAGATCATTTTTTTTATATAAAAGTGCATAGTGGAGATCAATTTTATATAAAAGTGTATAGTGGAGATCAATTTTTTATATAAAAGTACATAGTTGAGATCAATTTTTATATAAAAGTGCATAGTGCTGATCAATTTTTATATAAAAGTGCATAGTGGAGATCAATTTTTATATAAAAGTGCATAGTGGAGATCATTTTTATATAAAAGCGCATACTGGAGATCATTTTTTTTATATAAAAGCACATAGTGGAGATAATTTTTATATAAAGGTGTATAGTGGAGATCATTTTTATACAAAAGTGCATAGTGGAGATCAATTTTTATATAAAAGTGCATAGTGGAGATCATTTTTTTTTTATATAAAAGCACATAGTGGAGATAATTTTTATATAAAGGTGTATAGTGGAGATCATTTTTACATAAAAGTGCATAGTGGAGATCATTTTTATACAAAAGTGCATAGTGGAGATCAATTTTTATATAAAAGTGTATAGTGGAGATCATTTTTATATAAAAGTGCATAGTGGAGATCAATTTTTATATAAAAGTGCATAGTGGAGATCATTTTTTATATAAAAGTGCATAGTGGAGATCAATTTTTATATAAAAGTGCATAGTGGAGATCAATTTTTATATAAAAGTGTATAGTGGAGATCATTTTTTATATAAAAGCGCATAGTGGAGATCATTTTTACATAAAAGTACATAGTGGAGATCATTTTTTATATAAAAGTGCATAGTGGAGATCATTTTTACATAAAAGTGCATAGTGGAGATCAATTTTTATATAAAAGTTCACAGTGGAGATCAATTTTTATTTAAAAGTGCATAGTGGAGATCAATTTTTATATAAAAGTTCACAGTGGAGATCAATTTTTATTTAAAAGTGCATAGTGGAGATCATTTTAATATAAAAGTACATAGTGGAGATACATTTTATATAAAAGTGCATAGTGGAGATCAATTTTTATATAAAAGTGCATAGTGGAGATCAATTTTTATATAAAAGTGCATATTGGAGATCATTTTTATATAAAAGAACATAGTGGAGATTATTTTTTATATAAAAGCGCATAGTGGAGATTATTTTTTATATAAAAGCACATAGTGGAGATAAATTTTTATATAAAAGTGCATAGTGGAGATCAATTTTTATATAAAAGTGCATAGTGGAGATCATTTTTTATATAAAAGTGCATAGTGTTGATCAGTTTTTATATAAAAGTGCATAGTGGAGATCAATTTTTATATAAAAGCGCATAGTGGAGATCATTTTTTATATAAAAGTGCATAGTGGAGATCAATTTTTATATAAAAGTGCATAGTGTTGATTAATTTTTATATAAAAGTGCACAGTGGACTTCAATTTTTATATAAAAGTGCATAGTGTTGATCAATTTTTATATAAAAGTGCATAGTGGAGATCAATTTTTATTTAAAAGTGCATACTGGAAATCATTTTTATATAAAAGTACATAGTGGAGATCATTTTTCTATAAAAGTACATAGTGGAGATCATTTTTTATATAAAAGTGCATACTGGAAATCATTTTTATATAAAAGTACATAGTGGAGATCATTTTTCTATAAAAGTACACAGTGGAGATCATTTTTTATATAAAAGCGCATAGTGTAGATTATTTTTTATATAAAAGCGCATAGTGGAGATAATTTTTATATAAAAGTGCATAGTGGAGATCAATTTTTATATAAAAGTGCAAAGTGGAGATCATTTTTACATAAAAGTACATAGTGGAGATCATTTTTTATATAAAAGTGCATAGTGGAGATCATTTTTCTATAAAAGTTCACAGTGGAGATCATTTTTTATATGAAAGTGCATAGTGGAGATCAATTTTTATTTAAAAGTGCATAGTGGAGATCATTTTAATATAAAAGTGCATAGTGGAGATCAATTTTTATATAAAAGTGCATAGTGGAGATTATTTTTTATATAAAAGTGCATAGTGGAGATCAATTTTTATATAAAAGTGTATAGTGGAGATCAATTTTTATAAAAAAGTGCATTTGTGTGGAGATTATTTTTTATATAAAAGCGCATAGTGGAGATCAATTTTAATATAAAAGTACATAGTGGAGATACATTTTTATATAAAAGCGAATAGTAGAGATAATTTTTTATATAAAAGTGTATAGTGGAGATCAATTTTTATATAAAAGTGCATAGTGGAGATCATTTTTATATAAAAGTACATAGTGGAGATCAATTGTTATATAACAGTGCATAGTGGAGATTATTTTTTAAATAAAAATGCATAGTGGAGATTATTTTTTATATAAAAGTGCATAGTGGAGATAATTTTTATATAAAAGTGCATAGTGGAGATCAATTCTTATATAAAAGTGCATACCGGAGATCAATTTTTATATAAAAGTGCATACCGGAGATCAATTTTTATATAAAAGTGTATAGTGAAGATAATTTTTATACAAAAGTGCATAGTGGAGATCAATTTTTATATAAAAGTGCATAGTGGAGATGATTTTTATATAAAAGTACATAGGGGGTCATTTACTATAACTCCAGGAAGTACTGGGCACTATGGCAAATAATAGAGCCCATTTTAGCCAAATGGAAACAAAACGGCGAATTTGCGCATGAAAATCAGCGATATAAGCGGAGAATAAACGTTTGCAAATTCTAAATTGCCGCTAATTAGCGCTTCCGCGTATATACAAATGCCAATTCTTATCAAGTTGTTATATAGCACTGTACTGTAGCCATGATCCATGTATGTGAAAGAAACATTTTTTATCAGAGATGTGCTCTAGTTCCCGTGCATCTATTGATTTATATTGCAATTAGTATTCCTAGTTTTTTTTCCTTCTTTTGCTAAGAAATGCAGTTCTGAATGATTATTACATAGTAATGTCTGCTATTCTGTAAAGTTGCATGTATTAATCATTTAGGTTACCTATTTGTTGTATGTTGTTTTTTTCATGTTTTTGATTTATTATTTATTAATTTAGTTGACTATAAAGCAGTAATTATTTATGTTCATTCTTTAATAATACTACACTATTATGTAGGTCTTGTACTTAGCACAATGGCTTAGTGGTCTGCTTGGATATCTCCACACCACTCATGGTATGAGTTCAAACAACAGCCAACCTACCATCCACCAGCTGTGTTTATTTTTTCAGTGCACAAGTGAATTAAAATAAACAAATAAATGTAAACTGCCCTTTAGCTAGTGTGTGGTGTTTGGAATGTCACATCATAATATAATTGAATACTTACATACCATTGCATGCATTTAAAGAGTTAATACAATAAAAACTTTCACATTAAACTGCATTGGCTACTTGGCAATCACCTATTTTCAGTAAATATATATACACGTATATTTGTGTTGCTTTGGCTAATTGGCTAACTGGCATTCTCCTTTTCCCACCAATGCAATCTTTTAGGATTTTTCTGTAGGATTTTTCTGTGGGATTTGAACCCATGAGTCTTTCAATACCTGAATGTTTGAAGGTAGAGGTGCTAACTGCTAGCCTATTGGGCTGAGCACAATTATACATACAAAATACTTTTACTAGTGTTTGATGGTTTATATACCATACAATAAAGTTTATCAAATGTAAACTGCTTGTTAGCTAGTGTGTGGTTTTTGGAGATTCACACCATAATATTAGTGAATACTTACATACCATTGCAAGCATTTGAAGAGTTAATACAATAATATCAACCACATTAAAGTGTATTGGCTACTTGGCATTCACTGTATGCTGCTTTGGCTAATTGGCTAACAGTAATTCTCCTTTTCTCCACCAATAGTAATCTTTTAGGATTCTTCTGTGGGATTTGAACCCATGAGTCTTTCAATACCTGAATTTTTGAAGGTAGAGGTGCTAACTGCTAGCCTATTGGGCTGAGCACAATTATATATACAAAATACTTTTACTAGTGTTTGATGGTTTATATACCATACAATAAAGTTTGTCAAATGTAAACTGCTTGTTAGCTAGTGTATGGTGTTTTGGAGATTCACACCATAATATTAGTGAAGACTTATTTATTTTTATTTAAGGTACTTCTATAGTGCCGTCAATTTATGCAGTGCTTTACATATACATTATACACTAATATGGGCCCCTACCCTCAAGGAGCTTACAATCTAAGGTCCCTAACTCACATTCATATACTAGGGCCAATTTAGACAGTAGCCAATTAACCTACCAGCATGTCTTTGGAGTGTGGGAGGAAACTGGAGTACCCGGAGGAAACACACGCAGGCACAGGGAGAACATGCAAACTCCAGGCAGGTAGTCTTGTGGTGTGGTTGGGAATACGAACCAGCGACCCTTTTTACTGCTAGGTAGGGATGAGCAGACCCCCCCCCCCCACTGTTCGGTTCGCACCAGAACATGTGAACAGGAAAAAAGTTTGTTCGAGCACGCGAACATTGTTAAAGTCTATGGGGGTCATTTACTATAGCGCCAGGAAGTACTGGGCACTATGGCAAATAATAGCTCCCATTTTAGCCAAATAAAATTTCAACAGGCGAATGTGCGAATGAAAAACTAGCACTATTAGTGAGAAACACATGTTAATAAATTCTAAGCTGGCGCTAATTTGCGCTTCCGCGTATATGCAAATGCAAATTCCTACCAAGCTGTTATATAGTACTGCACTGTAATCATGATCCATGTATGTGAAAGAAACATTTTTATGTGAAATGTGCTCTACCTCGTGTGCATCTATTGATGTATGTTGCAATTAGTATTCCTATTTTTTCCTTCTTTTGCTAACTAATGCAGTTATGAATGATTATTACATAGTAATGTCTGCTATTCTGTAAAGTCACATGTATTAAACATTTAGGTTACCTATTTGTTGTATGTTGTTTTTTATTTTTTAATTTAGGTGACTATAAAGCGGTAATTATTTATATTCATTCTTTAATCATACTACACTATTATGCAGGTCTCATACTTAGCACAATGGCTTAGTACCGGTGCGATCCTACGGGGGCAATGTGAAGCTCTCTCAAGCCTGCGTGCCGGACTACTGTCTGTGAAAAAACATCCCTGCTGGTGATCGCTCTCTCTGCATTATCTAGTTCTGCAGTCATTTGTGAATATTTCACTTGATTATGATGCCATCCCTACCTACGTGATGTTATATGCCATGATACTTTTATGTTCTAGGGCCGTTTTTTAAACTTTATGTTCCCCTGTGGTCACAGTATGGCAGCGATATCCCTCATATATGAGAACCCCCCGGTTTGAAATCACAAGCAGTTTGTCATTCTATTGAAGTATCTATGTTGGATTGGTGTGCTACAGCCTGAGTCCACCACAATCATTTAAACTCCTGAAGAAGCTCGTATTAGAGCGAAACATGTCGAGTGGCAGATTGTCATGGCACCTTTAAGTAGTTGCTTTTTGTTGCACTGTCTAATGTGAATAATTTTGGGTGACATTATCCATGTTGAATTGTTCTTACAAACATGTCCCACTCTTCAAGTGAGGCATGGACATTTTAAATGTGATTTAATAAAAATACTAATTTTACTTAATATGATTGTACAGAATTTTTGAGTATACTGTCCATCAAATAGCACCTTAAAAGTCCCTGGGGAAGATTTCTTCCCCTCCCCCCCCCTCTTTAGGCTAAACAGCCTTTAGTTTTTGTTCCTCATTTAATCATGGGATGTGGTGCTTTCAGTTGACTATATCTGTCCTCCCTATACTTTATTGTAATAAAAAAAAAAAGCCGCTCTTCTTGTGGCGGTCTTCTGTGGCCATCCGATAATGTCACCCGGAGAGTCCGCTCCATGGCTATGTAAGAGATGCCACACAGCGGGTGACAACACAGCGGAGGAAGACCACCATGGAAGAAGAGCAGCTTTTTTTTTATTAGCGGGTAACCAGCGGTGCGGAAGAACACAGCAGATGGCGGCGGCAGGAGAGACGGCTCTGGGAGAATACAGCTCGGGGAGAAGATGGAGGAGGGAGAGACAGCGTCTGGAGAAGATGGCTCAGGGAAGAAGACAGCTCGGAGCTATTCTACAATAAAGGACTTGTCAAAAACCGGCTATTAATTTTTTTACATTTCACTGCTTTTTTTGGTGAATGGGTAGGGGTAAAATGTACCCCATACCTATTCACATAGGGGGCAGGATCTGGGAGCCCCCTTGTTAAAGGGGGCTTCCAGATTCTGATAAACCCCCTGCCTGCAGACCGACAACCACCGACCAGTGTTGTTGGGAAGAGGCCCTTGTCCCCATCAACATGGGGAAAAGGTGCTTTGGGGCATGTGGCCTGGTAAGGTTCAGAAGGGGAGGGTGCTCACTCGTCCCCCCCTATCCTGACCTCCAGGCTGCATGCTCGGATAAGGGTCTGGTATGGATTTTGGGGGCCCCACATCAAATTTATTTTACATTTTGGTGTGGGGTTCCTCTTAAAATCCATACCGAAGGGCCTGGTATGTACTGGGGGGACCCTACGACATTTTTTTCCTTGAATTTTGGAATTTCATACCATATTATTGAATAAGTACATACCATTGCATGCATTTGAAGAGATAAAATATGGAATAAAGCAAGCTGATGTGCTTTGGCTAATTATGCTTCTGAGTACAATGCACACTTCTAGGAGGTGATGCTGTCAGTGGGATTTGAATTCTTGGCTTGAACTTTTGGGGGCAGCAGGGTATACCGCTATGCTACAGAGCTGAGCACTTACCTACAGAGAAAATACATTTACTAATGTTTGATTCAATACAATAATGTTTTGCATTTCAGGCATTAATATTATAGTAACAACCATGCTCGTGCCGATGTGGCATTGGCTAATAGGCATTTGCCTCTTTTCAGCATATGCTGCTGAGTACAATGCAAGCTTTCAGTAGGTGATACCATCTGTGTGATTTTCAGCCATTTGAGCACAATTATATTGAGAACATATGTTTACTAGTGTTTGATGGTGGGACTACTTTATATTCTAGGTATAAACTAGTACTCAGCACAGTGACTTAGGCACCTTTCACACTTGTGCGACCTGAAAGTTGAGAGATTTTAATGCGACTTTAAGCAATGCCTGTGTAATCTTGAGGTCTATGGACGCAGGAGTCGCAGGGAAAGACACGCAACTTTCTCATGATTTTGCATCAGCAATTTTGCCGCAATTCCAGGGAATGCCTGTGTAAACGTGAGGTCTATGAACCTCAACTCGCATCAAAGTCAGACCAAAGTAGTACAGGGACTATGTTGAAGTCAGTGTTACTTGAAGTCGCACAGATATGAATGGTACACATTAAAAATCATGGGGTATGACTTGTCATACGACTCTGATGTCCAAAGTTGCACAAGTGTGACTCAGCCTGACTTTGTCAGCGATTTCAGAGACATCAGTGCACTTTCCTGCACAGATGTCTAGTGAAATCACATAGGTCCCAACTGTTCTCCTTTAAGAAGGTGTCCTATGCCTACCTACTTTTGCTAATAGGTGTCCCTTATACCCATCTCAAAAAGTTGGGAGGTAAGAAATCGCCCCCTGAAGTCGCCCAAAGTAGTGCAGGAACTACTTTTGGGAATCGTTGTGGCATTGCACCAATTCGGACAGTTCCATTGCCATCAATAGGCGCCGATTTGGCCTACTATTTGACATGTCAATTCAGACCTATGTGAACATGGGTGACGTTGCATAGGTATTAGAGCTGCACGGTTCTGGCCAAAATGAGAATCACAATTTTTTTGCTTAGAATAAAAAGATCACGATTCTCGCGACGTAAAATCTTTCACATTATCCCACAAAAAATTGGGCTAACTTTTCTTTTTTTTTTTTTTTAATTCATTAAAGTACTTTTTTCCAAAAAAAAATTGCATTTGAAAGGCGCAAATACAGTGTGACATAAAATATTGTAACAACCACCATTTTATTCTCTAGGGTCTCTACTAAAAAATATATATATATATATATAATGTTGGGGGGTTTTAAGTAATTTTCTAGCAAAAAAAAAAAATGATTTTAACCTGAAACCAACAAATGTCAGAAAAATGTTTAGTGTTTAAGTGGTTAAACTTTCCTCACTTACACAGAATTCTATTTAATTGACAAATTGTTACAAGGTTTCTAGTTAAGTTCACTGATTTAGGCCTCTTTCACACGGGGCGGATCAGTGATGATCCGCCCCGTGAACATCCGCTGGCTCAGCGGGGATAGCTCCGCCGATCCCCGCTGAGCAGGAAGATGACAGGTGCATCGCTGCACAGTGTGCAGCGACGGACCTGTCAGAGCGCCGCTCTCCCCTATGGGGGGATCGGATGATGACGGTCCGTAGTGTCCGTCGTCATCCGATCCGATCCGAAAACGGAGGGAAAAGTAGGTTTTTCCTCCGTTACACTTTTCGGATCGGAGCGGGGTCGGATGTCAGCGGACATGTCACCGCTGACATCCGACGCTCCATAGGGATGAATGTATGTCCGTTTTTCATCCGAAAACGGAAGGATGAAAAACGGACATACGGATCCCCGTGTGAAAGAGGCCAAAGAATGTTCTAATTCTTGGCAGACTTCCTGGTTTTTCGGCTGTGGCTTCAGAAGAGCAGAGAGAGTTCTTTGCATAGCAAGAATCGTGAAACTCTTTTTTCAAGATCGTAAAGGGGAAAAAAAAAATCACGATGACGATTAATCGTGCAGCTTTAATAAATATGCATGGAAATCAAGGGGGACAACTTTTCATGCGACTCTGAGGTCCAAAGCTCCATGAAAAGTCACCCAAGTGTGAAAGTAACCTAATGGGATTAATTGATAACACCTTTGAATAAGGCCCCATTTGCACAGCTTTGTCATGACTTGAAGCAATGTCTGTGTAATCTTGTGGTGTATGGACCGCAAATTGCATCAAAGTCAAACCAAGGTAGTGCAGGGACGAATTTGCTACACCTTCAGGATGCACAAGTGACAATAGGGCCAAATTCAAAGGTGTTATCCTTGAATCTCATTCACACTGCTGCGACCTGAAAGTCACACTATTTTGCTGCCACTTTGCCGCTGCAACTTGGTCCCAACTTCTGGGAATGCCTGTGTAATATTGTACCCGATATACCTCAAGTCACACCAAAGTATTACAGGGACTACTTTGAAGTTGGTGCGACTTAAAGTAGCACAGATATGAATGGTTATCATTGAGAATCATGGGGTACAACTTGTCATGCAACTCAGAGGTCCAAATTTGCTGGAAAATTCGCCCAGCTGTGAAACAAGTCATATATATTTTAATAAAAGGATCTCTCATTCATACTTGCATAGTCCTTACTGATTTACATCAGCAGAACAAATGCAGGAAGTGATGTGTGCACATGGGACGGAAGCAAATGTGTGGTGATGCCAAACAAATCAATGAACCCCACCCACACCAAATCTAACTATGACATCCACCCCTACATTGATTAAGTACAAGTACATATCCTACACTTACCCGGCCAATAAGCAGCGCCTCCTCTCTGCTAAAGAGACCTCGCCATGTCCACCTATATTGAGATCCTGACCAGCACAAGAACTTCCGGGTGGGTGCATACAATGACTAATTTCCAGGTCAGAAGGTGAAACCACACTTTTGATTGCAGCTGCGAATATTTGATCTCAACCATGATTAGTATTTTTTTATTTTCAGATATGCAAATCTGTATTTCTACATATACTTGAAGGTAAACTTAAGGAAGTTTGCTAAGAAATGGTGTCCCTAGGTTAGCAGCAGGTGAATTAAAAAGGCAAAAGGCCCAGTTTGAGCCCTGGTTCACACTGACAGAGGGAGGAAATCGTTCAGCTGAAATCACACAATTTCATTCCTGCATGTCAGTCCCGACTGTGGGGGCAACATCAGAGACATCGTTGCAGGTTTCTGCACCAATAGCAAAACAAATCGCACCAATTAGAACAGTGCAATTGCCACAGATTTGACATGTCAAATCACACCAATGTGAACCAGAGCTGACACATTCAAACACTGCCTATCCACCAGCTGAATTCATTACCTGCAATTCTCCACAGCTGTTAATGATAAAGGTGGAATCTTTATATATAACTTGCAGTTGTGCAGAAGCCTAGGTTTACATTGGAGCGATTGGTCATGCAATTTGAGAGATCAAATCGCATGACTATTGGCAATGGCACTCTTCCAATTGGTGCAACATTTTTTTTGTGGCACCGCATCAATTTGCTAAAGTAGTTCCTGCACTACTTTTGCCGATTTCAGGTGCGACTTCAATAGACATTTGTGTATGAAGCCACCTGAAATCACACTGACCTTGCTACTTTGAAATCGTGCTACTTCAAGTGAAGTAGCACAATTTCAAAGTAGCATGTGAACCAGGGCAAAGAGATTAGTTTTTTGGTGCACAAATACATATTGAAATAAAAGAGATATTGCACTTTCCCCAAAACCACCACCCACAATAACTAAAGAAAGAAAAGTATAAGGAAAAAAAAAAAAAAACCCCACACACACACCACAACAAGAGCTCAATTTACTTTTATTTTACCAGCAGAAAAAAAAATAAATTTACATTTACTAGCTTCAAAAAAATTTGGACAGGATATATGGTACTACATTTAGCAACGGAATTTTAAGGGCCCTGCTCATAGGAGCTTACAATCTAAAATTAGACAAAACCTTAGAGTGGACACAGCTTTAATTTCAGTGTATAACGGGCAACACATCACATTATTATCTGAAAGATTATAGAAACCTACTTAACAGTCATTCTTACAAAGCATTCCTACATAATATTGCAAAAGACTTATTCAAAACACCCACCACCAGCCCACAATCCACACATACATACATTGGTGACCATGTTCTGCTGGAAGCTGCATTTCGGTGTACACGATTAAACGAGATCAAAAATAGTAGGTCAGCAAATGCTTCCAAACGATGTTTGTATGATCAGACAGGAACAATACACACACAACATTGACAGTATGGCCACATAAACCCACTTTTGATTGAAAAAATGCACAAGAATTTCATCAAATCTTCCAATATCATTCCTTCTCCATCACAACAAAAAACCTGACCTTCTCAGGCCAAACGAACCCCCCTACTGCAGGCCTTTATATAAGAGAGGTTGTATTGTTAGCACACTGACACACCCAATAGAAGTACACACCCACCAGTATCTTTCAATCTGTCTCTTCATGTATGTCTAAAGTGATTGCACCTGATGAGCAGGAACACATAATAGTATTCACAACTGTGTTAGCTCTTGGCTATGTGCATCAAATCTCCAACTACAGGACAAAGATCAAAGTCCATTTGCATCCACATAAACAAAGCAACAGTTTTCTAAGCATATGTACCTGCGCAGTGTAAACCCTAAAATTTGAAATGTCCAAGTCCCTGGGCATGATAAGTGCTAATAAACATTAACATCAGTCCCTGGCTGCAATGAGCTTCCAATCTAAAGTCCAAAATTAACGTTCTTACATTAGAACCTATTTCGACAGGAGACAAATAAGATGCCAGCATGTCTTTAGATTGTGGTGAGAAACCCACACAGGGAGAACATATAAACTTCAACACAAGGATTAGCATGTTGGGGAATTGAACCAAAATCTTAGGTGCTGCTAGACAGAACTGCTACCCACTTAGCCACCAGGCAGCCCCACACATGTTCTCTGCATCTCTGTGTTGTGAACTAGCCCTAAGTCCATAGCCATGCTCAGTGTCACAAGCAATATACAATATATTGGCCTAAGTATTGGGATGCCTGCCTTTAAACACACATGAACTGTAATGGCATCCCAGTATTAGTATTGGGTTCAAAACTCATTTGGCCCACCCTTTGCAGCTATAACAGCTTCAACTCTTCTTGTCCACAAGGTTTAGGAGTGTGTCTATGGGAATGTTTGACCATTCTTCCAAGTGCATTTGTGAGGTCAGGCACTGATGTTGGATGAGAAGGCCTGACCTACAGTCTCCTCTCTAATTTATCCCCAAGGTGTTCTGTTGTGTTGAGGTCAGGACTCTGTGCAGGCCAGTCAAGTTCCTCCACCCCAAAATCACTCATCCATGTCTTTATGGACCTTGCTTTGTGCACTGGTCCAAATGATTTGGTGGAGGGGGATTATGGTGCGGGGTTGTTTTTCAGGGGTTAGGCTTGGCCTCTTAGTTTCAGAGAAGGGAACTCTTAAGGCGTCAGCATACCAAGACATTTTGGACAATTTCATGCTCCCAACTTTGTGAGGACAGTTTGGGGAAAGCCCCTTCCTGTTCCAACATGACTGCACACCAGTACACAAAGCAAGGTCCATAAAGACATGGATGAGCAAGTTTGGGGTGGAGAAACTTGACTGGCCTGCACAGAGTCCTGGCCTCAACCCGATAGAACACCCTTTGGCTGAATTAGAGTAGAGACTGCAAGCCAGGCCTTCTCATCCAACATCAGTGCCTGGCCTCACAAATGCACTTCTGGAAGAATGATCAAACATTCCCATAGGCAGACTAAACCTTGTGGACAGCCTTCCCAGAAGCTGTTCTAGCTGCAAAGGGTGGGCCAAATCAAATTTTAACCCTACGGACTAAGACTGGGCTGCCATTAAAGTTCATGTGTGTGTAAAGGCAGGTGTCCCAATACTTTTGGCTATATAGTGTATCTGGAAAAGACTTACAATGGTGGTGGAACCCTCCTACACATAACTACTACATTTAGACATAATTATAGGACCTGGGAGATGAGACAACTTCTTCACATGCAGTAACATGGTTGGGACTTGAACCCAGACCCTCAGAGATACTAAGCAGAAGTTCTAACCTCTAAGCCACAGAGCTGCCACGTGTGAGACCCTCCTACACAAAACTACACATAAATAAATACACATAAAAACACATAAATACTGAATTTCTATGGACAAACAGGTGATGGAATTACATTACTCAAGAGTTATTCTTCTTGATTTATTCTGTGATATTTGGTGTTTTTTTGTGGGTGAGAGTAGAATATTACCCTCAAATTTTTGGGAATTACATTTTGTTTTCTGATGTTGGTACACATATCACATTTTTTGGGCTCAAATTATGAATATTTGGAAATAATACAAAGCACAAAAAATGTGATTCATTTTAAATTTTCATCAGCAATGGTATTGTTTGTGGATTGTAAAGACGCCTGTGTGAGTTTGGGGTAAAGATGGTTGTGAGATGAAGAAAAACAAGTGAAAGTGACAGAGAAAAATATATTTTACCAAAACATCAAAACATTCCACTTTGTAGCATTATTAAAATCAAAATATTTTAAGTAGAAGCAACAATGTTGCAAAGGAAAATTTATTTCACAGAAAGATACATTTCATCTCAACATTAAAAGGTTTTTTTGTGAAAGTTAGAATTGTTCCATTAGAATCAGTGACTGAAACTTCATTTGGACTAAATTAGAGCAGATTTTAACTCCCAAAAAATGTTCTCTAATTAGCTCTCATTTTGGTATTTACTATACCTCCAGGTAAAAAAGACACTTGAGTTAAAATGAGAGTTATTTTCAGGTCTGAGCATGCTCAGTTGTGTTGGCACCTAGTTGTCCAAAACGGGGAATTTTTCACTTTTCAGACTTTTAAAGATATTTCAGTGTAGAAATCACTTTTTCACACAGTTTAAAAGCAGATAATCTTTAAATAATATACCGCATATTTCAGTACCATTTAGGCAATTATATCATGCTCTAAAAATTATTTCTATGTGCAATTCTCTAGGTTTTAGCAGAGTAAGGGTTTGGGCTCTATTTAGTTTCAGGGAGCTATAGTAAATTCGATTTTGGGAGAATTTTCTCACCAGCGCTATAGTGAATACCGTTTTAGCGCGAATTACCGCTATTAGCGCTAATTCGCGCTAAATTGCCGCGAATTAGCGCTAAATTGCCGTGAATTAGCGCTAATTCGCGGCAATTTGCGCGAATTAGCGCCATAGCGCTATAGTAAATGACCCCCATAGTGTTGATCATTTTTTATATAAAAGGGCATAGTGGAGATCAATTTTTATATAAAAGTGCATAGTGGAGATCATTTTTATATAAAAGCGCATAGTGGAGATCATTTTTTTTTTATATAAAAGTGCATAGTGGAGATCAATTTTATATAAAAGTGTATAGTGGAGATCAATTTTTTATATAAAAGTACATAGTGGAGATCATTTTTTATATAAAAGTGCATTGTGGAGATCAATTTTTATATAAAAGTGCATAGTGGAGATCATTTTTATATAAAAGCGCATACTGGAGATCATTTTTTTTATATAAAAGCACATAGGGGGTCATTTACTATAGCGCTATGGCGCTAATTCGCGCAAATTGCAGCGAATTAGCGCTAATTCGCGGCAATTTAGCGCTAATTCGCGGCAATTTAGCGCGAATTAGCGCTAATAGCGGTAATTCGCGCTAAAACGGTATTCACTATAGCGCTGGTGAGAAAATTCTCCCAAAATCGAATTTACTATAGCTCTCTGAAACTAAATAGAGCCCAAACCCTTACTCTGCTAAAACCTAGAGAATTGCACATGGAAATAATTTTTAGAGCATGATATAATTGCCTAAATGGTACTGAAATATGCGGTATATTATTTAAAGATTATCTGCTTTTAAACTGTGTGAAAAAGTGATTTCTACACTGAAATATCTTTAAAAGTCTGAAAAGTGAAAAATTCCCCGTTTTGGACAACTAGGTGCCAACACAACTGAGCATGCTCAGACCTGAAAATAACTCTCATTTTAACTCAAGTGTCTTTTTTACCTGGAGGTATAGTAAATACCAAAATGAGAGCTAATTAGAGAACATTTTTTGGGAGTTAAAATCTGCTCTAATTTAGTCCAAATGAAGTTTCAGTCACTGATTCTAATGGAACAATTCTAACTTTTACAAAAAAAACCTTTTAATGTTGAGATGAAATGTATCTTTCTGTGAAATACATTTTCCTTTGCAACATTGTTGCTTCTACTTAAAATATTTTGATTTTAAGAATGCTACAATGTGGAATGTTTTGATGTTTTGGTAAAATATATTTTTCTCTGTCACTTTCACTTGTTTTTCTTCATCTCACAACCATCTTTACCCCAAACTCACACAGGTGTCTTTACAATCCACAAACAATACCATTGCTGATGAAAATTTAAAATGAATCACAATTTTTTGTGCTTTGTATTATTTGCAAATATTCATAATTTGAGCCCAAAAATGTGATATGTGTACCAACATCAGAAATCAAAATGTCATTCCCAAAAATTTGAGGGTAATATTCTACTCTCACCCACAAAAAAACACCAAATATCACAGAATAAATCAAGAAGAATAACTCTTGAGTAATGTAATTCCATCACCTGTATGTCCATAGAAATGCAGTATTTATGTGTTTTTATGTGTATTTATGTGTAGTTATGTGTAGTTATGTGTAGGAGGGTCTCACACGTGGCAGCTCTGTGGCTTAGAGGTTAGAACTTCTGCTTAGTATCTCTGAGGGTCTGGGTTCAAATCCCAACCATGTTACTTCATGTAGAGAAGTTGTCTCATTTCCCAGGTCCTATAACTATGTCTAATTGTAGTAGTTATGTGTAGGAGGGTTCCACCACCATTGTAAGTCTTTTCCAGATACACTATAGCCAAAAGTATTGGGACGCCTGCCTTTACACACACATGAACTTTAATGGCAGCCCAGTCTTAGTCCGTAGGGTTAAAATTTGATTTGGCCCACCCTTTGCAGCTAGAACAGCTTCTTGGAAGGCTGTCCACAAGGTTTAGTCTGCCTATGGGAATGTTTGATCATTCTTCCAGAAGTGCATTTGTGAGGCCAGGCACTGATGTTGGATGAGAAGGCCTGGCTTGCAGTCTCTACTCTAATTCAGCCAAAGGGTGTTCTATCGGGTTGAGGCCAGGACTCTGTGCAGGCCAGTCAAGTTTCTCCACCCCAAACTTGCTCATCCATGTCTTTATGGACCTTGCTTTGTGTACTGGTGTGCAGTCATGTTGGAACAGGAAGGGGCTTTCCCCAAACTGTCCCCACAAAGTTGGGAGCATGAAATTGTCCAAATTGTCTTGGTATGCTGACGCCTTAAGAGTTCCCTTATCTGAAACTAAGAGGCCAAGCCCAATCCCTGAAAAACAACCCCACACCATAATCCCCCTCCACCAAATCATTTGGACCAGTGCACAAAGCAAGGTCCATAAAGACATGGATGAGTGATTTTGGGGTGGAGGAACTTGACTGGCCTGCACAGAGTCCTGACGTCAACACAACAGAACACCTTGGGGATAAATTAGAGAGGAGACTGTAGGTCAGGCCTTCTTGTCCAACTTCAGTGCCTGACCTCACAAATGCACTTGGAAGAATGGTCAAACATTCCCATAGACACACTCCTAAACCTTGTGGACAAGAAGAGTTGAAGCTGTTATAGCTGCAAAGGGTGGGCCAAATGAGTTTTGAACCCAATACTAATACTGGGATGCCATTACAGTTCATGTGTGTTTAAAGGCAGGCATCCCAATACTTACTCCAATATACTGTATATTGCTTGTGACACTGAGCATGGCTATGGACTTAGGGCTAGTTCACACCACAGAGATGCAGAGAACATGTGTGGGTCTGCCCTGGTGGCTAAGTGGGTAGCAGTTCTGTCTAGCAGCACCTGGGATGTTGGTTCACTTCCACCAACATGCTAATGCTTGTGTTGAAGTTTATATGTTCTCCCTGTGTGGGTTTCTCACCACAATCTAAAGACATGCTGGTATCTTATTTGTCTCCTGTCAAAATAGGTTCTAATGTAAGAAAGTTAATTTTGGACTTTATATTGGAAGCTCATTGCAGCCAGGGACTGATATTAATGTTTATTAGCACTAATCATGCCCAGGGACTTGGACATTTCAAATTTTAGGGTTTACACTGCACAGGTACATATGCTTAGAAAACTTTTGCTTTGTTTATGTGGATGCAAATGGACTTTGATCTTTGTCCTGTAGTTGGAGATTTGATGCACATAGCCAAGGCTAACACAGTTGCGAATACTATTATGTGTTCCTGCTCATCAGGTGCAATCACTTTAGACATACATGAAGAGACAGATTGAAAGATACTGGTGGGCGTGTACTTCTATTGGGTGTGTCAGTGTGCTAACAATACAACCTCTCTTATATAAAGGCCTGCAGTAGGGGGGTTCGTTTGGCCTGAGAAGGTCAGGTTTTTTGTTGTGATGGAGATGGAATGATATTGGGAGATTTGATGAAATTCTTGTGCATTTTTTCAATCAAAAGTGGGTTTATGTGGCCATGCTGTCAATGTTGTGTGTGTATTGTTCCTGTCTGATCATGCAAACATCGTTTGGAAGCATCTGCTGACCTACTATTTTTGATCTCGTTTAATTGTGTACACCGAAATGCAGCTTCCAGTAGAACATGGTCACCAATGTATGTATGTGTGGATTGTGGGCTGGTGGTGGGTGTTTTGAATAAGTCTTTTGCAATATTATGTTGGAATGCTTTGTAAGAATGACTGTTAAGTATGTTTCTATAATCTTTCAGATAATAATGTGATGTGTTGCCCGTTATACACTGAAATTAAAGCTGTGTCCACTCTAAGGTTTTGTCTAATTTTAGATTGTAAGCTCCTATGAGCAGGGCCCTTAAAATTCCGTTGCTAAATGTAGTACCATATATCCTGTCCAAATTTTTTTGAAGCTAGTAAATGTAAATTTATTTTTTTTCTGCTGGTAAAATAAAAGAACATTGAGCTCTTGTTGTGGTGTCGGGTTTTTTTTTTTTCCTTCTACTTTTCTTTCTTTAGTTTTTGTGGGTGGTGGTTTTGGGAAAGTGCAATATCTCTTTTATATTTTATTTCAATATGTATTTGTGCACCAAAAAACTAATCTCTTTGCCCTGGTTCACATGCTACTTTGAAATTGTGCTACTTCACTTGAAGTAGCATGATTTCAAAGTAGCAAGGTCAGCGTGATTTCAGGTGGCTTCATACACAAATGTCTATTGAAGTCGCACCTGAAATCGGCAAAAATAGTGCAGGAACTACTTTAGCAAATTGATGTGGTGCCACAAAAAAAATGTTGCATCAATTGGAACAGTGCCAGTGCCATTGCCAATAGTCACGCGATTTGATCTCTCAAATCGCATGACCAATCGCTCCAATGTAAACCTAGGCTTCTGCACAACTGCAAGTTAATGATAAAGGTGGAATCTTTATATATAACAGCTGTGGAGAATTGCAGGTAATGAATTCAGCTGGTGGATAGGCAGTGTTTGAATCTGTCAGCTTTGGTTCACATTGGTGTGATTTGACATGTCAAATCTGTGGCAATTGCACTGTTCTAATTAGTGCGATTTGTATTGATATTGGTGCAGAAACCTGCAACGATGTCTCTGATGTTGCCCCCACAGTCGGGACTGACATGCAGGAATGAAATTGTGGGAGTTCAGCTGTACGCTTTCCTCCTGCTGTCAGTGTGAACCAGGGCTCAAACTGGGCCTTTTGCCTTTGTAATTCACCTGCTGCTAACCCAGGGACACCATTTCTTAGCAAACTCCCTTAAGTTTACCTTCAAATATATGTAGAAATACAGATTTGCATATCTGAAAATAAAAAAATACTAATCATGGTTGAGATCAAATATTCGCAGCTGCAATGTGGTTTCACCTTCTGACCTGGAAATTAGTCATTGTATGCACCCGGAAGTTCTTGTGCTGGTCAGGATCTCAATCTAGGTGGACATGGCGAGGTCTCTTTAGCAGAGAGGAGGCGCTGCTCATTGGCCGGGTAAGTGTAGGATATGTACTTGTACTTAATCAATGTAGGGGTGGATGTCATAGTTAGATTTGGTGTGGGTGGGGTTCATTGATTTGTTTGGCATCACCACACATTTGCTTCCGTCCCATGTGCACACATCACTTCCTGCATTTGTTCTGCTGATGTAAATCAGTAAGGACTATGCAAGTATAAATGAGAGCTCCTTTTATTAAAATATATATGACTTGTTTCACAGCTGGGCGAATTTTCCAGCAAATTTGGACCTCTGAGTTGCATGGCAAGTTGTACCCCATGATTCTCAATGACAACCATTCATATCTGTGCTACTTTAAGTCGCACCAACTTCAAAGTAGTCCCTGTACTACTTTGGTGTGACTTGAGGTATATCGGGTACAATATTACACAGGCATTCCCAGAAGTTGGGGCCAAGTTGCAGCGGCAAAGTGGCAGCAAAATAGTGTGACTTTCAGGTCGCAGCAGTGTGAATGAGATTCAAGGATAACACCTTTTGAATTTGGCCCTATTGTCACTTGTGCATCCTGAAAGTGTAACAAATTCGTCCCTGCACTACCTTGGTTTGACTGATGCAATTTGAGGTCCATACACCACAAGATTACACAGACATTGCTTCAAGTCATGACAAAGCTGTGCAAATTGGGGCCTTATTCAAAGGTGTTATCAATTAATCGCATTAGGTTACTTTCACACTTGGGTGACTTTTCATGGAGCTTTGGACCTCAGAGTCACATGAAAAGTTGTCCCCCTTGATTTCCATTAATATTTATTGGAGCTGCACGATTAATCGTCATCGTAATTTTTTTCCCCTTTACGATCTTGAAAAAAGCGTTTCACGATTCTTGCTATTGCAAATAACTCTCTCTGCTCTTCTGAAGCCACAGCCGAAAAAACAGGAAGTCTGCCAAGAATTAGAACATTCTTTATCAGTGAACTTGACTAGAAACCTTGTAACAATTTGTCAATTAAATAGAATTCTGTGTAAGTGAGGAAAGTTTAACCACTTAAACACTAAACATTTTTCTGACATTTGTTGGTTTCAGGTTAAAATCATTTTTTTTTTGCTAGAAAATTACTTAAAACCCCCCAACATTATATATATATTTTTAGTAGAGACTCTAGAGAATAAAATGGTGGTTGTTACAATATTTTATGTCACACTGTATTTGCGCCTTTCAAATGCAATTTTTTTTGGAAAAAATTACTTTAATGATTTAAAAAAAAGAAAAGAAAAGTTAGCCCAATTTCTTGTGGGATAATGTGAAAGATTTTATGTCACGAGAATCGTGATCTTTTTATTCTAAGCAAAAAAATTGTGATTCTTATTTTGGCCAGAACCGTGCAGCTCTAATATCTATGCAACTTCACCCATGTTCACATAGGTCTGAATTGACATGTCAAATTGTAGGCCAAATCAGCGCCTATTGATGGCAATGGAACTGTCCAAATTGGTGCGACGCCACAACAATTCCCAAAAGTAGTTCCTGCACTACTTTGGGCGACTTCAGGGGGCGATTTCTTACCTCCCAACTTTTTGAGATGGGTATAAGGGACACCTATTAGCAAAAGTAGGTAGGCATAGGACACCTTCTTAAAGGAGAACAGTTGGGACCTATGTGATTTCACTAGCCATTTGTGCAGGAAAGTGCACTGATGTCTCTGAAATCGCTGACAAAGTCAGGCTGAGTCACACTTGTGCAACTTTGGACATCAGAGTCGTATGACAAGTCATACCCCATGATTTTCAATGTGTACCATTCATATCTGTGCGACTTCAAGTAACACTGACTTCAACGTAGTCCCTGTACTACTTTGGTCTGACTTTGATGCGAGTTGAGGTCCATAGACCTCAAGTTTACACAGGCATTCCCTGGAATTGCGGCAAAATTGCTGATGCAAAATCATGGGAAAGTTGCGTGTCTTTCCCTGCGACTCCTGCGTCCATAGACCTCAAGATTACACAGGCATTGCTTAAAGTCGCATTAAAATCTCGCAACTTTCAGGTTGCACAAGTGTGAAAGGTGCCTAAGTCACTGTGCTGAGTACTATTTTATACCTAGAATATAAAGTAGTCCCACCATCAAACACTAGTAAACATATGTTCTCAATATAATTGTGCTCAAATGGCTGAAAATCACACAGATGGTATCACCTACTGAAAGCTTGCATTGTACTCAGCAGCGTATGCTGAAAAAAGGCGAACGCCTATTAGCCAATGCCACATCGGCACATCGGCATGAGCATGGTTGTTACTATAATATTAATGCCTGAAATGCAAAACATTCTTGTATTGAATCAAACATTAGTAAATGTATTTTCTCTGTAGGTAAGTGCTCAGCTCTGTAGCATAGCGGTATACCCTGCTGCCCCCAAAAGTTCAAGCCATGAACTCAAATCCCACTGACAGCATTACCTCCTAGAAGTGTGCATTGTACTCAGAAGCATAATTAGCCAAAGCACATCAGCTTGCTTTATTCCATATTTTAACTCTTCAAATGCATGCAATGGTATGTACTTATTCAATAATATTATGGTATGGAATTCCAAAATTCAAGGAAAAAAATGTCGTAGGGTCCCCCCAGTACATACCAGGCCCTTCGGTATGGACTTTAAGGGGAACCCCACACCAAATTGTAAAATAAATTTGATGTGGGGCCCCCCAAAATCCATACCAGACCCTTATCCGAGCATGCAGCCTGGAGGTCAGGATAGGGGGGGATGAGTGAGCACCCTCCCCTTCTGAACCTTACCAAGCCACATGCCCCAAAGCACCTTTTCCCCATGTTGATGGGGACAAGGGCCTCTTCCCGACAACCCTGGTCGGTGGTTGTCGGTCTGCAGGCAGGGGGTTTATCAGAATCTGGAAGCCCCCTTTAAAAAGTCGGCTCCCAGATCCTGCCCCCTATGTGAATAGGTATAGGGTACATTTTACCCCTACCCATTCACCAAAAAAAGCAGTGAAATGTAAAAAAAATCAATAGCCGGTTTTTGACAAGTCCTTCATTGTAAAATAGCTCCGAGCTGTCTTCTTCCCTTGGCCATCTTCTCCAGACGCTGTCTCTCCCTCCTCCATCTTCTCCCCGAGCTGTATTCTCCCAGAGCCGTCTCTCCTGCCGCTGCCATGTTCTCAATCTGCTGTCTTCTTCCGCACCGCTGGTTACCCGCTAATAAAAAAAAGCTGCTCTTTTTCCATGGTGATCTTCCTCTGCTGTGTTGTCACCCGCTGTGTGGCGTCTCTTACATAGCCATGGAGCGGACTCTCCGGGTGACATTATCGGATGGCCACAGAAGACCGCCACAAGAAGAGCGGCTTTTTTTTTTATTAGTGGGTAACCGGCTGTGCTGAAGAACACATCAGCGGGGAAGATGGTGGCAGCAGGAGAGACAGCTCGGGGAGAAGAAACATCAAACACTAGTGAATGTATTTTCTATGTATTTTCTATTTATGACTGTGCTACACCCAATAGGCTAGCAGTCAGCACTTCTACCTTGAAGAACTCATGGGTTCAAATCCCACAGAGAAATACTAAAAGATTGAATTAGTGAAAAAAAAAGCAAATGACTATTAGCCAATTAGCCAAAGTAGCATATGCTGAAAATAGGTGAATGCCAATTAGCCAATGCACTTTAAATTTGGCTGATTATATTAACTCTTCAAATGCATGCAATGATATGTAAGTATTCAATACTATTATGGTGTGAAATTCCAAACACCACACACTAACTAATGGGCAGATTACATTTTTTTGTTTGTTCATTTTAATTCGCTTGTGCACTGAAAAAATAAACACAGCTGGGGGATGGTAGGTTGGCTGGTATTTGAACTTGTACCGTGAGTGCTGTGGAGACATCTGAGCAGACTACTAAGCCATTGTGCTAAGTATGAGACCTACATAATAGTGTAGTATGATTAAAGAATGAAAATAAATAATTACCGCTTTATAGTCACCTAAATTAAAAAATAAAAAACAACATACAACAAATAGGTAACCTAAATGTTTAATACATGTAACTTTACAGAATAGCAGACATTACTATGTAATAATCATTCATAACTGCATTAGTTAGCAAAAGAAGGAAAGAAATAGGAATACTAATTGCAACATACATCAATAGATGCACACGAGGTAGAGCACATCTCACATAAAAATGTTTCTTTCACATACATGGATCATGGCTACAGTACACTGCTATATAACAACTTGATAAGAATTGGCATTTGTATATACGCGGAAGCGCTAATTAGCGGCAATTTAGAACTTTCAAACGTTTGTTCTCCACTTATATCGCTGATTTTCATGCGCAAATTCGCCGTTTTGTTTCCATTTGGCTAAAATTGGCTCTATTATTTGCCATAGTGCCCAGTACTTCCTGGAGTTATAGTAAATGACCCCCATAGTGGAGATAATTTTTATATAAAAGTGTATAGTGGAGATCATTTTTACATAAAAGTGTATAGTGGAGATCATTTTTTATATAAAAGCGCATAGTAGAGATCAATTTTTATATAAAAGTGCATAGTGGAGATCAATTTTTATATAAAAGTGCATAGTGGAGATGATTTTTATATAAAAGTACATAGTGTTGATCATTTTTTATATAAAAGGGCATAGTGGAGATCAATTTTTATATAAAAGTGCATAGTGGAGATCATTTTTATATAAAAGTGCATAGTGGAGATCATTTTTTTTTATATAAAAGTGCATAGTGGAGATCAATTTTATATAAAAGTGTATAGTGGAGATCAATTTTTTATATAAAAGTACATAGTGGAGATCATTTTTTATATAAAAGTGCATAGTGGAGATCATTTTTATATAAAAGCGCATACTGGAGATCATTTTTTTTTATATAAAAGCACATAGTGGAGATAATTTTTATATAAAAGTGTATAGTGGAGATCATTTTTTATATAAAAGCGCATAGTAGAGATCAATTTTTATATAAAAGTGCATAGTGGAGATCATTTTTATATAAAAGCGCATACTGGAGATCATTTTTTTTTATATAAAAGCACATAGTGGAGATAATTTTTATATAAAAGTGTATAGTGGAGATCATTTTTACATAAAAGTGTATAGTGGAGATCATTTTTTATATAAAAGCGCATAGTAGAGATCAATTTTTATATAAAAGTGCATAGTGGAGATCAATTTTTATTTAAAAGTGCATAGTGGAGATCATTTTAATATAAAAGTACATAGTGGAGAACAATTTTTATATAAAAGTGCATAGTGGAGATCATTTTTAAATAAAAGTGCATAGTGGAGATCAATTTTTATATAAAAGTGCATAGTGGAGATCAATTTTTATATAAAAGCACATAGTGGAGATTCATTTTTATATAAAAGTATATAGTGGAGATTCATTTTTATATAAAAGTATATAGTGGAGATTCATTTTTATATAAAAGTATATAGTGGAGATAATTTTTATATAAAAGTGTATAGTGGAGATCATTTTTACATAAAAGTGTATAGTGGAGATCATTTTTTATATAAAAGCGCATAGTAGAGATCAATTTTTATATAAAAGTGCATAGTGGAGATCATTTTTATATAAAAGCGCATACTGGAGATCATTTTTTTTTATATAAAAGCACATAGTGGAGATAATTTTTATATAAAAGTGTATAGTGGAGATCATTTTTACATAAAAGTGTATAGTGGAGATCATTTTTTATATAAAAGCGCATAGTAGAGATCAATTTTTATATAAAAGTGCATAGTGGAGATCAATTTTTATTTAAAAGTGCATAGTGGAGATCATTTTAATATAAAAGTACATAGTGGAGAACAATTTTTATATAAAAGTGCATAGTGGAGATCATTTTTAAATAAAAGTGCATAGTGGAGATCAATTTTTATATAAAAGTGCATAGTGGAGATCAATTTTTATATAAAAGCACATAGTGGAGATTCATTTTTATATAAAAGTATATAGTGGAGATTCATTTTTATATAAAAGTGCATAGTGGATATCATTTTTTTTATATAAACGCGCATAGTGGAGATCAATTTTTATATAAAAGTGCATAGTGGAAATCATATTTGTATAAAAGCGCATAGTGGAGAATATTTTTTATATAAAAGTGCATAGTGGAGATAAATTTTTATATAAAAGTACATAGTGGACATCATTTTTTATGTAAAAGTGTATAGTGGAGATAATTTTTCTATAAAAGTGCATACTGGATGTAATTTTTGTTATATAAACACGCATAGTGGAGATAATCTTTTATATAAAAGTACATAGTGGAGATCAACTTTTATATAAAATTGCATAGTGTTGATCAATTTTTATATAAAAGTGCATAGTGGAGATCAATTTTTATATAAAAGTGCATAGTGGAGATGATTTTTATATAAAAGTACATAGTGTTGATCAATTTTTATATAAAAGTGCATAGTGGAGAACAATTTTTATATAAAAGTGCATACTGGAAATCATTTTTATATAAAAGTACATAGTGGAGATCAATTTTTCTATAAAAGTGCATAGTGGAGATCATTTTTCTATAAAAGTACATAGTGGAGATCAATTGTTATATAAAAGTGCATAGTGGAGATTATTTTTTATATAAAAGCGCATAGTGTAGATTATTTTTTATATAAAAGTGCATAGTGGAGATAATTTTTATATAAAAGTGCATAGTGGAGATCAATTTTTATATAAAAGTGCAAAGTGGAGATCAATTTTTATATAAAAGTGTATAGTGGAGATCAATTTTTATATAAAAGCGCATAGTGGAGATAATTTTTATATAAAAGTGCATAGTGGAGATCAATTTTTATATAAAAGTGCAAAGTGGAGATCAATTTTTATATAAAAGTGCATAGTGGAGATCATTTTTATAGAAAAGCGCATAGTGGAGATCATTTTTTATATAAAAGTGCATAGTGGAGATCAATTTTTATATAAAAGTGCATAGTGGAGATCAATTTTTATATAACAGCGCATAGTGGAGATCATTTTTACATAAAAGTACATAGTAGAGATCATTTTTTATATAAAAGTGCATAGCGGAGATACATTTTTATATAAAAGCGAATAGTAGAGATCATTTTTTATATAAAAGTGCATAGTGGAGATCAATTTTTATATAAAAGCAGACAGTAAAGATTAATTTTTATATAAAAGTGTATAGTGGAGATCATTTTTATATAAAAGTACATAGTGGAGATCAATTGTTATATAACAGTGCATAGTGGAGATTATTTTCTAAATAAAAATGCATAGTGGAGATAATTTTTATATAAAAGTGCATAGTGGAGATCAATTTTTATATAAAAGCAGACAGTAAAGATGATTTTTTATATAAAAGTGTATAGTGGAGATCATTTTTATATAAAAGTGCATACTGGAGATCAATTTTTATATAAAAGTGCATACTGGAGATCAATTTTTATACAAAAGTGTATAGTGAAGATCATTTTTATACAAAAGTGCATAGTGGAGATCAATTTTTATATAAAAGTGTATAGTGGAGATCATTTTTTATATAAAAGCGCATAGTGGAGATCATTTTTTATATAAAAGTACAAAGTGGAGATCATTTTTCTATAAAAGTGTACAGTGGAGATCAATTTTTATATAAAAGTGTATAGTGGAGATCATTTTTATATAAAAGTGCATAGTGGAGATCATTTTTTATATAAAAGTGCATAGTGGAGATTATTTTTTATATAAAAGAACATAGTGGAGATTATTTTTTATATAAAAGCGCATAGTGGAGATTATTTTTTATATAAAAGTGCATAGTGGAGATCATTTTTTATATAAAAGCGCATAGTGGAGATGATTTTTTAAATAAAAGTGCATAGTGGAGATCAAATTTTATATAAAAGTGCATAGTGGAGATCATAATTATATAAAAGTACATAGTTGAGATCAATTTTTATATAAAAGTGTATAGTGGAGATAAATTTTATATAAAAGTACATAGTGGAGATCATTTTTTATATAAAAGTGCATAGTGGAGATCATTTTTTATATAAAAGTGCATAGTGGAGATCATTTTTTATATAAAAGTGCATAGTGGAGATCAATTTTTATATAAAAGTGTATAGTGAAGATCAATTTTTATATAAAAGTACATTTGTGTGGAGATTATATTTTATATAAAAGTGCATAGTGGAGATCAATTTTTATATAAAAGTGCATAGTGGAGATACATTTTTATATAAAAGCGGATAGTAGAGATCTATTTTTATATAAAAGTGTATAGTGTTGATCAATTTTTATATAAAAGTGCATAGTGGAGATCATTTTTATATAAAAGTGTATAGTGGAGATCATTTTTTTTTATATAAAAGTGCATAGTGGAGATCAATTTTATATAAAAGTGTATAGTGGAGATCATTTTTATATAAAAGCGCATAGTGGAGATCATTTTTATATAAAAGTGCATAGTGGAGATCATTTTAATATAAAAGTAAATAGTGGGGAACAATTTTATTTTAAAAGTGCATACTGGAAATCATTTTTATATAAAAGTGCATAGTGGAGATCATTTTTTATATAAAAGCACATAGTGGGGATCAATTTTAATATAACAGCGCATAGTGGAGATCAATTTTTATATAAAAGTGCATAGTGGAGATCATTTTTATATAAAAGTGCATAGTGGAGATCAATTTTTATATAAAAGTGCATAGTGGAGATCAATTTTTATATAAAAGTGCATAGTGGAGATCATTTTTATATCAAAGCACATAGTGGAGATTAATTTTTATATAAAAGTGCATAGGGAGAATAATTTTTTTTATAAAAGCGCATAGTGGAGATAATTTTTATATAAAAGCATATAGTGGAGATCAATTTTTTTATAAAAGTGCATAGTGTAAATCATTTTTATATAAAAGCACATAGTGAAGATAATATTTTATATAAAAGTGTATAGTGGAAATCATTTTATACATACCAGCTATCACCTTTAACCTGGAACCTCCACACGCTTAGGTGGAGGTAGTCCTGGCCAAAGAGGCAAAAAAAAACTCCATTGTGGAGAAAATAATAGCTGAGCAACTTTTTTCATTACCAAATGACTTTTCATTGTGAAAAACAAATGATTGATAAGACATATTTACAGAGTACTGGCTGTACACTGCTGTGGCCAGAATGGCCTTCTAGCTTAATTGTGAGCATGCTGACTTATCAGCATATGTAAACACAGACAATTCTACATAAAATGGAAAATGTACAAAAGACAAAATATGACTTCAACATGGCTAAACTACTTTTCAAATATATATATCCCTTACAATTAAAGTAATTGAATCAAAAAGTACCCTAGACTGTGATGACAAGAGGGAAAAAAATCAAACACAGAGATTTCTTTAATTTAGTCATTTTTGCAGTGTCTGGTGTGGGTCCAGGTGACTTTTCCTTCAAGTTTTGCAAAAGCTGTACATGAAATAGATGCTGTATTGAGTCTCCAAACATTTGCTTATATATAAATGTCTCTTAACAATCCAAAATTCACCTGGCTTTAGTTTTAGATCCTTCCAAACTTTTAGGATCTGGAATTGGGGAGAAAACACATAAATGAGTTTGTCAAAAACCTTAAAGGATCAGCAACATTCTCTGTGAGATCCGAATGGAGGACTTCAGCTGCTGAGACAAAATATAAGCAAGTGAGTAACACACTCCCAAACCAAATCCCATAGGGAGAGAGTCCAACATCCCATTTAGGGACTTCATAAAATATAAGAAAACATTCAGGCAAAAGTTTTCTAGTTTCTTACTCTACTTTGTCCGCTACATTGTAGACAGTAGGGGGTGTAAAAATAAAACCTCAAAACTTCTAGTAAGGACTCTCCTATAAAAATGATTTCCTCTGTTACTCTCTGTAGATTCTGCACTCTGTACTTACAAACTACTTCTGATAACACGTTTTACTGTGGCCTTTGCAGTAGCATTTTCCACTGGACATCCAGAAAACATGTCCATACAGACAAAATGTATACTTGTAAGATCCTAACTTGGGCATCTGGATATATCTTTTTTGTAATCTCTGGAAGGGATGTTCAGCTTTTGGTAACACCTTTGGTAACAGGTAAAACAAGAAGTGGTGTGTTATAAAAACAACTGTGGTGAACCCTGGCTCTATCCCATGCTCATTTACTAAGGCAGCCATAACTGCTTGTGACTGATGACACGGTCCATGTGTCAAGCTGGAGGGAAAAGAGTGGCTGGCAGACATAAATGATCACCTTTTCCAAAGTCCTGTTTCATAAGAAGTAGCCTCCTGTGGACCACTTGTTCTTCTCGTTCTGGGGTCCTTAAAGTTGAATTATTAATCCCAGCTATACTGGGCCAGAACTAGGGTGGAATCTGTGAGTTGCACAGACCCATCAAGTGTCCGGGGCTGTAAATGCAGCATCCTTAGTCACCTGGTCTGCTTCCATGAGTGAAAGTTAATATGGCTACCTCAGCAAGAACCTGGAAGGCTGAAAACAGCCGATCAAATTAACTTGGCATGCTTTATTGGTTTACCTGCCGAAGTAAAAACAAACTTCTGGCCCTTTAAATGGAACCAAAAGCTCTCTATATCTCGACTATCTATATAAATATACACTCTTTTTATAGCTCACAGGCTTTGCTAAAACATGGAGCTCTGCTTCTTGAGCTGGGGAAAAAGGATCCAATGACTTTGAATACAGAGTAAGTATCCTTCTGGGTGATAAACTGCATACTCAAATCTACAAAAAATGTAATATCTGGGTCTTCAGGGAGTGCGTTCTGCACTGGGCTCACAGCAGCTGATTCCCACATCAATTTAACACATGTGTCTTCCTTTGTCTCCAGCCTCCTCCAATAGAGGCAATAAGGTGGCTGAATTCAAATGTACGCATTTTTCATTGTTAGATTTGTACATAAAAAAACTCATATTTTAAACCTTTCATTAGACAAACATTTAGTTAGCTGTATATTTGCTGCACAGAATGTCGGACCATTAAAAATTAAATGTTTGACCAAAACAATATCTAACTTTGTCTAATAGCACCTTTGCATAAAAGCTACAGCTCTGATATATCGGGGTGAACCCTTCATTACTGGGTCCAGCTTGCATAAATATATTACAATGGTTTGTTTTCTATCATGCTGTTTGTGTAAGAACTCCAGTTTCATGTTTCAAAAGACAACTTCTTCCTGGCAATATTATAATAAACGATAACAATACCCTGCAGTCATAGAGAGATGCCCATAAATCCAAAATATTCTTCTGCTTATACCACGGCACTTACAAGGAAAAGGGGCACATCATTTCACAATCCACACATTCTGCTTTGAATTTCATAAAAATAAATAAAAACAAAAGGACCAATCTGTAAATCTGTATGATGGACCAGAAAGCATCAAAAACTATAAAACAACTGGCTGCAGATGGCATCTATCCTAACAGGGTGTGTGGACTTGATGTGATGGGTCTGTTATATTTAAATTTTATTTATTATTACTCTCACATCATGGACCGCACATCAAGTTATTATCAAGAACCTTAAAAATTTCATTTTTGTAGAAAAACTTCTTATGTATCCCATCCATCTTGGCTTTCTTAAATATTATGGCAGCTGTATTCCAAATAACAACCTCATCTTAATCTATTTTTCTCTCAATAAGGGCTTATTGTATAAATGTAAAATTACAAAATTGTTATCTTAACCTAAACTAATCTCATTCATTACAAATTTCCCCATTAACCTGAATTTTATTTCCAACCAAAGGTTGTCTAAACCAGTATCAATATATCTATAAAATTAATAAACTCATATTAGAAATGAATACTCATTATTACTTAATTTTACTTAATTTCCCTTTTTTAAATGCACTGTTTCCACTATCAAAGGATATTCAATTTGTGTAATACACGGTTAAATGTAACCTTCATTTTACCATGTCTGGAAAACAGATTCAAAATAATTGTGATCACATTGTTTACCATTAGATTCGTTAACCCGGCACATTTTGTTATAAATGTTTTGTCTAAAAAACTGGAATTGGCATGGTGTCCTTCCAGCTTATCACTGACCTCTCATCCCAGCCACATTCTTTCATGAGAGCGCAAAGGAGGGGGTCACATCTGCGTACATGACACACACAAGCAATAGAACTAAAGGTCCCAGCATTCGCACACACATACACCAATAGCTCTCTTAAATTGCTTACTTTTTCCCATTTGTACACAACACATGCATATCATTCTCTCACTTTCTTTTAACTCTTTAATATTTCCCTGCCTAAATTCTGCATTCCTTATTTTGTTCAGATATCTTTTATATCTAGCTTCTATGATCAGACGGGCAGCCAGAGTGCTCATCCCATCTTCCCTCTCTGACAACATATAAAGTATTCTGTTTTACCTCTCATTTCTCTGTTTCTGACTCTAATAGTTGTAGTGCCTGACCCCAAATTCATCCCACAACTTAACATGAAAATGTCCCTTTCTGTCTAGTGTTAATGTCACCCTTGATCCATCCTGCTCACATAGATAGCTGTTTCTCTAGCTGTTTACTCTGCATGATTCTTAGTCGCTGTGGACCTTGGTAACCCAGTTACCCATTGTGGATCCCTGTCCACTTTAACCATTAATCTAGGGGCTCAGTATAGGTTGAACCGCATCTTCGGTTCATATATAGCGCTCCTCTTGCGCTGGGCATTTTTGAGGGTCTCTTACCCTTAATTCCCTTACTTAATTCAATGCCCATAATGACTGGCCAGTCTTCTCTCTTCTCTACGTGTGCCTTTACCCTCTTGCCTCTAAACTACTTTATCTAGCAGATGTAGTACATATACCTGTGAACAGCACTATTCTTCCCTTTCTTATCTAAAACACTCCAATGGACAATAGACAGTGACAACTCAACATATAACCACCAATCAATACAGTTCGATTAAGGGGAGTAAAATAGGTACCCTTTGTCCCAAAAATGCCTTACCGATCAAGGAAGTCTGATAACTCAAATGTAAGCAAAAGGCTTACCTCAGCCGGCTGATTATCAGAAATTCCCAGATCATCTCAAGCTCCTCGTTTCGGATACTCAGGGTTCCTGGAATCCCCTCCTGGCTGGCTCGCCATGCTGACTTGGTTAAATTGATGATAGGCAACTCCTATCCTCATATTGATTAGTGGTTCCAAATTAATAATAACTACTGCAGTAGGGAACAGACACAAAAGATACGCTTAGCATCTTTCCAAATAACTGTTCTGCTTTATTATGACGCAATTGAAGGTTTTTATGCACATGATTACATAGGTATTACATTAATATTACAATTGTACGTTTATGGTAACAAGGGGCGTTACATAGGCAGGCTATTTCTAATCAGGACTCGAAAGAATGTAAACATTTACTGAAAACATTATTAGTGCTGTGTGCACAGTGAGGGCAGTGTGCAATACATACAAAATACAATACAATTATATACAGAACTTACAAATTTCCATTACAAGTGTATAGTGGAAATCATTTTTATATAAAAGCACATAGTGAAGATCATTTTTACATAAAAGTACATAGTGGAGATCAATATTTATATAAAAGCGGATAGTAGAGATCAATTTTTATATAAAAGCTCATAGTGAAGATCATTTTTATAAAAAAGTGCATAGTGGAGATAATTTTTATATAAAAGTACATAGTGGAGATAATTTTTTATATAAAAGTGCATAGTGGAGATCATTTTTTATATAAAAGTGCATAGTGGAGATAATTTTTATATAAAAATACATAGTGGAGATCATTTTTTATATAAAAGTACATAGTGGAGATCATTTTTATATAAAAGTGTATAGTGAAGATCATTTTTATATAAAAGTACACAGTGAGATAATTTTTTATATAAAAGTGCATAGTGGAGATAATTTTTTATATAAAAGTGCAAAGCGGAGATCATTTTTTATATAAAAGTGCATAGTGTAGATCATTTTTTATATAAAAATGCATAGTGTAGATCATTTTTTATATAAAAATGCATAGTGGAGATAATTTTTATATAAAAGTGCATAGTGGAGATCATTTTTATATAAAAGTACATAGTGGAGATCATTTTTTTAAATAAAAGTGCATAGCGGAGATCAATTTTTATATAAAAGAGCATAGTGGAGATCATTTTTTATATAAAAGTGTATAGTGGAGATCAATTTTTATATAAAAGTGTATAGTAGAGATCATTTTTTTAATATAAAAGTGCATACTGGAGATCAATTTTTATATAAAAGTGCATAGTGGAGATCAATTTTCATATAAAAGCGCATTGTAGAGATTAATTTTTATATAAAAGTACATAGTGGAGATCATTTTTTAAATAAAAGTGCATAGTGGAGATCATTTTTTATATAAAAGTGCATAGTGAAGATCAATTTTTATATAAAAGCGGATAGTAGAGATCATTTTTACATAAAAGTGCATAGTGGAGATCATTTTTTATATAAAAGTGTATAGTGGAGATCAATTTTTATATAAAAGCGGATAGTAGAGATCAATTTTTATATAAAAGTGCATAGTGGAAATCATTTTTATATAAAAGCGCATAGTGAAGATAATTTTTATATAAAAGTGCATAGTGGAGATCATTCTTATATAAAAGTACATAGTGGAGATCAATTTTTATATAAAAATACATAGTGGATATCAATTTTTCTATATAAGTGCATAATGGAGATTATATTTTATATAAAAGTGCATAGTGGAGATAATTTTTTAAATAAAAGTGCATAGTGGAGATTTTTATATAAAAGTGCATAGTGGATATCATTTTTTATATAAAAGTGCATAGTGGAAATCATTTTTATATAAAAGCACATAGTTGAGATCAATTTTTACATAAAAGTGTATAGTGGAGATCATTTTTTACATTTAAGTGCATAGTGGAAATCATTTTAATATAAAACTACATAGTGGAGATCAATTTTTATATAAAAGTGCATAGTGGAGATCAATTTTTATATAAAAGCGGATAGTAGAGATCAATTTTTATATAAAAGTGCATTGTGGAGATCATTTTTTAAAATAAAAGTGCAAAGTTGAGATCAATTTTTATATAAAAGTGCATAGTGGAGATCATTTTTTATATAAAAGTGTATAGTGGAGATCATTTTTATATAAAAGCACATAGTGGAGATCATTTTTTCTATAAAAGTACATAGTGGAGATCAATTTTTATATAAGAGTGCATAGTGGACTTAAATTTTTATATAAAAGTGCATAGTGGAGATCGTTTTTATATAAAAGTACATAGTGGAGATCAATTTTTATATAAATGTGAATAGTGGAGATTATTTTTTTATATAAAAGTGTATAGTGGAGATTTACCGTATATACTCGAGTATAAGTCGAATTTTTCAGCACATTTTTTTGTGCTGAAAGTGCCCCCCTCGACTTATACTCGAGTCAAGCACTTTTCTGCAGCAAAAAATTTCATTTTCCAAACCGAATTTGGGGCCCGGTATCTCAGGGCCACTTGGAGCTAGGAACCCCAAATTTGGTGTGCAAACCCAGTGGAACTGGTACCACAACATATCCAAAGCTGAAGTTCCTAGCACTAAGTGGCCCCGAGATACTGGGCCGCAAATTCGGTTCGGAAAATGTCATTCTCTGCTGCAGAAAAGTGCTTGACATTTTCTGAACCGACTTTGGGCCCCCATATCTCAGGGCCACTTGGTGCTAGGAACCCCAAATTTGGTGTGCAAACCTAGTGTTACTGGTACCATAACATATCCAAAGCTGGGGTTCCTAGCACCAAGTGGCCCTGAGATACGGAGCCCCAAAACCAGTTCAGAAAATGTCATTCTCTGCTGCAGAAAAGTGCTTGACATTTTCTAAACTGATATTTGGGGCCCTGTATCCCGGTGCCACTTGGTGCTAGAAACCCCAGCTTTGGAAATGTTATTGTGCTAGTTCCACTGGGGTTGCACACCAAATTTGGGGTTCCTAGCACTAAGTGGCCCCGAGATACGGGGCCCCAAATTCGGTCAACTGTGTCCATCTGCAGCAATGTCATTTCGGGACCCTTTGGGTTCAGAGACCCCAAATTTTGGCTGCAGCTAGGGAGCATCTAGGAACCCTTAACTACCGAGTTTGAAGTTCAGGGGACCTATGGCTGCAAATGGGCACAGTGATGCTGCAAGTGGGCATTGTTGACCCTCTTTTCCACTTACAGTAGCTGTGCATTTCTCACCCTCGTCTTATACTCGGGTCAATAAGTTTTTCCCATTTTTTTTGTCTTAAATTAGGGCCTCGACTTATACTCGGAACGACTTATACTCGAGTATATACGGTATATATAAAAGTGCATAGTGGATATAATTTTTTTTTTATATAAAAGTGCATAGTGGAGATCATTTTTATATAAAAGTACATAGTGGAGATCAATTTTTATATAAATGTGAATAGTGGAGATTATTTTTTATATAAAAGTGCATAGTGGAGATCAATTTTTATATAAAAGTGCACAGTGGAGATCATTTTTTATATAAAAGTGTATAGTGGAGATCATTTTTACATAAAAGTATACAGTGGAGATCATTTTTTATATAAAAGTACATAGTGGAGATCAATTTTTATATAAAAGTGTATAGTGGAGATTATTTTTTATAAAAAAGTACATAGCGGAGATCATTTTTATATAAAAGTGCATAGTGGAGATCATTTTTTTATATAAATGTGCATAGTAGACATCAATTTTTATATAAAAGTACATAGTGGAGATCATTTTTATACAAAAGTGCATAGTGGAGATCATTTTGTAGACTCCCTGGCGGTTTTCCCGAGTGTGGCTCGGGGTTAAAATTCAGTCCCATTAGCGGTAACCCCGAGCCACACTCGGGATTACATTGCAGGATCCTTGTGCGGCGTTACTTCCCTTGTCACCAGGATCCTGCGATGTCCCCCGCAGTGTCCGTGGGCTCTGTCTCCTCCGAAGCCTCTCCGTGCCAGGCTCCGTTCCCTGCGAGAGTCGCGACGCACGGGGGCGGAGCCTGGCGGCAAATTCAAAAGATTTTAAAAATCATAACACACACAGTACTGTAATCTTACAGTACTGTGTGAAATTATTTCACATTCCTTTCTTTTGTCCCTAGTGCTTTGGCCCATGCCCTGCATGCCGTTTTATGTTATATATACTGTTCTTTCTGCCTGGAAACTGGAGATTGTCCATAGCAACCAAAAAGTGTCCCTTTACGTCAAAAGTGGCTTTAGACCAGCTAGAAAACAACAATAGTAAATTAGAACACTTACAGAATTGAGCGATAGTGAATCGTGGGGAAATTAATTTTATTATTATTATATATATTTTTTTTTAATTATTTAATTTTATTTATTATATTTTAATTTATGTTTTTGTGTTTCAAACTTTGTCATACCCGGGATATCTACTAGACTTTTGTTTGGACGGATTTAAGTGTGTTATTGTTAAGAATTACAGGCCTACAATATAAAACGCCAAATTTCCATGCAAAATAATTGTACCGCTTTCAGCACCTAAAATCTGAAATAATCATATCGCCAGGGAGGTTAAATAAAAGTGCATAGTGGAGATCAATTTTTATATAAAAGCGGACAGTAGAGATCAATTTTTATACAAAAGTGCATAGTGGAGATCAATTTTTATATAAAAGTGCATAGTGCCATTGCATAGTGCCATGGTGCCATTTGTAGGCCCGGCCTTCATGAAAGGCCTGTTTGTCACATAAAAATTTAATTTCTTTTTTGGCAAGGATATTCTCGTTATAACATTCAATATGTGTTTTCAGTTTTTCATTGAGTTCAGAGAAAGAGGGATGGGTATTAAATGCGTTGATCTGGGAATACAGACCATCAAAGTTTCTATCGATGTCTACTAATCGTTTCTTGTATTCTTCAGTTAGCAAACTCATCATCTGGCTAGAGCATGATTTTAAGATGTCCTCCCAAGCTATTTTGAAGGAGGAATCAATATTTTCAAAGGATGGACCTAAAGGGTTCAGATCTTCCTTGATAGATTCCTCTTTTGGTATGCCAATAAAGTGAGGATTTCTTTTCTAGCCACTTGGTTAGATTGGAAAACAGAAATGATCATTCCGATTCTTTTGATTCGTTTTGACCATATTCTTTCATATTTGACATATGCTCTATCCAGATTGTTATTATTTTTACCATATAAATACATATACTACAATTTCTCTTTCGCTTTGATGTCTGCAGGCCTTGTCAGCTCTTACCTATGTTATACACTATATGCGATATATACACCATATTCTGTAGTGATATAGTTTACCTGATTATATATATTACATTTACATCTTAGGACTCTGCACCTATCTTGCCTTGCGCTGTTCCTTGTGGACTCTTTGGGCCGGATATACCCGATGATTCCCTTGATGTGATGCTCCAACTCATGTAGATGCATGGAGGAAACTCACTACAATACTTTGCGTCAGCGTGCAAATATATACGTACCCATACATCAATTTGCTCTTTACATAAAGTATATTCTTTATTGGCAATTTGGGGGATCAGGATTTGGAGTACTACTCATCTTTGATCCATGTAACAATTACAATCGGTGTGAACTAGTAAGTCCTTTTACCATTACCAATTATTCTTTTTGTCCTCTTTCCTAAGTCCCTATTCTATGTATGTCCATCACACTGTATTTTGATATCATTGATATACTTTGATTGGTATGTTTTTATTCATACACTTTTCCTACTATGTAATACAACTGCACAGGAAATCCCTGAAGAAGGAATTACATCCACAATATTCCGAAACATGTTGGATTCTTCCATATGTATCATGTATGCATGTGTTCCTTACTATTGGAACCCTCATGGTCATGATATAGTGCAGTAATTGTATGCTACACTCTTTGCTTTTAAACTTCCAATTTATGTGCAATTTTGAATAAAGTATATATATTTTTACATATTTTGATCTCTTTCACCATTGACTACATTTCTACTCCCTCTCCCCCTCTCACCCGCTAAATCCCTGGGGCATTTCCTTTAAATATTTTTTCCTCCCTGGGACTTATGGAACCGGGAGGTGGAGTGAGGTGCTCAATCGCCAACCAGGTGGCCTTTTGAATGGCCTCCATTACCATTTACATGATCCTATAGCTCTGAATATACCTAACATTAGACATGCAGACCCTTAGTTTAATCTTGTGGAATGTGAGAGGCCTCAATTCCAGGATTAAACGAGCCTTGGTGTTTAAATATATACAAAAACGTAACCCAAGTCTTATCTTCCTCCAGGAATCTCACTTGGTTGGATGCAAAACACTAGCACTTCATAGGGCATTTGGGGTGTTGCCTTATGAGTTTATGTGAAATCTCCATTAATAACTGTATTGTAATAATGAATATATTTCATTTAGCTGGCATCTATGAAAGCCGGGCAAAAAGTGTTTCATTTAAGCTTTTGCTAAGAGCAGAGAATGTGGGCCAAGGCTTGTATATACAAACAATGGAGAGCCAATTCCATTGTTTTACACCTACTCCTTTAAAAGGGTCCCATGCTGGGATATGCATTGGAGTTAACTTCCTGGGGAAATTCAATTAACTCACTTGGCCAGCATAGTCACAAGGATTTGCATGAAAGAGGGCCGACTTATGGAGTAATCCCTCCAATCATGATCCAAGCTAGGCCAACCAATGAGACATCAGCCTGGTTTGATATACTCAGAGCCAAGGGAGAGGTATCGCTCTCTTTCTGATAGACCAGCAAGCCGAAAGGAACTTGGGTAAGGATGGGTAATTATGAGAAAGGAATGCCCTTTTACTTGTAACTAAATATGTGTGTAGATTACTGTATTGAGGAATATACCCTGTATTCCTTCATGTAAATACTTTATTTCAACCTAATATTTTCTTCCTTGGTGTAAGACGATAGATAGATGATTGTGTATTAGCTAGACTTTCAACTGCTTCCTAATAAATGTTATATTTGAAGCTTTCACTCTTGGTTGAAAGGAACTCTCATTTAACCCACATCATATCTATGAGATATGAAAAATCTTAAATATAGAGTTTTCAGGGTAACATTGGCAGAGCATTTCATTCCACGTACTCGAACTATGCTGGGGGGTGTCAGTGTTGGTGTCCAAATCCCTTATATGCCATACCAAGACGGTCAAAACTGACCCCCTTGGCAGATTTGTCATCCTGGTCCTGTTGATTGACAATAGACCATATACATTTGTGGCAGTATATATCCCACCTCCGTTTTCGGTGGAGGTATGGGAGATGCTGATGAAGGGGGTCCTCCAGGTTGCAGAGGGACCTATCATCTTGGCAGGGGATTTGAATGTGGTGCTATCGCCAGGAATGGATAGATTCGGCACGACACAGAAAAATAGCTCCCCTCTGGCACCGTGTGTGTAAAACCATTTGACCTGGTGGAGGCTTGGAGGTGGAAGAATCCAGATGCCAGGGCATATTCCTGTCATTCCGCCACGTTCAACGCCCTTTCCAGGCTGGATATGTGTTTTGTGTCTAGAGAACTGTTACCAAGAATAATGGAGGCCCAATACCTCCCCTGTGCCATCTCAGACCACTCCCCTTTGAAGGTCACTTTTGATATGGAGTGGCCGAGAGGGTATACCCTGTGGGGGTTGAGCCCTTTGTGGCTCCAGGAGGAATGCTTTGAGAGATCCACAAAAACGTCTATACATAACTTTTGATGGAACACAAAGATGAAGTCCCAACCTGGGATGCTTTCCAGGCTACACTTAGAGGTTCCATCTCTGGAGTTATTAAACAGCTTTGAGCAGATAAGGAATGAAGGTGAAGGACTCAGAATGGGTAGCTACTGACGCCGAGGTGGATTACAATAAAAACCCTAACCCAGATACATATAGGACCTGGGGGGAGGGCATTCTCCAATTAGACCTAGACTTCGTAGAAAAAACTCTGAAAAAACTTATGCATCAAGCACAACGCGTATTTGATTTTAGCAATAAAAATAGGCTGTTGGCCTACCTAGCCCATTCACAGCAGGCTCCAGCCTCTATTCCACGCATTTTTGACAATCATCAGAAATTATGTACTACACAACTAGACATTGCCAACGCGTTTGTACAGTTTTACTTGGACTTATACTCTTCCAGAGTGGATTATGGGGCAGAGATGCTTCGTGAGTACCTGGCCCCCATCCCTCTCCTGGAACTGACTGAGGAGGCAGCAAAGGAGCAAGAGCTTCCGATAAATGTAGAAGAAATCATATCTGCAATGCGTACACTCAGCCCGAATAAGACACCAGGATTGGATGGCTATCTGGTTAAGTGGTATGGCACTTATGCAGGCAGTTTGGCACCTAGGCTGCTAGAGATGTACAAGGGGGCCCTGGATCAAGATACCCTTCCCGAATCCCTGAGAGAGGCACTTATTGTGCTAATACCTAAGCCGCACAAGGACCATGAGCTATGTAAATCATATAGACCCATATAGTTAATCAACGTTGATGCTAAAATACTAGCCAAAATTTTTTACAATTTTTGCTTTCATTAAATCAACCTCTAGAAGGTTACAGGATGAAGACAAATACCGATTTTTCTACAACAATTTGACAGGGGCATTAAAGTGGAGTTCCACCCAAAAGTGGAACTTCCACTCATCAGATTCCTCCCCCCCTCCGGTGACACAGTTGGCACCTTTCAGGGGGGAGGGGGGTACAGATACCTGTATATTACAGGTATCTGTACCCACTTCCGGCATAGATAGCCGCAGAATCTGCGGTTATTTACGCCACTTCCTGCTCCCTCCCCGCTGCCTGCTGGGAAACACACGGGTCCCAGAGGCAGCAGGGAGCATCCTTATTGCGCGGCGCGACTTGCGCATGCGCAGTAGGGAACCGGGAAGTGAAGCCGCACGACTTCACTTCCTGATTCCCTTACCAAAGATGGAGGCGGCAGCACCCGAGGACGGAGAGACGCTTCGGCCTCGGGTGCCGACATCGCGGGCGCCCTGGACAGGTAAGTGTCCATGTTTTAAAAGTCAGCAGCTGCAGTATTTGTAGCTGCTGACTTTTAAAAAAAAAATTTCGGCGGCGCTCCGCTTTAAATTATTTTTTTACAGCAAGGCCAATTTTTGCTTTCATCAATTTACCTCTAAATGCTTACGGGGGAAGAAGGCACCAACAACACCTAAAGACAATTTTTTCCACAACAGTTTGACAGGGGCGTCACATTGACATTTTTTAGAGCAAGGCCAATTCTTGCTTTCATCAAAATTACCTCTAGAAGGTTATGGGATAATGGCACCAACACCACCCAAAGACCACACCCACAACAGTTTGACAGGGGCCTCATATTGAAATTTTTTAGAGCAATGCCAGTTCTTTCATCAAAACTATCTAAGGTCGAACTGTCTTTATAATAATCCTCCTCCATCATCTATAATAGATTCCTGTAGAAGATCGCACTGTCTCTATGGTAATCCTCCTCCATCATCTATAATAGATACCTATAGAAGGTTGCACTGTCTCTATAATAATCCCCCTCCATCATCTATAATAGATTCTTATAGAAGGTTGCACTGTCTCTCTATGATAATCCTCCTCCATCATCTATAATAGATTCCTATAGAAGGTCGCACTGTCTCTATGGTAATCCTCCTCCATCATCTATAATAGATTCCTATAGAAGGTTGCACTGTCTCTCTATGGTAATCCTCCTCCATCATCTATAATAGATTCTTATAGGTCGCACTGTCTCTATCTATAATAGATTCTTATAGAAGATCGCACTGTCTATATATAATAATCCTCCTCCATCATCTATAATAGATTCCTATAGAAGATCGCACTGTCTCTCTATATAATAATCCTCCTCCATCATCTAAAATAGATTCCTATAGAAGATCGCACTGTCTCTATGAAGTAGGAACGGGGGTCAGTTTATATGGCCATAGTTATGTGTGTGTAGTAAGACTTATTTAGAATTTTAGCTAAGAATCATATTTCTTGTATTTCATGTGACTTCCCCATCACAGGAATTTGCTACATTCCTCTTTCTGTGCAAAAAGCTTGCTTGCTGACATCATTTAAGACAGATGAAGGAACCGCAAGAGCATACTGCAGAGAAACGGAAGTTTAGTATAAAGCTAAAAATATATATAGTTTGCAGAACTTGTCTGGGTTAGGATGCATAGGTTGATTTTTAAAAGGTTAGAATGTCTGGTATAACAAAGTGTACCGCCTATTCGCTTGTGACGTAATATGCTGAAAAATATATCTACACTGTATTCACTATATCTGGGACTCTTGACATGTAGACATTAGTCGGGTCAGGAGCGTCCATTCTTTTCTGGCCAGAAAGATGGAATAAATCTCCCATACCAGAGTTCTTTGTCCAACTGTCATTCACTGATATCCTACCTAATATTCAGCTACTTTATTTGGTGCATTTGGCCGTGAGGGGGGAATATCGGTGTGACCTGTTGAGGCGGGTGGCACTGTTTTCCACCAGACCTACAAGGAGTGGTCTGAGAGGCCAGCCCTGTGGGTTATATCGTAGTCTCGAAAAGCACCTTCTAGAACTGTTATCTAGGAGACTGCGCTGTGTCCCATTTGGTGGCCTGCTGTGGACGACCTTCGTAGCATCAAAAGGACCTGGGAATCTACAAAATAGAAAGCTGGAGCTCCAACGGGAACAGGTGAGAGTCTTTTTACTTTTGTTTTTGGATAACAGTCAGACAGCCAGCCAGCCTCTCGACGGATCGAGGGAAGGGAAGCCTGATCACCTTCCGAGAGAGACGTCCGTTCAGATGATTGTGCATCTTTCGAACGAATCCCCAGTCAGTCAGTAATTTTTGGGTGGGAGTGTCTGGTATGATTGATGTGTGTATGAGACATCACTTTGTGGTGAAGTGACAGTGGTCCTCTTCTAAGTGCGGCTCCTGGCCGGGAGACCGCGCCCAGGCCACTGACCGAGGGAAGCGTTGTCTATTGTTCCTATTTGTGTCGAGGATTCAGACCCCTTACTGAATTCTCATCATCTACCCTACCCTCTGTGTCTTTCTTGGTGTCTTTTAGGTTATAAGAATGGGTGGGAAACATAGTGTTGAATCTCCCCTACAAACCATGATCTCCAACTTTAGGAAGGGATTTGCTAAGAACTGCAATTTAAAACTTAGCCCTGAGAAATTGATAACATTGTGTGAGAAAGATTGGCCCCGCTATGGAGCGCGGTGGCCCCCACAGGGAACCTTTGACTTAGAGACCATTGATGATTATTTGAGAATATTATGTCAGACTCACAGAAACATGACCAAGACGCACCTTCCAGGAGGACTGTTCGTTCGGATGATTGTGCATCGCTCGAATAAATCCTTAGCCAGTCAGGAGGACTGTTCGTTCGGATGATTGTGCATCCCTCGAATAAATCCTCAGCCAGTCAGGAGGAATATCCGTCCAGATGATTGTGCATCTCTCGGATTAATCCTCTGCCAGTCAGGAGGACTGTTCGTTCGGATGATTGTGCATCCCTCGAATAAATCCTCAGCCAGTCAGGAGGACTGTTCGTTCGGATGATTGTGCATCCCACGAATAAATCCTCAGCCAGTCAGGAGGACTGTTCATTCAGAAGATTGTGCATCCCTCGAATAAATCCTCAGCCAGTCAGGAGGAATATCCGTCCAGATGATTGTGCATCTCTCGGATAAATCCTCAGCCAGTCAGGAGGACTGTTCGTTCGGATGATTGTGCATCCCTCGAATAAATCCTCAGCCAGTCAGGAGGACTGTTCATTCGGATGATTGTGCATCCCTCAAATAAATCCTCAGCCAGTCAGGAGGACTGTTCGTTCGGATGATTGTGCACCTCTCGGATAAATCCTCAGCCAGTCAGTCAGGAGGAATGTTCGTCCAGATGATTGTGCATCTTTCAGACAAATCCTCAGTCAGTCAGTCAGCTAGGAGGAACGTCCCTCTGGATGATTATGCATCCTTTGGACAAATGGGAGATAAAGACCTGCAGTGGATAGAAGCCACAAAAAGAGGAACAGTGTAGAATTATGGTTATGACAAGAGTAGTACCACTGACAAAACAAACAAAACACATATATTCTCAACCCGAAGAGACAGATCAGCCTCCCCCGTATGTATATGAACAGACCTCAGATAGAGACAGGTCAGAGTCATGTCCAAATGCCCTGTCCAGTAAACAAGGGGACTCAAGTTGTTGTCCACCTACATCAGATTCATCAAGTTTGTCAATGCCAAATCTCAGTAAATATACTCCGAACCGTAACACTCTGGGTATAGGCAGGACAGAAATAGGGAACTCAGTAGTAGTCAATGGGCTCCCTAATCAAGTGTCCACTTCCACTCTGAGAAATCCTGATGCAAATAGCCGGACCCTTGCCCCGTCTTTCAACATACCTCTGCAAATGCCCCTAAGAAAACAGGCTGTAGAGGAACATCGGACTCTAGTTTACACCCCTTTTTACCACAACAGATTTACTGAACTGGAAGATTCACAGCCCTGCCTATTCTGAGAAGCCCCAAGCCATCACAGATTTGCTCCGGTCAATAACTTAGACCCATAACCCCACTTGGTCGGACTGCCAGAAACTTTTATTGACCCTTTTTAATACTGAGAAGAGACACAGAATTAACCAAGCAGTGCAGAAGTATAAAGGCAAAAGACCCTTCCTATTAGAAAGACTTTGTAGTTTTGGGGGGGCATCAAGTCCAACATCAGTTCCTGTACATGCCGGAATCCCCTATTCCCTTGCTGGGCAGAGACTTACTTGCTAAACTCAGAGCATACATATACTTCCAATCTGACGGACAGGCTATCCTAAAATTGCCCCATCCCTTTGAAGCCCACATACTGCAAGACATCCCGGGACTATGGGCAGAAGACAACCCACCAGGATTAGCCAGACACATTTCCCCAATCCTTATTGAATAAAAATCAGGAGCCACTCCAGTCAGCCTGAAATAGTAACCAGTCCCTCTAAAAGCCCTAATAGGAATACAAAAGTACTTAAACAAATTCCTACACTATGGAATTCTAAAACCCTGTCAGTCTCCCTGGAATACACCTCTACTCCCAGTACAGAAACCCGAAACAGCTCACTGTCGTCCTGTTCAAGACCTCAGAGCGGTCAATCAGGCTGTAATGACCATGCACCCAGCGGTCATTAATGAACTGTTACAATTACTGTGGGAGGCAGGTTATAAGATGTCCCGGAGAAAGGTGCAATTGTGACAAGGGACTGTAAAGTACCTGAGATTCAGAGTATCACAAGGACAGAGACAATTGGGAGAAGGCAGGAAAGAAGCTGTTTGTCAGATTCCCACCCCGACTACCAGATGGCAAGTACGTGAATTCCTGGGGGTGGCAGGATTCTGCTGAATCTGGATACCGGACTTTTGCCACAAAAGCCAGACCCCTCTATGAATCCACAAAGGGGGGAGAAAAGGAACCCTTTCAATGGGGTGAACAACAAAACAGAGCATTCCAAGACATTAAGGTCTCCCTAATGCAGGCTCCTGCGCTAGGCTTGCCAGATAGCCAAAAAGTCCTCTATTTATGTCAGTGAAAAACAAGGAATAGCAGTAATACTTGGGGTCGTGGCAGCGCCCTGTAGCATACCTTTCGAAACAACTGGACACTGTAGCTCAGGGATGGTCATCCTGCCTGCGGGCCATCGCAGTAACAGCCCTCCTTGTGGCCGAAGCTGACAAGTTGTCATTAGGTCAGGAGACTTATGTCTGAGTCCCACACCAAGTACAGGCATTAATGGATTACAAGGGGAATCACTGGTTTACTAACAGTCGAATGGTTAAATATCAAGCTATGCTGTGTGAAAATCCTCGTATCCACTTAGAGACTGTAAACACTTTAAACCCAGCCACTCTGCTCCCCACCTCACAGGAACCCCTAACTCATGACAGTCTCCAGGTAATGGATATGCAAGCCGACAAGACTTGAAAGACAGCCCCTTGGAAAATCCAATTGTTGCGTACTTTACTGACGGAAGCAGTTTTGTAAAAGATGTTTATCCCCAGATATAGGCTCAGACAATGGCCCTGCCTTTTGTCCACAAGTGTCTCCAGGAATTAGCAACAGCACTTAAGATTACTTGGAAACTACACACTGCATATAGGCCCCAAAGCTCTGGAAAAGTTGAACGAATGAACCGCATGCTCAAGTCACAACTGGCCAAGCTCTGTCAGGAAACCCAAATGAAATGGACCTTGATGTTGCCCATTGCTTTACTGAGAATTCGGAGTACCCCAACAAATAAGACAAATCTGTCCCCTTAAAGGTACTATATGGTAGGCCCCCACCCATCTTTAGAGGGATAAGAGGAGACTTGCATCAGCTAGGAGGGGTAGTTAACCGTGAACTGATACAGAGACTTGGGGAGAGTAAGCAAAACATAGGGAAATGGGTTCAAGAGAAACTTCCCATAAGCTTGTCGAACCCAGTACACCCCTTCAAACCAGGAGACACAGTGTGGGTAAAGGAGTGGAACTTAACCCCACTAGGGCCAAAATGGAGAGGTCCTTACACTGTTCTGCTATCTACCCCAACAGCCATTAAGGTAGCTGAGGTGACACCCTGGATACACCACTCCAGGGTAAAACAAGCTGCTGACCTCACAGACTCCTGGCACAGTACAGTAGATCCCCAAGATCCTTTGAGACTGAGATTGACCAGAGAAATCAGAAGGAAGAACTCCAGCCCTGCAGCCAGCACACCCCTGGAAGTTGCTGAATTTACACACGGCAGAAGATAGACAGACTGCAGCCCTGCGGTCAACACACTCCTGGAAGCTGCTAGCTCAACGCACGGCGGAAGATAAAGGATATCTACTAAGCTCTGCTCCAACCACAGCCCGAACGCTGGTTGGTCTACGCATAAGCTGAAGCTTGAGGATATTCATTGATGTAATGTTTACTAAAATCTTTATAACGAGACTGTTGAAAGCCATAGCAGTGATACTGGCCGAGCTAAAAAGGGGGAGGGTAATTCATGTGACCCTTGTATAAAGACCACCAGAGTAGGATCCATAGCTACCAAGATGTTACTGTGGCACTCTCATTATCAATGCAAGGGCACAGTAGCTGGTACCTGCATACATAATGGGACTACCTAGTCAATGTGCTCCGTTGAAAATCAGATAACCTGTTATGATCCCACTTATGCCCCCTATAAAACTTGGCTAACCATTCGGAGCTTTAGCTCCACCGGTAAGCTGGTAAACCATACCCTGATCACCAACTCAAGTATTGCAGAGACAAGTTTTAATTATTTTCTGACTTTCCCTATAGTGTATGGAGTGCTAATATTTTTACTCTTTTTGCATTCTTATTGTTACCATGGGCCAAGGGTCACTATCCCAGTGTTTTATAAGTTAATGAGAGACCCGGCTGGAGCCGACAATGGGGAATAATGTCGGTCGAAGAATGTTTTGTGCCTGCTAGTGAGGTCACCATAGAAAAGAAAAACAAAACTGTATGTTATCTAATGATGCTTAATCTGGCTATTAATCGCTATGATTATGATCAAAGAGGGAATGAAGTAGGAACGGGGGTCAGTTTATATGGCCATAGTTATGTGTGTGTAGTAAGACTGATTTAGAATTTCATCTAAGAATCATATTTCTTGTATTTCATGTGACTTCCCCATCACAGGAATTTGCTACATTCCTCTTTCTGTGCAAAAAGCTTGCTTGCTGACATCATTTTAGACAGATGACGGAACCGCAAGAGCATACTGCAGAGAAACGGAAGTTTAGTATAAAGCTAAAAATATATATAGTTTGCAGAACTTGTCTGGGTTAGGATGCATAGGTTGATTTTTAAAAGGTTAGAATGTCTGGTATAACAAAGTGTACCTATTCGCTTGTGACGTAATATGCTGAAAAATATATCTACACTGTATTCACTATATCTGGGACTCTTGACATGTAGACATTTGTCGGGTCAGGAGCGTCCATTCTTTTCTGGCCAGAAAGATGGAATAAATCTCCCATACCAGAGTTCTTTGTCCAACTGTCATTCACCGATATCCTACCTAATATTCAGCTACTTTATCTATGGTAATCTTCCTCCATCATCTATAATAGATTCTTATAGGTTGCACTGTCTCACTATGGTAATCTTCCTCCATCATCTATAATAGATTCCTAAAGAAGATCACTGTCCCTCTATATAATTCCTCACCATCATCTATAATAGATTCTCATAGAAGGTCACACTGTCTCTATGGTAATCTTCCTCCATCATCTATAATAGATTGCTATCTCAGCTCTCCTCCTATAGATCTCTATGGTAATCCTCCTCTATCTGCTCTGTATCTCCGCCATCCTCTATGATAGACTGGTATAGAAGGTCGCACTATCTCTCCTTCACTCTCCTCCATCCCGCACACTGTATATTTCCTGCTTCCTCTCTCATAGAATACAGATAATCGGATCGCCATCTCTCTCCTGCATCTGCGCCTTGCTAAGTCTCCATACATACTACTTCCTCTCCCAGCATCCTCAGCGTTTTTATCCTAAAACACTAGAGGACGATTTGTCTCATATCCGGGCTTCGGCCGGCGGCCATTTTGTCAATGACCTAATGTATTGTATGTAATGGGAGAGATTTCTCGGACACTAGAGAACAAAACCTTCCGTGCTGAGGCTCCGGCCGGGGGCCGCCATGATACAGAGGACCAAGTCACCTCATGTAGCTGTTATGGCAGGAACGTTTTCTGTGTAATTATAAAGATAAATAATGGGCGTTGTGCACCATCTATCCCCTCATATACAACAACATATAAAGTAAATACATATTGCAATAAAGGTGTATATACATATAATTCCTGACATTATGTATAGTAGTGATATATACAGTATAAATCCTGTGTTATATCTCTATGCGTGTGTATATAACTATATATATATATATACACACAGTATATACATACATATACACACACATTATATACATACATATACACACACAGTTCAGTATATACATACATATATACAAACACACAGTATATACATACATATATACACACACACAGTATATGCATACACATATATACACACACAATATATATATATATATATATATATATATATATATATATATATATATATATATATATATATATATATATATATATATTATATACACACACAGTATATACATACACACACAATATATATATACATATACACACAGTATATACATACATAGTATATACATACATATACACACACACACAGTATACACATACATATATACACACAGTATATACATACATATATACACACACAGTATATACATACATATACACACACAGTATATACATACATATATACTCACAGTATATACACACACACATAGTATATACATACACGTATACACACATAGTATATGCATACATATACACACACACAGTATATACATACATATACACACACACAGTATATACACACACACAGTATATACATACACAGTATATACATACATATACACAGACAGTATATACATACATATATACACACACAGTATATACATATATATACATAGTTGCCAACATTGTAAAAAAAAAAATGTGGGACACTTTTGTGGCTGTAGGAGGAGCTGTACAATAATTAGGGGGCGGGGGCATTTGTGTGTAGGTGTGGCTTACGAAAACATAGAAGTGCGGCGCGGTGAATAATGGGCGTGGTTTACGTGACATAGTGGGCGTGGCTTAAATGGGCGTGGCTCAAGAGGGTGTGGTTAGAGTCTGAGATGAATGAGGGATGGAGAGGGATGGAGAGGGATGGAGAGGGGGAGGGATGGAGAGGGGGAGAGGGGGAAAGGGGGAGAGGGAAATGACAGGACAGCAGCCCCAGATCCTAAACAATAAAAATGTGTGTATTCTAGAAAGTTTAACAATCAGCAGATAAAGATACTCCAAACACCTGGTGCTAGCACTTCAATCATCCCGGCACCATGGTTGTTATGATGTCAGGATGATTGAAGTGCATTATTTCTATTATTAATATAAAATGAAATCATTCAACTCACCATAATGCAGAATCAGTGGGATCCCTGAGCGTGTCACTAGCAGAGTTCGTCCTTGCATCAGATGTCCCCAGCGGAGCCCCCCCTCACATCAGATGTCCCCAGCGGAGCCCCCCCTCACACCAGGAGTCCCCAGCGGAGCCCCCCCTCACACCAGGAGTCCCCAGCGGAGCCCCCCTCACACCAGGAGTCCCCGGCGGAGCCCACCCTCACACCAGGAGTCCCCGGCGGAGCTCCCCCTCACATCATGTCCCCAGCGGAGCCCCCCTCACATCAGGTGTCCCCGGCGGAGCCCCCCGTCACATCAGATGTCCCCAGCGGAGCCCCCCTCACACCAGGAGTCCCCAGTGGAGCTCCCCCTCACACCAGGAGTCCCCGGCGGAGCCCCCCCCCTCACATCAGGTATCCCCGGCGGAGCTCCCCCTCACATCAGGTGTCCCCGGCGGAGCCCCCCCTCACATCAGGTGTCCCCATCGGAGCCCCCCTCACATCAGGTGTCCCCAGCGGAGCCCCCCCTCACATCAGGAGTCTCCGGCGGAGCCCCCCCCACATCAGGTGTCCCCGGCGGAGCTCCCCCCTCACATCAGGTGTCCCCAGCAGAGCCCCCCCTCACATCAGGAGTCTCCGGCGGAGCTCCCCCTCACATCAGGTGTCCCCGGCAGAGCCCCCCCTCACACCAGGAGTCCCTGACGTAGCCCCCCCCTCACATCAGGTGTCCCCGGCGGAGCTCCCCCTCACATCAGGTGTCCCCGGCGGAGCTCCCCCTCACATCAGGTGTCCCCAGCGGAGCCCCCCCTCATATCAGGAGTCTCCGGCGGAGCTCCCCTCACATCAGGTGTCCCCGGCGGAGCTCCCCCTCACATCAGGTGTCCCCAGCGGAGCCCCCCCTCACATCAGGTGTCCCCAGTGGAGCCCCCCTCACATCAGGTGTCCCCAGTGGAGCCCCCCTTACATCAGGTGTTCCCGGCAGAGCCCCCCCTCACATCAGATGTCCCCGGCAGAGCCCCCCCTCACATCAGGTGTCCCCGGTGGACCCCCCCCTCACATCAGGTGTCCCCAGTGGAGCCCCCCTCACATCAGGTGTCCCCAGGGGAGCTCCCACTTACATCAGGTGTTCCCGGCGGAGCCCCCCTTACATCAGGTGTCCCCGGCGGAGCCCCCCTCACATCAGGTGTCCCCGGTGGAGCCCCCCCTCACATCAGGTGTCCCCGGTGGAGCCCCCCCTCACATCAGGTGTCCCCGGTGAAGCCCCCCTCACATCAGGTGTACCCAGTGGAGCCCCCCTTGCATCAGGAGTCCCACAGCGGTGCGCCCCCCCCTACCTCAGAGGTGTCCTCCGCATGGCTAGAACCCCCGCCCCTTTCCATTTTAGACTGGCAGCGGGGCGGAGGGTAGGCGGGGCGAGGCAGAGCAGGGTGGGGGGTAGGCGGGGTGGGGCGAGGCGGAGCGAGGAGAGGCGGAGCTGGGCGGAGAGTGGGCGGCGATGCAGGAGCTCCGTCTAGCCCCCCCCAGCCGTCTTCCTAAACTACAGAAAAATGGCGGCCTCCTAAACTACAGAAAAATGGCGGACCTCTAGCGGCGGCAGCGGCGGCAGCGGCGGCGAAATCGTGAAGAACCGGATTTCTCGGGAATGGCGTCTAAGTTCCGGGAATGTCCCGGGAAATCCGGGACAGTTGGCAAGTATGCATATATACACACACAGTATATACATCGCCCAAATGCTGGCGATGCGGAAACATGATGGAACTCTACTTCACGTATGGTGGGAATTCCTTTTGGAAAACTATTGCTGTCCTTATCAAATCACTCACTGGTTCTTTTAGCTCCGCAGACAGCTCTCTCGGGGTTGGAACTGGAAGCCTGGCCTACCGCAATGCTTTCTCTAGTATCCCATATCCTCATAGCTACCCAACTCTTCATTGTCCATCATTGGAAGAGCGTCAACCCACCTTCTCTCCAATCAGTGTTGCCAACCGTCAGTATTTTTACTGGCAGCCAGTAAGAAACTGCACTTTTCTCTTGCCAGTAAATGCCAGTGATTGGAAAAGGTGGCCAATAAAAAATATGGCTCTGATGCTCAGCCAAGACCATCCAAGTGCTTGTACAGGGTGTTCAGGCAGCGCCGGTGGGGGGCAGGTCTGGTGGGGGACAGCGCTGGTGGGGGGCAGGTCTGGTGCCTAAGCGTATCGCGTGATGTCATTGTGCAAGGGAGCCAAGCAGAGCAGCCGGAGCCTCGTGTGCAGGTCTGTGGGATGGGAGCAAGGCAAGCCGAGAGGGGGACTGACAGTGCTGTTTGGATTGGAGTGGACTGAAGGGACCACCATGGAGAGAGACTGTCACTGTGACTCAGGAGGGGACGTGTCGTGTTGGTGAGGTGTCATCCTCATCTGTACTGCCACACACTGCTGTCAGTGACACTGCGAGAGTCAATGTCATGTGTGTGTGCCTCCCATTCTAATTTTTTGCCCTCCTCAGTCCCTGAGCTACGTACTTACTTTTTTGAAAATTAAATAAGAAATATTTTTTTTTGCCTTAATATCTAAATTACCACCATACATATACTGCGGCAGGGCAGCCTGGCTGCACGAAACAACGTACCTGTACCTTGTTCGCACTTCCTGGTCTACGAGCCTGAATGCCCGCCGCCGGTGACCCGCTCCCACTGTGATTGGACACAGCGGTTGTAAATCATTGGGTCCGGTGGCCGTGATGGCCACCAGCGACACCCGCGATCGTTCGGGGAAGGACAGAACGGCAGTCTGTCTATGTAAACAAGGCAGATTATCATTCTGTCATAGAGGAAGAGAGAGATCAGTGATTCCTACTAATCTGTAACACCGATCTCTCTTTTCTTCTAGTGTCACCATCCCCCACACAGTTAGAAAGCCCACACAGGGAAAACATTTAACCCTTTGATTGCCCCCAATGTTAACCCCTTCCCTACAACTAGCTGTTCATTTTCCTTTTCTATGTTTCCTTTTTTATATCTCTGCATCTGAAATGGCCGCCATTTATACTGTTGAAAATGCAGCCTTGTTAAAAGGATGAAATAATTTGCACTTATTCACTAAAATGTATTGTAGGCTTTTATTCTGAGAAATATAAACACTGTAATGTGTCTAACACTGTGCAAGTACTCACTTTAACATGCACACCATCAACTTCGATGGCGCCCCTATACAGCTATACCCGGACTTGTCCTGGATCACCCTTCAGCAAAGACGCTCCTTGCAACCACTCCTCACAACATTGAAGGAACATGACTTCCGATACCATTGGGGTTTCCCCTTCAGCCTCACAGCAAAGAAAGATGGGAGATCCACCACTCTGCGATACCTGGAAGACCTCCACTCATTTTGCAGAGATTTGGATATTCCGGTCCCGCCCACCCCCGGGTGGGACCCCCTACCAACCCCACCACCTCGCCCAGAGCCCTGGGTTCAGGTGAACGGGAGAAAGCGACAGAGGCCGCATTCCAATGGCCCTCCGGCAATTGCCCATCAGAGATAACTTTTTGCAGCCTGAGAGGAACCCGATCATGAGACATTAGTATAGGAATCACTACGACTGCCTATCATGCTAAGAGTTCAGGAATTATCCTGCTTTTCTTCTTTCCTTATAGAGGGTTAGACCCTAACTGCCATTATGTGGGATTACGGTTTTATGGTTTCGCACTTATGCAAGTTTAGTATGTATACTACTGATGATATACCATTGTCATGCTTAAGCTCTCCAAAATTATTAATGGGGTCCCTCCTTCCTTTGTCCCCCTTTCCCTCCATCTCCTTATCCTTGCCCTCCCTTCTATCCCCTCCCTACCCCATATTCACCATTCCCTACCCCCCCAACCCCTCCTTGCCCTCCCACCCCATACTTTATTAGGGTATATCACTACGTTTACTTATATGCCTTCATCCCTACTAGGTTCCTAAAAGGCTATTTGGAAGGGTCTCTAGGCTTATATATTGATCAGTGCTGCCTATACTATCCTGGTTTGTCCATTACTGAGCAAAAAATGGCACCAGCCGACTTTATCTGTTGCCTTAGCTTAGACCAAATGGTATTCTAGTTACTAGCTGTTAAATATAAGTTTTTCTTTATCTAGCTGCTTTATTACGGTGTGCTGCATAATTATTTAACTGCAGGCGGATCTGGGAGAGGATGGCGACTGGCCTGGAGCTGTCCTGTCCTCCCCCGGGAGACCGTCGAGTGGCTCCCCATTTAACCCCCTTGGAGAGTATTGTTTCTACCTCCTACATGGGGGGGGCCCTCAAGGGTTTTTGACCCACCACCTTGTATAGGTGGGTTAAACTATACTTGGTTATTATTTGATTTTGTACTAATTTTTGTTCTCTTTGTCGTCCACATCTTTCTCTACTCTTTTGCTACTGGCTTTTCTTTCCTCTATTCCCCTCTTATCTACCATGTTGTGGGCGCCCCACGCCTCTGGAGCCCAGGTCCAGTTTGTAGAAGCATGTTTCCTGCTACGTGCCTTATTTGAAGGCTCAGTCGTTCATCGTCCTCCACATCCAAACCCACTTCAGTCGTCCTGGTAAGCTAATGTTCCTTTTATTTTTACCACCCAATGATTGACATACTGTCATTAAATGTGAAAGGCCTTAACTCCAACACTAAACGAAGCTTAGCCTTGAGGGAATTCAAAAGATCTAAAGCTGACATAATTTTCACTCAGGAAACACATCTCACTAAGACTGACAATATGGCATTTGCCACTAAGTATTATTCCCAGATATACCTAGCCTCTAATCCTCGTAAACGAGCTGGTGTGGCTATTCTGTTCAAAAAAGACTCCCCCCTTAAGTTACAATCGATAATTTCGGACCCCCTGGGACATTATATCATATTGAGAGGTACATGGAAAGATACTAACCTCACACTCTGTAACATATACGCCCCTAACACTAACCAAACCTCCCTATCTAAAGTGTATAAACGACTATTTGCATTTCCCCATCAATACCTGGTTATTGGAGGAGACTTTAACCTGACCTTCTCCTCCTGCCTAGACAGACACTCCCTTGGACAGAGTCAGGCCCCCAAGGCCCTTGATAGAAGATCATCTCTCTTCCGTCAATTAACTAGGAAATACGCTCTGTTTGACTGTTGGAGGACTGCCTTCCCCTCAGCTAAACAATTCACCTTTTACTCTCATCCGCATAAATCTCATTTGCGCCTAGATTACTTTTTTGTAAATGCCCCAACCAGGGCCGTCTTTAACGCAGGGCAAAAGGGGCAGCTGCCCTGGGCCCTGTCATTGCTGTGGGGCCCAAAGCAGCTGCCACTTAAGCCCTGCGCTGTCCGCAGTTTTTGCGGAGTAGCGGGGGGGAGCCGATCCCCCCTGCTCTCCCAAGCGGCTACATTCATTATACAGGAGAGCGGGACAGCTGCGGGCTTCATGTGTTTGAGCCCGCTCCTCCCGCTTCTCCCTCTGTCAGGAGCTGCGGACCCTAGTCAATGACAGAGCGAGAGCGGCGCTCTGTGTTCCTCCCGCCCCCACCCCCGCCTGGCAGACCTGTTTAGCACACAGCCGAGTGAAGTTTTCTGGCTGTGTGCTGGGTCTGATAGGCTGGGACTGTGTTCGTTGCACCGCCGTGTGATCAGGTAAGAAAGAACAAGGTGAAGAGAAGGGGAAGAGGATTCATTTGTTCAGACTGCAGAGAATTGCTGGTACAGAGGTGGACATGGGGGGTACAGAAGTGAGAAGACATGGTAGGTACAGAGGTGGACATGGGGGGGGGTACAGAGATGGACATGGGGGGTACAGAGGTGGACATGGGGGGTACAGAAGTGAGAAGACATGGTAGGTACAGAGGTGGACATGGGGGGGGGGTACAGAGATGGACATGGGGGGTACAGAGGTGGACATGGGGGGTACAGAAGTGAGAAGACATGGTAGGTACAGAGGTGGACATGGGGGGGGGGTACAGAGATGGACATGGGGGGTACAGAGGTGGACATGGGGGGTACAGAAGTGAGAAGACATGGTAGGTACAGAGGTGGACATGGGGGGGGGGGGTACAGAGATGGACATGGGGGGTACAGAGGTGGACATGGGGGGTACAGAAGTGAGAAGACATGGTAGGTACAGAGGTGGACATGGGGTGGGTACAGAGGTGGACATGGGGGGGGTACAGAGATGGACATGGGGGGTACAGAGATGGACATGGGGGGGTACTGAGGTGGAAGGGGTACAGAGAAGGACATGGGGGGTACAGAAGTGAGAAGACATGGTAGGTACAGAGGTGGACATGGGGGGGGGGGGGGGTACAGAGATGGACATGGGGGGTACAGAGGTGGACATGGGGGGTACAGAAGTGAGAAGACATGGTAGGTACAGAGGTGGACATGGGGTGGGTACAGAGGTGGACATGGGGGGGGGTACAGAGATGGACATGGGGGGTACAGAGATGGACATGGGGGGGGTACTGAGGGGGAAGGGGTACAGAGAAGGACATGGGGGGTACAGAGGTGGACATGGGGGGGTACTGAGGTGGAAGGGGTACAGAGAAGGACATGGGGGGTACAGAGATGGACATGGGGGGTACAGAGGTGGACATGGGGGGTACAGAGATGGACATGGGGGGTACAGAGGTGGACATGGGGGGTACAGAGGTGGACATGGGGGTACAGAGATGGACATGGGGGGTACAGAGGTGGACATGGGGGGTACAGAGATGGACATGGGGGGTACAGAGGTGGACATGGGGGGTACAGAGGTGGACATGGGGGTACAGAGATGGACATGGGGGGTACAGAGGTGGACATGGGCGGTACAGAGATGGACATGGGGGGTACAGAGATGGACATGGGGGGGTACTGAGGTGGAAGGGGTACAGAGATGGACATGGGGGGTACAGAGATGGACATGGGGGGTACAGAGGTGGACATGGGGGTACGGAGGTGAACAGAGGCGGTGGGGGGGTACAGAGGTGAACATGGATGGGGGGTACTACAGAGGTGGATAGGGGGTACAAAGGTGGACATGGGGGGGGGTACAGAGGTGGACGGAAAGATATAGAAGTGAACGTGGATGGGGGTACAGAGCTGAACACAGAGATGGACATGGGGGGTACAGAGGTGGACATGGGGGGTACAGAAGTGAGAAGACATGGTAGGTACAGAGGTGGACATGGGGGGGGGGTACAGAGGTGGACATGGGGGGGGGTACAGAGATGGACATGGGGGGTACAGAGATGGACATGGGGGGGGTACTGAGGTGGAAGGGGTACAGAGAAGGACATGGGGGGTACAGAGGTGGACATGGGGGGGTACTGAGGTGGAAGGGGTACAGAGAAGGACATGGGGGTACAGAGATGGACATGGGGGGTACAGAGGTGGACATGGGGGGTACAGAGATGGACATGGGGGGTACAGAGATGGACATGGGGGGTACAGAGGTGGACATGGGGGGTACAGAGATGGACATGGGGGTACGGAGGTGAACAGAGGCGGTGGGGGGGTACAGAGGTGAACATGGATGGGGGGTACTACAGAGGTGGATAGGGGGTACAAAGGTGGACATGGGGGGGGGGGTACAGAGGTGGACGGAAAGATATAGAAGTGAACGTGGATGGGGGTACAGAGCTGAACACAGAGGTGGATGTGGGGTACAAAGGTGGACGGAAAGATATAGAGGTGGATGGGGGATACAGAAGTGAGCTGTGGATGGGGGGGCAGAGGTAGACAGGGGATACAGAAGTGAGCTGTGGATAGAGGGGTACAGAGGTGAGCTGTGGATAGAGGGGTACAGAGGTGAGCTGTGTATGGGGGGGGGACAGATATAGACAGGGAATACAGAAGTGAGCTGTGGATGAGGAAGCAGAGGTAAGCAAAGTGATGTGCAGAGGTGACCAATAGATAGTTACTTTGCGGGAGGGAGGAGGATATGCAAGTACTGCCCCTTGTGCTGATTTTTTTCTGTGCCCTGTATGATACAAACACCTCAAAGTACACACCCCCAATCCCTGTGTGTCATCCTGGACTCCTATCTCCCCCCTTCCCCCATTATCTTGAACTCCCCCATCTCTCTCCCCCCCAATCATCCTGGACTCCCATATCTCCCCCCCCCACCTATCATCCTGGACTTCTCTATCTCTTCCCCCCATCATTATTATTATTATACAGGATTTATATAGCGCCAACAGTTTGTGCAGCGCTTTACAACATGAGGGCAGACAGTACAAGTAGAATACAATGCAATACATAAGTTTATGTGTTTGTTTTGTTTTTTCGAATGTTGGGGTGGAGAGACAATTTGCATGGGGGGGGCCCAAGAATTTTTTTTGCCCAGGGCCCAATCAATAGTAAAGACGGCCCTGGCCCCAACCCTGAGAGCTTGTAAGAGCTCAGATATTCAAGCAATTTCATGGTCGGATCATGCTCCAATCACACTGTCTTTGGCATTGTCCTCGGGAACCCTTCGTACATGTCATTGGCGTTTGAACGATTTCCTGCTTAAACATGACCCCTCCAGGGACGACTTGGAAAAAACCATGAAATTATATTTTGCAGAAAACAGTTCACCAGAGGTTTCCATTGCTACTCTCTGGGAGGGTCATAAAGCGGTCTTTAGAGGCCAATGTATCTCGCTATCCACGGCACTCAAAAGGAACGCTAATACGGCCCGTATAGCCCTATTAGACAAGCTTAAACAATTGGAAACGTGCCTGCTTTCCTTTCCGTCCTTAAAAACTCTTAGAGAGATTGTACAGGTACGGGCTGTTCTGAGAGACATAGACTTAGGTAAAATTGAGAAGGCGCTAATGAGATTAAGGCAAACCTATTATGACAAGGCAAACAAACCACATACGTTATTAGCTAGACAGCTACGAGACCGTGTCGCGGCCGCCTCAATTGCCCATCTAAATGATGGAAGTGGCATTCCCCAAACTCATCCCACTAAGATTGCTCAGATCTTTCATGACTACTACTCGACCTTGTATAACAATCCGAATGTTCCGCACAACCCTCCCCCACAGGACCTGTCCCAAAGAATCCACTCTTATCTAGAAGAATGTGAAATACCGAGACTTACTCCCTCCGCCCTGACCACCCTAAACTCCCCCATTACAGAGGAGGAGGTCACAGACACAATTAAATCGCTTCCAAACAACAAAGCCCCGGGTCCTGATGGATTTCCATACCAGTACTACAAAACCTTCCTACTGCATTTACTCCCTTATATGACAACACTGTTTAATTCATTTCTGTCTGAGACACCTATCCCACGAGATATGCAAAATTCCTATCTCACGCTGATTCCCAAGCCTGAAAAGGACCACAGCTTACCATCAAACTATAGACCTATTGCGCTACTTAATGCGGATCTCAAAATTTTCACGAAATTATTAGCTAACAGGCTAAACAATTTTATGCCGTCATTGATTCACAAAGACCAGGTAGGCTTTATACCCATGCGGCAAGCAGGGGACAATACCCGTAAGGTTATTGACCTAGTGGAGGTGGCAAACAGGACCAAAGTAGAAGCACTTCTGCTCAGTCTTGACGCAGAAAAAGCTTTTGATAGGCTAAGTTGGCCTTTTCTGTTTGCGACCCTACGACGAGCCGGAATCACAGGCCCCTTTTTGCGAGCCATCTATCATCTATATTTGTCCCCGTCAGCCATGGTACGCACCCAACACGCAACATCTACCACCTTTCCGATATCAAACGGAACGCGGCAAGGTTGTCCGCTCTCACCACTACTCTACGCCCTTTGTATAGAACCTCTAGCGGCTCATATTAGGGAGAATCTAAATATTCATGGCATTCCAGTTCATATTAGAGATTTTAAGATCTCCCTATATGCTGACGATGTTCTCCTTACACTGACGCAACCACACATTTCCTTGCCGAACATACATGTAGAATTAGATAGATCTATCTGGATATAAAATAAACAACTCTAAAACAGAGGCTCTGCCCCTTAATATGCCTCCTCAGACACAGGCGGCTCTTTCGCAATCGTTTAACTACTCCTGGAAAACTTCCTCCTTAAAATACCTCGGGGTCCATCTCACAACCACATATGATTCCCTATATAAAGCTAACTTCCCCCATTTATATACTACTATTAGAGCCTCATTGAATAAATGGAAATCCCTGAAACTATCCCTCTTTGGACGACTAGCGACCCTTAAGATGATGATCCTACCTCAGCTCTTATACCTATTTGAGACACTTCCGATACCTATGCCAGCCTCACATCTAAGGAGGCTCCAGGGCGACCTGATTAATTTCTTTTGGAATTATAAGAGACACCGGATTGCTAAATCGGTTCTCTAAGCTCCCCGTAATCAAGGTGGCCTAGCATTTCCTAACATAGCCAAATACTATTTGGCAGCTCAACTACGCCCTGTAGCCTCTTGGTGTACCCTTCACGCTTATAATCGATGGACACAAATCGAAAAGCTTTGGTTGGCCCCTATACATTCGAACTCCATGTTATGGAGTTCCGATGTATCTTCAGACAGCTCGCAGCTATTGGGACCAATGTCCCTCCTACGTCAGCTGTGGAAACGTGTAAAACCGACATATCCACTTACCACCCCTTCCTCACCGGTTACGTCCTTCCTATTTACTCCCAACATCCCAGACAGCCTGACCTCACAGATGTCCCATTTCTGGATGGAAAAGAACCTATTCTGTTACGGCCAGCTGATTGACCCTAGGACCCTAAGATCATTTCAAGATCTGCAAAAAGAATTTGACATTCCCAAACAGGATTTTGAAAAGTTGTGCTTAGAGAGCTCCTCTCCTAAAGGCATGATATCGTAGACCTACCAGCTCCTAACGCATGATTTCTCGCCAGAGGGTCCTCGGCATGCATATATGGGTAAGTGGGAGCGAGCCTTGGGTGCAGACCTCCCTTTACACACATGGCAGCTTATATGGTCTCAGGCCTCTAAAAGCTCTATGTGCACGCTATAAAGAGAACCAATATAAGATTCTGTTCCATTGGTACCAAACCCCAGACTTGCTCCACTCCATGTATCCATTGTCTGACTCTCGCTGTTGGCGATGCTATAATGACAGAGGGACGTTATTTCACATTTACTGGACCTGTCCTCTGATTGCCCCGTACTGGGAAATGGTTCACTTCCTGCTTAGGTCCATCCTTGGTGCTGAGGTGCCTTTCGATCCGAGGGTTTTCTTGCTGGGTCTCCCACCAATCGCTCTCCCTAAAAGGTCCAAGAAACTTTTGTCACATATATTAACTGCCGCACGATGCTTGGTGGCACTAAAATGGAAGCAGAGGAAACCACCTTCGATATCGGGATTGCACTCCAGGATTAGGGATGTCAAGAGAATGGAATATCTCACAGCCTCCTTAAATGATAATCTTGAGAAGCATAATCAAATATGGGAGGTGTGGGTCCTTTTTGAAAATCCCATAACCTAATTCTCCATATGACAGGCCTAGGGTTGTTGATTTCCTCTTCTGGTGGGGAGGGTTGGGCTTCAGGGGCGAGGCGTGTCTCCATTACCTTCATCTCTCTTCCCTACTCTCTACCCACTCTTACTCACCCCATTTTAAGCCTTCTGCTAACCCCCCTCTTTTCTATTCTTCTCTCTACCTTATAGTTTTTTTATTTCCCTTTATCTATTTAATTTTTGTTATGTTGCACAAGGTATACAACCAGTAATATATGACTAAGGTAATGTTTTGTCAATGTAATCTGTTCTCAACAATCAGATAGATATGCACATAGTGACCAGCATCTTCGTATGAGTGCTATCAAGTTTGGACTCTACCTCAGAAGTACCTACTACGCTTTAAATTGTATTACCTTGTGCTCTATGTTATTACTTGTGTTCTCTTCTGGAAAATTAATAAAAATTGTAAATTTTTCAAAAAAAAAAAAAAATTAGAATATCATCAAAAGGTTAATTTATTTCAGAAATTCAATTCAAAAAGTGAAACTCAATCATTTCTTTCTTTTAATTCTGATGATTATGGCTTACAGCTATTTGAAACCCCAAAATTTGGTATCTCAGAAAAGACCAGTAAACAAAAAGGATTTTTAATACAGAAATGTTGTCTCAGTGAGAAGTCTGTCCATGTACAGTATAGTATGCACTCAATACTTGGTTGGGGCTCCTTTTGCATGAATTACGGCATCAATGCGGCGTGGCATGGAGGAGATCAGTCTGTGGCACTGCTGAGGTGTTATGGAAGCCCAGGTTGCTTTGATAGTGGCCTTCATCTCGTCTGCATTGTTGGGTCTGGTGTCTCTCATCTTCCTCTTGACAATACCCCATAGATTCTCTATGGGATTTAGGTCAGGTGAGTTTGCTGGCCAATCAAGCACAGTGATACCACGATCAATAAACCAGGTATTGGTAGTTTTGGCAGTGTGGGCAGGTGCCAAGTTCTGAAAATGAAATTAGCATCTCCATGAAGCTGGTCAGCAGAGGGAAGCATGAAGTGCTCTAGAATTTTCTAGAAGAGGGCTGTGCTGACTTTGGACTTGATAAAACACGGAGGACCAACACCAGCAGATGATATGGCTCCCCAAATCATCACTGACTGTGGAAACTTCACACTGGCCCTCATGAAACTTGGATTCTGTGCCTCTCCACTCTTCCTCCAGACTCTGGGACCGTGATTTCCAAATGAAATGCAAAAATTTTCCACAGTCCGTGATGTCCATCTGTGGGATATTGTCAAGAGGAAGATGAGAGACATCAGACGCTATCAAAGCAACCTGGACTTCCATAACACCTCAGCAGTGCCACAGGCTGATCACATTCATGCCACGCCGCATTGATGCCGTAATTCATGCAAAAGGAGCCCAGACCAAGTATTGAGTGCATACTATACTGTACATGGACAGACTTCTCACTAAGACAACATTTCTGTATTAATAAAACAATTTTTTATTGGTCTTATGTAATATTCTAATTTTCTGAGATACTGAATTTTGGGGTGTCACTCGCTGTGAGCCATAATCATCAAAATTAAAAGAAAGAAATGCTTGAAATATATCACTCTGTGTGTAACACATCTATATAAAATATATGAGTTTCACTTTTTGAATTGAATTACTGAAATAAATTAACCTTTTGATGATCTAATTTTATGAGATGCAACTGTATATATATTTTTGAAGAGACCCTAGAAAATAAAATGGTGATCCTTGCAATGTTTTGTGTCACACTGTATTTGTGCAGCAGGCTTTCGAATGCAATTTATTTGGAAAAAAAATGCATTTTAACCACTTAAGGACCAGGTCTATTTATTATTTGCACAGCGGTTTTTCAAACACATTTTTTTTGGAAAAAATACACTTCACAAAATTTTTAAAAAATTAAACTGAAAATTTAGCCCAATTTTTTTGTATATTGTGAAAGATGATGTTACGCCAAGTAAATAGATACCCAACTTGTTACAGTTTAAAATTGCGCACATTTGTGGAATGGTGACAAACTACGGTACTTAAAAATCTCCATAGTTGACGTGTTATAAAATTATAATGGTTACCAGTTTAGAGTTACAGAGGAAGACTTTTACTAGAATTATTGCTCTTGCTCTGGCGATCGCAGCGATACCTCACTTGTGTGATTTAAACACTGTTTACATTTGCGGGCGCCACTTACGTATACATTTTCTTTGGAGCGCGAGGACGCGTGGACGGGGGCGCTTTATAAAAATGTTTTCTCTTATTTTTTTTTATTTTTTTTTTGCACTGTCCCTGTAAAAAAAAAAAGATAAAATCGGATCACTTTATTGCTTTCACAAGGAATATAAACATCCATTGTGACAGTAATAGGCAATGACAGGTCCTCTTTATGGAGGGTTCAGAGGTCTAAAAGACACCAAATCCCTCCACTGCACTGAAAAGTATTTAAAACGCCAAAATCTGCATTTTTGAATACTGGGGATTTTTTCAAATCGGCTCCGCTTGCAGCCGAGTAAACCGGAAGTGACGCTGCAATGTCGCTCTCGGGGGGTTACTACATCGGAGACCCGATCGAATGTGCCGGCTTGTTGCTCGAGTCTCCCGGTGGGACGGGAAACCTGGGCAGAGTGGCGGGAGGGGTTAGACCCTACCGGTTCTTGTGATAATGGCAGAGCGGCTGCTGATCTCCTCTGTAAACAGAGGAGATCTGAAGCTGATCTCCTCTCTAAACAGGTAACCTATAAAAAAATTTTGAAAGCGTCGCCCATGTAGATTTTTAAGTACTGTTATTTGTCGCCATTCCACGAGTGTGCGCAATTTTTTTGAAAAATTGCCAATTTTTATTAAGTTTTCCATAAATGAATACAAATAGTTGGTTAAGGCACAAGGTGATACATAATAAAGTGCAGTAATTATTTCCAGAAAAGAGCCCAGCTCTAAGGCCTCTTTCACACGGACGATCCGTATGTCCGTTTTTCATCCTTCCGTTTTCGGATGAAAAACGGACATACATTCATCCCTATGGAGCGTCGGATGTCAGCGGTGACATGTCCGCTGACATCCGACCCGCTCCGATCCGAAAAGTGTAACGGAGGAAAAACCTACTTTTCCATCCGTTTTCGGATCGGATCGGATGACGACGGACACTACGGACCGTCATCATCCGATCCCCCCATAGGGGAGAGCGGCGCTCTGACAGGTCCGTCGCTGCACAGCGTGCAGCGATGCACCTGTCATCTTCCTGCTCAGCGGGGATCGGCGGAGCTATCCCCGCTGAGCAAGCGGATGTTCACGGGGCGGATCATGACTGATCTGCCCCGTGTGAAAGAGGCCTAATAACCATCATAACATGAAGCTAGTGTCTCTGTACATGTCTGCCTGAATGTGTGAAAGGTAAGATATAGTTATACTAGGTGGACATACGTTAGTTTAATACCACTGGTTGTATACCTTGTGCAACATAACAAAAAAGAAAAGAGAAAAAGGGGGAGGTTAATAGGAGAAAGTATAAGATTAGGAAATATAGAGAGGAATTGAGAAGAAGGGGGGTTGAGTGTGCGCAATTTTAAAGCGTGACATGTTAGGTATCAATTTACTCGGTGTAACATCATCTTTCACATTATATAAATAAATTGGGCTAACATTACTTTTTTCTTTTTTTTTGATTTAAAAAAGTAAATTTTTTCCAAAAAAATTGCGTTTGTAAGACCGCTGCACAAATATGGTGGGACATAAGGTATTGCAATGATCTCCATTTTATTTTCTTGGGTCTCCGCTAAAAAAATATATATAATTCATATATATATTTTAAATATATATATATATATATATATATATATATATATATATATATATATACATTATATATAATATATATAAATATATTTTTGGGGTATATACAAATATATAAGTATGGGGGTTCTAATTAATTTTCTAGCAAAAAAAATACAGATTTTAACTTGTAAACAACAAATGTCAGAAATAGGCCCGGTCCTTAAGTGGTTAATGTTGATTTCTAGATTTTAATAAGCTGTTGGGGGGAGGGGTTCTGTAAAGAAATTACATTTTAAATGGCTGTCTGGGATTCTGATTTAATTTTGGATCTAGAACAAATAATTTATTACTGCACAAAAAGCTGCCGATAAATGGAACTCTAATGACAATAAGTTGATTACAATGACAATATGTTGATTGTGAAAAGAATGTTGGGGGTTCTGGTCATATTAGTACAAATAATGGAATTCTGGCTACGGAGACATAACAATCTTTTTTGGCCTTTCTGCAAATAAATAGTTCTGTAATGTTGATTTGTAGATGTAAAATGGAGATTGGGGGTGATGTGTGACTCGGAGTCTGGTGAAAATAATGTCATATTCTACATATGGACACAGCGATATTTGTGCCTCTAATATTGCTTATTAGATTATAAATGGATTTTGGGGTCCTGTTCAGATGGGCCCTATTACAAATCATGGAATACTGTGCATGTAGGCACAACAATCTTTTGGGACCATTTTCCTGTGAATGATGGAAATACAGACGATTAAACTGTGTAAATAATGTGCATGTTCTTCCTATAACTAACGACTAGACCAGTGTCACCAGCGTGGTCCTTCCTATAACTAATGACTAGTCTAGTGTGAACAACGTGGTCCTTCCTATAACTAATGACTAGTCTAGTGTGACCAGCGTGGTCCTTCCTATAACTAATGACTAGTCTAGTGTGATCAGCGTGGTCCTGTTTGCAATGTGACCCAGTAAAAGTGTATAAATACTGCGCACATATTCACTACTATTGGCTTCTTTTCAGATTTATTATTGATTTATTGATTTGACTGCTGCGTGTCCTATTGAAAACGCACTCTAGTTTAATTATTTAATCCATGTGCATTTCCTCAATACAATATTTTGGGAGGTTTGGGGGGTTGGTTGATATAACTATACTCTGGGGTTGACTTCTTGATGTAAAATTTGCTGGTGTTGGTCGGGTTCTGTTTTAAATGCGACTGCTCAAAATATTTTAATACTGTGCATGTGGTCATGACAATATTTTGGAGGGTTTTCAGCAAAATAAATGTAGATTCATAAAATGTCTGTTGTGAGTCCCGTTGAATGTCACCTAGTCAAAGGATTTAAATACTGTGCATGTACTCACTTTAAAATTTTAGAGTCTTTTTTCAGAAAAATTTAACTTTAGGACCAGGCCTTTTCCTGACATTTGTTGTTTACAAGTTTAATTAGTATTTTTTTGCTAGAAAATTACTTATAACCCCCAAACATTATATATTTTCTTTTAGCAGAGATCCTAGAGAATAAAATGGAGATCATTGCGATATTTTATGTCACACCATATTCGCGCAGCGGTCTTAAAAAAACTATTTTTTGGGGAAAAAAATTATTTTTTTTGAATATATAAAAAAAAGAAAACATGTGAAAGATGACGTTATGCCGAGTAAATTGATACCTAACATTTCATGCTTGAAAATTGCACACGCTCGTGGAATGGCGACAAACTACAGTACTTAGTACTCCATAGGCGACATTTTAAAATTTTTTTACAGTTTACCTGTTTGGGGTTACAGAGGAGGTCTAGTGCTAGAATTATTGCTCTTGCTCTAACAATCGCAGTGATACCTCACATGTGTGGTTTGAACATTGTTTACATATGTGGGTGCATCTTGCTTATGCATTTGCTTCTGCGCATAAACTCGGTAGGATGAGGCGCTTTAAAAAAAAAAAAAAAACTTTTTTATATTACTTTTTATTTTGTATTTTTACACTGTCACTGTAATTTTTTGTTCATCACTTTTCTTCCTATTACATTACAATAAATGTAAACATCCCTTGTAATCGAAATAAGCATGGCAGGCCATCTGTATTGTGAGATCTGGTGTTAAAAAGACCTCACATTTACACTTAAAAGCAAAAAAATAAATAAAAAATGTAATATTACACTTACTTTAACCACTTGACAACTGGGCACTTAAACCCCCTTAATAACCAGACCAATTTTCAGCTTTTGGTGCTCTCACATTTTGAATGACAATTACTCAGCCATGCAACACTGTATCTATATGAAATTTTTGTCCTTTTTTTCACACAAATGGAGCTTTCTTTTGGTGGTATTTAATCACCGCTGGGTTCTTTATTTTTTGCGCCGTAAAAGAAAAAAGACCGAAAAATCCGTAAAAAAATGCATTTTTCTTCATTTCTGTTATAATATTTTGCAAACTAGTAATTTTTCTTCATATATTTTGGCCAAAATTTATACCGCTACATATCTTTGGTAAAATTAACTCAAATCGGTGGATATTATTTGGTCTTTGTGAAAGTTATAGAGTCCAAAAGCTATGGTGCGAATATTTGAAAATTGATCACACCTGAAGTACTGACGGCCTATCTAATTTCTTGAGACCCTAACATGCCAGAAAAGTGCAAATACCCCCCAAATGATACCTTTTTGGAAAGAAGACATTCCAAGGTATTTAGAAAGATGCATGGTGAGATTTTTGAAGTTGTCATTTTTTCCCACAATTCTTTGCAAAATCAAGGTTTTTTTTTTACTTTTTTTTTTTCCCACAAAATTGTCATATTAGCAGGTTATTTCTCACACACCACATATGCATACCACAAATTACACCCCAAAACACATTCTGCTATTACTCCCGAGTATGGTGATACCACATGTGTGAGACTTTTACACAGCGTGGCCACATACAGAGGCCCAACATGCAGGGGAGCACCTTCAGGCGTTCTGGAGCTCCCAGGCCAATTCTGACATTTCTCTCCTACATGTAAAAATCATCATTTATTAGCTAGAAAATTACATAGAACCCCAAAACATTATATATGTTTTTTTAGCAAAGACCCTAGAGAATACAATGGCGGTCGTTGCAACTTTTTATCTCGCACGGTATTTGCGCAGCAATTTTTTTAACGTGTTTTTTTTGGGAAAAAAACTGTTTTGTGCTTTACAAAAACCAAAACAGTAAAGTTAGCCTAATGTTTTTGCATAATGTGAAAGATGAAGTTATACTGAGTAAATAGATACCCAACATGTCACCTTTCAAAATTGCACGCGCTTGTGGAATGGCGCCAAACTTTGCTACTCAAAAATCCCCATAGGCGACGCTTTAAAATTTTTTACTGGTTTCATGTTTTGAGTTACAGAGGAGGTCTAGGGCCAAAATTATTACTCTCGCTCTACCGATCGCAGCGATACCTCACATGTGTGGTTTGAACACGGTTTTCATATGTGGGCGGGACTTACGTATGCGTTCGCTTCTGCATGCGAGCACGCAGGGACAGGGGCGCTTTAAAATTTTTTTTTTTTTTTTTATTGTTCATTTTACTTTATTTATTTTAGTTTGATGCTTTTTTCAAAAAAAAAAAAAATTTGACCACTTTTATTCCTATTACAAGGAATATAAACATCCTTGTAATAGGAATATGGCATGACAGGTCCTCTTTACAGTGAGATATGGGGTCAATAAGACCCCACATCTCACCTCTAGGCTGGGAAGCCTGAAATAAAAAAAAAAAAAAAAAAAACGATCCTGGCTTCGATCGTAGCGGTGAGTCGGTAGAAGCGCGGGAGGGGGGGACATCCCCTCTCGCCTCCCGTAAGAACGATCAAGCAGTGGAACAGCTGCTATGATCATTCTCATGGTGTAGGGAATCGCTGGCTGAAAAAGCCGATATCTGAATGATGCCTGTAGCTGCAACCATCATTCAGATATCTCCGCACAAAGTCAAGGACGTTGTATGACGGCCGGTGGGCGGGAAGTGGTTAAAACGCATTTTTTTTTAACACAAAGTTGTCCATTTATACAATATTTCTACCACATAACATGTATATACCAAAAATGACCCCCCAAAATAGATTCCCCTGCTCCTCCTGAGTACGGCGATACCACATGTGTGAGACTTCCACAGCCTGGCCACATACAGAGGCCGAGTACAGCTGAGCATGGCAGGGTATGGCGGGGTATGGCGGAGTATGGCGGAGTATGGCGGAGTATGGCGGGGTATGGCGGGGTATGGCGGGGTATGGCGGAGTATGGCAGAGTATGGCGGGGTATTGCGGAGTATGGCGGGGTATTGCAGGGTATTGCGGAGTATGGCGGGTTATTGCGGAGTATGGCGGGGTATGGCGGAGTATGGCGGGGTATTGCGGAGTATGGCGGGGTATGGCGGGGCATGGCAGAGTATGGCGGGGGCATGGCAGGGTATGGCGGGGGCATGGCAGGGTATGGCGGGGGCATTGCAGAGTATGGCGGGGGCATTGCAGAGTATGGCGGGGGCATTGCAGAGTATTGCGGGGGCATTGCAGAGTATTGCGGGGGCATTGCAGAGTATTGCGGGGGCATTGCAGAGTATGGCGGGGGCATTGCAGAGTATGGCGGGGGCATTGCAGAGTATGGCGGGGGCATTGCAGAGTATGGCGGGGGCATTGCAGAGTATTGTGGGGGTATTGCAGAGTATTGTGGGGGTGTTGCAGAGTATTGTGGGGGTATTGCAGAGTATTGTGGGGGTGTTGCAGAGTATTGTGGGGGTGTTGCAGAGTATGGCGGGGGCATTGCAGAGTATGGCGGGGGCATTGCAGAGTATTGTGGGGGTATTGCAGAGTATTGTGGGGGTATTGCAGAGTATTGTGGGGGTATTGCAGAGTATTGTGGGGGTATTGCAGAGTACTGCACAGCATTGCAGAGTATTGTGGGGGTATTGCAGAGTATTGTGGGGGTATTGCAGAGTATTGTGGGGGTATTGCAGAGTATTGTGGGGGTGTTGCAGAGTATTGCACAGCATTGCAGCGTTAGGGATGGCTGAGCAGGGATGGATGGATGCCTGGATGTCTCTGTGCAGCGCTGTGGGCACTACACATACAGCCCACAGCGCTGCAGACATCCATCCATCCGCCTCTCCGGTCACTGTGTACCGATCGGTACACAGGCGGGGAGGAGAGGGGGAGGAGAGGAACCGGCGTCATCAGATGACGCCGGTCTGTTTACATGTGATCGCGCCGTCATTTGACGGCGCGATCACATGGTAAACGGCCGCGATCAGCGGCCATTTACCGGGATCCGTGATGCGCCGGGTCCTCTGGACCCGGCGGTCACGGATGTGTTCGAGTGCGCGCCCCAGGGGGCGCGCGAGAGGGGAATTCTGGGAGGACGTCATAGTACGCCCTCCCAGAGTTATCCAACCGCCCTGCAGCCGTCATTCGGCTATGGGCCGGTTGGTAAGTGGTTAAAAAAAAACG